>CM008282.1:6374681-6974681 GCA_002319775.1 Fagopyrum tataricum
GGGAGATGGACTAGGTGCGGTAGAAGAAGAGCTAGCACTAGATTGAAATGTACTAAGTAATTTTAAAATTTCGGTATTAACTTCTTGCACAATGTTAGGAACATTATAGTCTTCTTGTGTTAAGTTTACACACAAACAATCATAATAAATAGTCAATAAATCGGAAAGACCATCTAGTTTAAGTCTAGGATCAAAAACGGCGGTTACAAGATAAATCATGGGAATTTTTTTATAATATTTAAGCCATTTTTCTTTCATATCAAGCATACATTCTAGAAGGCAAGGTATGTTAAAACATTTTACAAAAGCTTCGGAAACATTAACGGCAATTTCTAAAAATCTATGAGATGTTGGAGTGTAAACACAACTCATGGTATTAGTTGCATCATTAAAAGTTTTTAAAACATTACAAATATGGGCACAAGTTTCCCAAACATTTTCATCATCTAAAATTGACCAAGGAACGTGAATTGAAGCAAATTCTTGTAACAAAACTTTATAACGTACTACTTCACAAAGTAGTTTGTAAGTCGAGTTCCAACGAGTTCCAACATCTTTTGAAAAAGCAATAGGATGAACATTTTTGTTTAAACATAAATTTCTCCATTTTCTTCTTAAATCGGAGTCATGCCAAATATGATCAATAACAAGTTTGATTGGGGTTAGCATATCTCCTAAAACCTTAAGTCCATCTTGAACACATAAGATTAAAATATGACATGCACATCTTTGATGAGTATAAGGAGTTTTTATATATTGTCCCGCATCCTCAACCAAATGGTTTACGGCGGCGGTATTTGCGGATGCATTATCAAAAGAATATGAAAAAATTCGATGTTGTAAATTATATTCTTGTAAAACCGTTTTAATCATGCTTGCAATGCCTAGTGCATTATGTCTTTGATTAAAATGCCGAAAACCAATAACGTATTTATGCAAAAACATAGCGTTATCAATAAAATGTAAAGTAATGCCCATGTAAAAATGTTGTTGTGATTGTGTACTCCAAATATCACTACAAATTGAAACTTGATGTTCAAAACTAGTCAAATTCGATAAAAAATTTTCTTTCTTTTTTAAGTAAGATTTATTAACTAATTTTGAAACGGTTTTCCTAGAAGTTGGTTTAAAAGAAGGTTGAAGATATCTAGTGTTATATTCCCTAACTTCTTCATATTCGGCATAAGAAAACGGTAATGAATGTGAACAAATAACATCGGTTAATCCTAAACTTTCTTCACTATGATTATATGTAAATAAAGGAGAATGAGAGGTAGAAGATGCAAACCCGTGGAACAATTGTGTTTGTCCTCGTGAAATCCCGAGCTTCTCCGGATGGACGTTTGCCATGTGAGTTTGCAATGTCCCGTAGCCGCCCTTCACCTTCCACTTGTACACCTTCGGGCAGTAGTTGCATGCCACTTGACAATACTCGTTCACCGGCTCCCCCCTAGTGTAATGCTTCGTAAATATTTCGGATGTAAGCATTTTCGGAGGGGGGAGACTTCTTCGTGGAACTTCGGTAACATCGGGATTGTCGGGCATTTGTGTTTCGCTCTCTTGGGTGCTAGGAAAGTATTGGGAAGAGGGAATTTGATCACTTGGGTTTGCCATTACGAGAAATCGAGATATCGAGAATACGAGGAATCGAGAATTCGAGAATAAGAGATTAGGAGAGTAGAGAAGATGAGTTGTAGATGGTGTGATTTGTGGAGGAAGAAAGTATGGGTATTTATAGGAAATTAGGATTAAATGTGTGGGGGATATTTATTATTATTATTATTATTATTATTATTATTATTATTATTATTATTATTATTATTATTATTATTATTATTATTATTATTTTTAAGTTAAAGCCCCAACGGCTCAAAAATGAGCCGTTGAGGCTTATAATCCAACGGCTCTTTTAAAAGAGCCGTTGGGTTTTAAAAAAAAAAAAAAAGTTGTTGGGCCCAAACCGGCGGTTTGAATCGGCCAAACCGTCGGTTTGAACCGCCGGTTCAAAACGTCGGTTTGGGCCGGTTCAAACCGCCGGTTTAGGTTTTCGGAAAAGCCAAACCGAAACCTAAACCTTGAACCGGCGGAAACCTAAACCGGTCAAACCTAAACCGCCGGTTTGCCAAACCGCCGGTTTGGGCCGGTTTGAAAACCGCCGGTTCGGCGGTTTGAACCAAACCGGGCCCATACCTATCTTCTTGCATAAGTGATCGATTCCCGTCACACGAATCAAATCAATCAAAACTTCTCATGTAAGCTTCTTAGTCGAATCTTCTCCAACAAGCACGAGCTAATATCTTCAATTTCCACTATAAATATCGACCACCTATATATCATAACTTCATCAATCTCACACGGAGTTTGCTTCTTTATTTTAGGTAATTTTCCGACTAAACTATTTCGGTTATCTTTTCTTTAATCGTATTTCGAGTATTTATTGTTCGGTTTGAGAATGTCTTTGATCGGTGTTTGCTAGCAAGTGAGCACCGACAGAGTCGGACGGCTTCATTCTTGCATTTAACACATTGAAAAACTCTTGCGTTCACCTGGTTGTTTCTATTTGATCTCGTTGTTGCTCCTTCTCAAGCTCATTACATATTGTCGGGAAAAAGTGGGATCTCTTGTTCATCAGGTTGTTTCTGTTACATCTCATGTTGCTGCTCTTTCTCGGACTCATATGTATGCCATCCGATCAAGACAAACTAGGAAACTTGACAAATATAAATCATACTTTAAAAACCATGATAAGGATAGTGAAAAAGTGATTTGCAATATTTAAAATTGAATTTTTAGTACCTTCTTTGACTATCATTTGGTTCTTGAAGTTTTATTTATGGATACTATAGCATATTGCATCTCCCATAAATATATCATTGAACTGGAAAGTGCAGCTAGGTTTATCTATAACCTTATGTTACTTTCACCTAATAATTAACTTAATATGTCTTATCTATTGCCCATGTAATATTCCCTAAATTTGGGTTTGAAATTTAAGGTATAGTCCGTCTTTTAATGAAATTGAAATCATGCACCTATTCAATTAGGAGTAACATTTGAGTGGCTTTGTAACACCCCAAATCCGTAAGACTCGAGGTGTTATTAGGCTAGGATCTCACAATGGATCCTGACCCTAGCCTGACAACAATTTCACTGATCTTACAACAAGGCACATATAGATTAAAACAAAACATGAAACTGATATATAAATATCAAAAGGTTTATACAAGCACTGCTGAGTACAACAAAACATAACTATAAACATGGTCAAAAGATCCCATCCCACGAGGACGACCCAGTGTACGGAGCCCTCAGCAGATCACTCTGTAGTTCTCCTAACCTGCAAATGATCTACAACACGGTATAACACCGTTAGCTAACCATACACATATATAAGAGATGCAGAGCACAAACACACATCAAAGAATACTAAACACGTCAACATGATATCACACATTTACCCGGTTCATTATCTTTATAAAGTCCAGCAATCAACTCGTATATATATATATATCCATATAAACATATGTGACATGAGGAATATATAATCCTCGCCTCTGGGTCCAATAGCCAGCTGGAATGGTGCCTGGAACACCACCCCGTGTACCCTAAGGGAATGGGGAGTGCCCGAACCGTTTACCAGGTCTGGCCTGCCTACAGAGAACCTCTCAGACTCCCGGCGGGATGAAAGGGCAAGTTATCACGGCCCTACAATGGGCAAACAATATACCATAGATTGGTAATAACCATAACGCACGCTATCAACATATACCACACACCACTCATACACACATCCAATATAGGGATGACAACTAAGTAAGTCCTACGGACTTACCTCAACCTCGGAAGTAGTATCACTACGATCAGCTCTCACTCAGGTCCACTCCAAACTGGAGGACAACACGGCCTATACAAGGCATACATATATATATATATATATATCAAACTCCTATCACACAAAGGGTCACACCTAGACCCAAGGGATCCATAAGGATCATATCCAACTCGTAAACCTCAAAGCCATAACCGGCATATCTATATCATACTCATCAACATCCGATACCTAGCATGCTACTACCGCTCATACTAGGAAAGGAAATGATCTACCTAACTCTAGGTAGATTCGGCACAAGACGCACCTGCATAAAACAAGGGACGCAGGGGCGGAGCAAGCAACCCGCAGGCGCGGCAGAACTCAGCCGCGGGCCCGGTGACAAGGCTGTAGCTAGCTGGAGTGGTATCAGCGCCTCTGCGTGCAATATATGTATATGAATATACGTGACACGAGGAATGTATATAACCCTCGCCTCTGCGTGCAATAGCTAGCTGGAGTGGTATCAGCGCACTTTCCCGTATACCGTATGGAGTGGTAAGCGCCCTTCCCGTATACCAGAACTAACTAGCTTACAGAGAACTTCCCAGACTCCACTACGGGATGAAAGGTAAGTTGTCACAGCCACTACAAAGGGCGGTCAATATAACATAGGTCGGTGACCATAATAACACATGCTATAAAACATATAACACACACCACTCAAGCATACATCCAATATAAGGATAGCAGCTAAGTAAGTCCTATGGACTTACCTCGATCTCAGAAGTATCTCGCTACGTACAACTCTCAGAAACGTCCACTCCAACTGGAGGACAACACATCTTATACAAGGCACACATACATATATGTCACAATCCTATCACACAAAGGGTCACACCTAGACCCAAGGGATCCATAAGGGATCATATCCAACTCGTAACCTCAAGGCCGTAACAGGCATATCTATATCATACTCGTCATAAACCGATACCTAGCACGGTACTAAGTTCCTCATACTAGAAAGGAAAGGAACTACCTAACTATAGGTAGTCCCGGGACAAGACGCACCTGCGTGATCTAAGGACGCAGGGGCAGAACGCAGGCAACCGCGGGCGCGGTGACACTCAGCCGCGGGGGCGGTGACAAGGAATGCAGGTAACACAGGCAAGGCGCTGGCGCTGCGACACGTCTTCCGCAGGGGCGGTGACTTCTGGCCGCGGGGGCGGCGACAGTGCAGAATGAAACCTCGCGGCTTCTCTTTAGCTCTTCACGTGATCAAATCACGTCTACTCTCTTCTATAGTCACACACATACATATACATACACAATTCCAACATCACCCTATGTCCAAGCATCAAATCCTAAGCTAAGGGAAGAAAGACAAGAAAGAAAGGAAGGAAGGAGAAGCAAGGAGCTCACCTCCACTGCTGTGATCACCAAGGAAGTACAGAACAAACTCTCAGTTGGCCTCTGAAGCTCAACAAACATACACACCACAACCAACAACACCAAACTCAAGCAAAACTTCAAGAGAAACTCAAGCAAGATCAAGGGAAGAAGTGAAGAAGCAAGAAGGACGTAATGAGGGCTGGAGTGGAATGAGAAGTGAGGTGGAACCCTTGCTCAGCAAGGTAAGACATAAGGGAATGGGTAAAGCACGGGTCAAAGGAGTTAACAAAACCGGCTGCAGCTGCCGGTAACCGCAGTGGCGGTTCCCTGAGCCGCAGGGGCGGAGACCCGCAGGGGCGGCCAAAATGCCCGCGGATGCGGAAAAGTCTAAACTCGGTCAAAGCCAAACTCGGCCATGGTCCAATCTCGGTCCGGAAGAGTAGGGGTCTCACATCTCACCCCCCTAAAAACAAGTTTCGTCCCGAAACTTGCAAGATCCTGAAACACTCGGACTCAAAAGCCGAGGTAACACTCTCTATAACCTCAAACCTAGGCATGGAGAAAATCATCAACTCCAGTGGTAACTATACTATCCAGGGCCTAGAGGATAACCCTCTCTAGCCAAACCATAAACATATCACAAGGCATAGAGGAAGCACATCTCTAGCCGTATCATAACCATAACAGAAAGGCATGGAGGAAGTACATCTCCAATAGTACTATGTCCATCAAAATAGCATGGAGGAAAGAACCATCTCCAGCTAAATCCTAAACGTATCACAATAGCATGGAGGAAAGAACCATCTTTAGCTATAAACAAGAAATCATACTAGCATAACAAGATCTAATAAGATCATAAACACATCAAAGCTAGTATGAAATAAACACATCATAGCATATAAGCAGATAAGACTCACCAAGCTAGTACTAAGATCTACTCGGTGATCCTACTGGTGCACCTATCTCGGCATAGAACTCTGGATAGTTCCTCTGGATACTATCCTCAGTCTCCCATGTAGCCTCATCGGGTCCTCGTCTAGACCACTGTATCCTCAACATAGGGATGTCCTTCGAACGCATACGTCTCATACCTCGCTCTAGGACTGCAATAGGATGCTCTACAAACGTGTGGTCCGGCTCAACCACCAAATCCTCATAACTCACAATGTGCCTCGGATCTGGTATGTACTCCCTCAGTTGAGACACATGAAATACAGGGTGAACACCCTCTAATCTCGGAGGCAAGGCTAATCTGTAAGCTACGCTCCCAACCCGATCCAGAATCTCGAACGGTCCGACATATCGGGGACTCAACTTCCCCTTAATGCCAAAACGCTTAACACCTCGTGTCGGAGACACTCTCAGCCACACATGGGCTCCAACCCTGAACTCTAGAGGTCTACGCCTCCTGTCAACATAAGACTTCTGACGGCTCTGTGCAGTCAGCATACGCTCTCTGATCAATGCTACCCGAGCCATATCATCCTGAATCTGGTCAGGTGCTAAACCACTGACACTGCTCTGCTCATCCCAACATAACGGGGTACGACATCTTTGTCCATACAATGCTTCATATGGGGCCATCCCAATAGATGCATGCCAGGTGTTGTTGTAGGAGAAGTCAACAAGTGGGAGATGATCCGTCCACACCTGTCCCCAATCCAACACACAAGCTCGCAGCATATCCTCCAGGGTCTGAATGGTCCTCTCTGACTGACCATCTGTCTGAGGATGGAACGCAGTCGTGAAGTGTAAACTCGTCCCCAGGGCAGTCTGAATCTGCTGCCAGAATCTCGAGGTAAATCGCCCATCTCTGTCTACGACGATCGTCCTCGGTACACCATGGAGTCTCACTATCTGCCTAGTGTACTCATCCGCTAATCTGCTCACCGGCCACGTCTCCCTAATAGGAATAAAACGTGCCGTCTTCGTCAATCTGTCTACTATAACCCAGATGGCATCAAAACTCCGGCTCAGCCTCAAGCCAGTCACAAAATCCATGGTGACGTCCTCCCACTTCCTCTGTGGAACAAGAAGGGGATGAAGCTCACCTCCAGGTCGGAAATGCTCGATCTTGACCTGCTGGCAGGTCGCACACTGAGTTACAAATCTGGCTACATCGGGCTTCAGCCCTCCCCATCAATATATACGTCTCAAGTCCTGATACATCTTACTCGTACCTGGATGTTCAGAGTAAGGTGTACAGTGAGCCTCCTGTAAAATCCTCTGCCTCAGCTCTAGATCAGCAGGTACACAGACGCGACCGCGGCGCCTCAAAACTCTATCTGCTCCAAGCAAGAACTGTGGTGCCTCATCTCGAGAGATCCTATCTCTAATCGTCTGTAAAGTCGGGCAGGTCTCCTGTTTCTGTCGGATCTCATCCAACAAATCAGGAAGAACCTCTAAAGTACGCAGCTTGGCATCCTCATCAGGAAACTGGACGTCCAACTCTAACTAGATCAGATCTCTCTGCAACTGATGTTGAACTGTCAGCCTCGCAATCGCCTGCTCTCGAGGCGTCTTCCTGCTCAGGGCGTCGGCGACAACGTTCGCCTTCCCTGGATGATACAGAATCTCTAAATCAAAATCCTTGATCAGCTNCCAACTCTAACTAGATCAGATCTCTCTGCAACTGATGTTGAACTGTCTCAGCCTCGCAATCGCCTGCCTCTCGAGGCGTCTTCCTGCTCAGGCGTCCGGCGACAACGTTCGCCTTTCCCTGGATGTACAGAATCTCTAAATCAAAATCCTTGATCAGCTTGAGCCACCTACGCTGGCGGTTATTCAATTCCCGCTGCGTGAAAATATACTTCAGACTCTTATGGTCTGTGAAGATCTGACATGTAGCACCATACAGGTAATGTCTCTAGATCTTCAGTACATGAACTACCGCTGCCAACTCCAGATCATGAGTCGGGTAGTTCTCCTCATACGTCTTCAGCTGTCGAGACGCATATGCAATCACCCTGCCTCTCTGCATCAAAACACATCCCAAGCCTAGCTTGGATGCATCACTGTAATCCACAAAATCCTCAGTATCCTCAAGTTGTGCCAAAATAGGAGCAGAAGCCAAACGCCTCTTCAACTCCATCTGCACTGATCAGACCACACAAATCTGGTAGTCTTCCTCAGCAAACTCGTCAGTGGACGGGCAATCACAGAAAAACCCTCCACGAAGCGTATGTAATAACCGGCTAGGCCAAGGAAACTACGTGCTTCCTTGACGTTCGTCGGTGTCGTCCAAGCTGCTACTGCCTCTATCTTTGCTGGATCCACCTTGATCCCCTCAGCTGATATTATATGACCCAGGAATGCTACCTCTGGCATCCAGAACTCACACTTAGAGAACTTAGCATAAAGTTTTCTATCCCGCAAAACCTGCAATACAGTCCTCAGATGTCTTGCATGCTCCTCTCCACTGCGAGAGTATACCAGAATGTCATCAATAAAGACCACCACAAACTGATCCAGGAAGTCGATGAAGATATTGTTCATCAACTCCATAAAGACGGCTGGGGCATTCGTAAGTCCAAATGGCATCACTACAAACTCGTAGTGGCCATATCTGGTCCGGAATGCTGTCCTGTGCACATCCTGCTCCCTCACCCTCAACTGGTGATACCCGGAACGCAGGTCAATCTTGGAGAACACAGTCGCTCCCTGTAACTGATCTAACAAATCATCAATGCGCGGCAGTGGATACTTGTTCTTGATGGTCACCTTGTTCAGCTCTCTGTAATCTATGCATAACCTCAGTGATCCGTCCTTCTTCCGTACGAAGAGGACAGGTGCTCCCAATGGGGACACGCTAGGGCGAATGAAGCCCTTCTCAGCCAACTCCTCGAGTTGCTTCTTCAGCTCCAGCATCTCGACAGGCGTCATCCGGTATGGGGCCTTCGAGATGGGTCTCGTACCAAGCTCTAACTCGATACTGAAATCCACACTCCTCTGAGGCTGCAAACTGGACGGCTCAACAAAAACATCTGTAAACTCACAAACAACTGGGATGTCCTCTACAGCTGGACTCTCCCCCTCCTTCATGGCATAACACCAGAAGACCTCGCAACCCTGTGCAATCAGTCTAGCTTCCCGTATAGCGCTGATAACTGTGCCTACCTTTCCAAGGTCCCAACCTCGGAAAACCTCTATCTGGCCTAACTCGGTAGAGAGGGTAACAGTCCTCCTACCTACATCTAAGAGTGCAGAATGTCTAGCAATCCAATCCATACCTAAAATGACTTCTTCATGCTCTAATGGCATGACAAAGAAGTCAACTAGTAACACACGGGTCCCTACAGAAATGGGACAACCGTGAATCTCACGGGTACCTCTGACCCTACCACCATCGGGTAACCCTATAATAAAGGGCATCCCCTCAACTGTATCTAACTCAAGACGCTCTACACAGGCATCAGAAATAAAAGAGTGCGTAGCACCAGTATCAAATAAAACTCTAACAGGTAAACCATGAATCAGAATGGTACCTGTAGCAGTAGGTGCAGCTGGCTCCTCTGCACTCCTCAGCACTCCTCAGCTCAAAAACACGACCCTGTGGGCCTTTGGCATCAGTGGTGCCTCCACCACGACCTCTGCCTCTACTCGGCCCAGGAGCAGATCCTTGAGTCGTAGGGCGATCTGGGACCCTCTGTTGTCCCTGAGTCTGCTGCTGCTGAGGTGGCCTCTGCCCACCTCCCGCTGCACTAGCAGGAGAAGAACCCTGCTGAGATGAAGCTCCGTCCTGGCGGCAGTAAACAGCTCGATGACCTTGCCTACCACAGGTGTAGCAAGTCACCAATGGTCTCGTGCACTCTGGCCTCATATGCCCTGGATCTCCACAGTTAAAGCACTGACGTCCCTTCTCTGCAACCGGTGTAGATGAAGGCTGACTCTAGCGTCTCTGACCACGCCAACCACTAGCAGAACCACCAGTACCACTGGTCTGCCCTGTACACTACCTCTTCTCAGACCCTCCGGTCTGAGAAGCTCTCCTCTGTCCAGCTCGCTCCCTCTCATAATCGGAAGCTCTGTCCTGATAATCTGTGAGAGTCTCACAATGAAATCCCGCCATGTAGGTCCGGGTAGTATCCCTCAGTCGTCGGGAAAAGAGATAAACGTGTTGGTCTGCAGCAGGTGCAGCTGGTCCTAGTAATGCCAGCTCCTCCTGAAACCTCCTGATGGCCTCAGAGACTGGTACATCCTCGAACCCAGCCTCCACAAAATCTCGCAGTTTCTCCCTCCTCAGAGAGGCAGGGCAGAAACGCTCTCTAATCATCGTCTTCATCTGATCATAACTAGTAACCTGACCCCGTAGTGATCTCCACCAGTGCTGTGCCAAGTCACGAAATAAAGTCTGAACCAGCTCAATCTGTCTGTCAGCTGGACAACGAATAGACTCTAAAGCTGAGTCTACATGCCCGATCCAGAGCTCAACCTTCAACCCCAACTTCCCTGTGAAAGGGGGTATACCTATCTGATGGAATGCCTTCAACCAGGTATCTGGTCTAGGCCCTCTATGCTCCTCCGGTGCTCTGACAATCTCAGCAGCAGGTACCTGTACAACTGGTACCTGGGTAAAGGTGTGGGACCTCTCAGATGGTCCCTCTTGTGCCTGTAAATCTGGGGGACGTCTACCGGTTCTGGAAACCTCCTCTACTCGTTTAATATAAGCATGAAACTTTGATCTACCCATAGAGACGCGATCAGACTCGTTAGACTGGGCTCTCTGTGTCCCCTGTCTCTCAACTGCCCCGTTCCTAGTCTCAGGAACGGCGCTCTCAGAAACCTCCTCATGTAGGTCTCCCGCCTGTGAACCGTCAGCAGGAGTCCTACCCCGTCCTCTACCTAGAGGGGGTCTACCTCTACCTCGTCTTGCTGTAGGTAAGGCTCTAGTCTGAACCATCTGCAGAAGACGTAAACCTATCTTAGAAGGCTATATATATGCCATATGTATAGATATATAACAGATCAATCACAGCAGAATATCTATATATATCTATACTGTCGAGATCTTCAGAGGGGCGATGGTTCACGTACACGATATCCCAAAACATTTGTACTCATTTCAAAACCAAAACCTTTTTGAAAAGTCAGACCCCTTTCGGGTTCTGTTTATTTATCTATTCGAACTTTATTGCAGATTACTAGTGCCATTGTTGTCAACCTGGGCTCTGATACAAACTTTGTAACACCCCAAATCCATAGGACTCGGAGTGCTACTGGGCTAGGATCTCACAATGGATCCTGGCCCTAACCTGACAACAACTTCACTAAATCTTACAACAAGGCACCAATAGATTAAAACAAAACATAAAACTGATATATGTATATATATATATATATATATATATATATATATATATATATATATATATATATATATATATATATATATATATATATATATATATCGATTAAAAGGTAATACAAAGTACTGCTGAGTACAAAAGTCAATACATAACTCCGTACAACATAAATAACCCATATCCCACGAGTACGCCCCGTGTACGGAACCCTCAGCAGATCACCCCTCTGGATCACTGTGCAGCTCTCCTAACTTGCAAAGGATCTACAACACGGTATAAAACCGTTAGCTAACTATACACATATATAAGAAGATGCTAAAGCACAAACACACATCAATAATATTAACACATTATCATGATATCACACATTTACCCGGTTTATTATCTTTAATAATTCCAACACTCAATCGTATAATATATGTATATGAATATACGTGACACGAGGAATGTATATAACCCTCGCCTCTGCGTGCATAGCTAGCTGGAGTGGTATCAGCGCACTTTCCCGTATACCGTATGGAGTGGTAAGCGCCCTTCCCGTATACCAGAACTAACTAGCTTACAGAGAACTTCCCAGACTCCACTACGGGATGAAAGGTAAGTTGTCACAGCCACTACAAAGGGCGGTCAATATAACATAGGTCGGTGACCATAATAACACATGTTATAAGACATATAACACACACCACTCAAGCATACATCCAATATAAGGATAGCAGCTAAGTAAGTCCTATGGACTTACCTCAATCTCAGAAGTATCTCGCTACGAACAACTCTCAGAAACGTCTACTCCAACTGGAGGACAACACAGCCTATACAAGGCACACATACATATATATCACAATCCTATCACACAAAGGGTCACACCTAGACTCAAGGGATCCATAAGGGATCATATCCAACTCGTAACCTCAAGGTCGTAACCGGCATATCTATATCATACTCGTCATAAACCGATACCTAGCACGGTACTAAGTTCCTCATACTAGAAAGGAAAGGAACTACCTAACTATAGGTAGTCCCGGGACAAGACGCACCTGCGTGATCTAAGGACGCAGGGGCGGAACGCAGGCAACCGCGGGCGCGGTGACACTCAGCTGCGGGGCGGTGACAAGGAATGCAGGTAACGCAGGCAAGGCGCTGGCGCAGACGCTGCGACACGTCTTCCGCAGGGGCGGTGACTTCTGGCCGCGGGGTGGCGACAGTGCAGAATGAAACCTCGCGGCTTCTCTTTAGCTCTTCACGTGATCAAATCACGTCTACTCTCTTCTATAGTCACACACATACATATACATACACAATTCCAACATCACCCTATGTCCAAGCATCAAATCCTAAGCTAAGGGAAGAAAGACAAGAAAGAAAGGAAGGAAGGAGAAGCAAGGAGCTCACCTCCACTGCTGTGATCACCCAAGGAAGTACAGAACAAACTCTCAGCTGGCCTCTGAAGCTCAGCAAACATACACACCACAACCAACAACACCAAACTCAAGCAAAACTTCAATAGAAACTCAAGCAAGATCAAGGGAAGGAATGAAGAAGCAAGAAGGACGTAATGAGGGTTAAAGTGGAATGAGAAGTGAAGTGGAACCCTTGCTCAGCAAGGTAAGACGTAAGGGAATGGGTAAAGCACGGGTCAAAGGAGTCAACAAAACCGGCTGTAGCAGCCGAAAACCGCATGGGCGGTTCCCTGAGCCGCAGGGGCGGAGACCCGCAGGGGCGGCCAAAATGCCCACGGGTGCGGAAAAGTCTAAACTCGGCCAAAGTCAAACTCGGCCATGGTCCAATCTCGGTCCGGAAGAGTAGGGGTCTCACAAAGCCAATCTCGGCTAAGGTCCAATCTCGGTCCGAAAGACTAAGGCTCTTACAGGCTTACTAAGATAGAAGAGTATTTCTATTTGATAAAAAAAAATCCACTACTACATAATTTGTAGGCCATCTAATTATTTCTTTTTTTTTTTGGACAAAGAGTTGTATGTGATTATTTGAAGGATGCATATATTAGGCGCCCTAAAATGACATCACCTAAGGTTAACGATTCATTGTCATGGAAAAGAGAGAGAGAGAATAATTTTTCTAAGAAGGATGTTGATATGATATCAAGTGCAGTCTCGAGCTTGAATTAATCTGATAACAATGGATACTTCTTTAGAGAGTTCATGAACCAACATAAGACTACTAGCAATCATGTTACAAATACCTTATGCACAAAATCTGAAGATGTTTATGATATGGAATCAAAATTTCTAGAACGGAGACCCAATGATGATAAGCCATCTCTGAGTGTTGACCGGTTAGCAATTAAGGCAATGTAACTACGGATGAAAGGGCGGCATGAGAAAGCTGAGAAAGTTTTGGTGAGATAACACATTCCTTTCACCCTTCATCCAATACTTAATTTTATGTTTATGTCTTTAAATTCATTTTGTGGTTCTCATTATACCCCAACCGACTCCTTCCCTGGAAACAAGAGAGAAATTATTTGGAGTATGAAGTCGGTAAGATGATTGGAGAAGGAACATTCGCCAAGGTTAAGTTTGCGCGGGATACAGTTCCGTAGATTGTGTGGCGATCAAGGTCTTAATCAATCCTACAACTAAATTTTGTTAAATGCTCTCACATGGTTTGTGGAAATTTTCGAATAATCGGGATACAGTTCCGTAGATTGTGTGGTGATCAAGGTCTTGATCAGTCCTGCAACTAAATTTTGTTAATGCTCTCACATGGTTGAGAGGCAATATAAACCGTGAGCATGGCAGCAAAAGCCCATATAATTCCAATGCATAAGAGCAATGTCTATCTTTCTACTGTTGACTCGTATGCATGAACAAAGCGTTTAAGATGCTGTAGTGAAATCTCTTATGGTTATTGAATAATCACTTAACAAAAAGGAAGATGAATATCAGAAGATCTTTCAATATGTTGGGCGATAACCAATAAAACAATATCGATCAACTGCGTTTCCTTGCAAGTTTATCTATCTGTCGAAAAGATTTGATGGAAAGAAAATTAAAGATATGAACATTTCAATAAAAATCGATGAAGTCAGCTTTCCCTATAAATTTATATCGTATTGTGTACGAGAAATTTAACAAACGGTTGAAAAGAAATGACATAAAAAAAATATAAAAAATAGTATTTTATATAGAGAGAGGATTATGATTTTTGAAATGTAATATATGGGCCGAGTTACTAAAATTTGAAGGTTGTCTAACTATGTTTTTTTTTGATAATGGAAAGCGGTTAGATTAGCTTATCCCCTAGAGGTAGTCCAACCTAAAGCAACCTTGCGGATGAGAACACGAAGTTCGGGATCTTCAAAAAAATTGGTGCTGGGTCGAGATTTCCAGATAGATCAATCAGTTAGCAGCTTGTCTAACTATGTTGAATTATGGACTATGCACCAATTGAATAACTTTCAATTTCTTTTTTTAATTTTACACATATTATTTATCTAAAGAACTAAAAATCATCGACTATAATAATAATTTTTGTACTTACAAATGTAACTAAAAGAACAAAAAATTTATTAATTTACTAAAACAAAGGATGCTTAGATCACGTGTCCCGCAACCAATGATGTCACATCAAAAATTTGTTAAATTATTTAGGAAAATATAGTTTATTTAAAATATAATTATATATTTAAATCTTTTTATTTTTATATCTAAACCAAATCAGATTAGTTGTTAGTTGAACAAATCTTAACAAAATTAAACATATATTTTGCAACACCGCATGAATACAAAAAATAAATGCACACGGTGTCACACAAGTTTTATTGATTCTTCTTTTCAAGTATTTCAAAATTTATATTTTGCATGAAAACTTTAACCAAATAAATATGTTTGAACCAATCAAAAAATTTATATTTTACATAATATAGTGAAATGAATATTATAAAAAATCCGCACAAGGTGCGGATAATAAACTAGTTTGTCCCATATTGTACAATTTACCACATCGAATTCAAGAAAGAAAAACGAAGGAACATTAACCTTAAAAATATTAAGCGTGAAGAAATAATAAAAACATAAATTGTAAAGGAAAAAAGGTGTTGGGCCGAATGTTGATATGGTCAAAAGTGGGCTCGGGCCTTTTACGAGTCATGCTTGAAATTCTATCCGAAATGTGTTGGTTGGGCTGGCCTATGGGCTAACCAAACTAGCAAGGGGGTGGCACCGGGGTAAAGTGTTCCCGAAGAGAGTGATAGCTAATTAGAAACTAACATTTTCTCCTCCTTACGAATCAGATGGTTGAAACCGACTCATTCCCTTACCAAGTTTCTTTATAGTCATGTTGATGCAGGATATACAAATTAGCCTTACTCAGTTACTCTTACCAATTTTGTTAGCGTATATGGAACTTCCCTATTGGGATGAATGTATAGCTTGACCCGTCTGATGATATAGTTGATTTTTGCTTGATGATGTACCGGACTATCCCCGAGTGATTATGTTTTATTATTAATAAAATCGCGTCCAGATACACTGGAAACCATTATCTTTTATATTAACAAAAGAAAACTTAACCAAAGGCATTATTGCAGCTAATCTATATTTGTCTATAAGGACATTATTCTATTTGAGAATTCTGTGTTTGCATTACAGCCTATGCAAAATTGGAAGGACATCAACAATATTTGCACTACAGCTAATCTGTATTTGTCTCTAAGAACATCATAATTAAGAAGCTAAACCACATTACATATCATTGATCAAACACGGAAAGTGATAAACCATGAATGAATGACGTAACAGATTGTGAGAGAAGAGAGAATGAAGAAATGAGAGAGATAGATGCAAACGAAAGTGACTGCTGTGTATTATTCATCTCAGTTTTATACTTGAGTTAGTTACAATTCTGTTACAGAATGAATGACTATAATCGTGCCATCTGTCACTCATTTAGCTATCCTTGTCACATCCCCTCAAGCCTGGGGATGGAGATAATCGAGCCATACCCAACTTGGAAAGAAGTTCATCCTGGTGTTGAGATGGTATGATCTTAGTAAAGATATCAGCTAGTTGAGAATCAATTCGTGTAAAGTGAAGCTCAAGTAGTCCCTTCATCACCTTATCACGTGTAAAATGGCAATCGATCTCAATATGTTTTGTTCGCTCATGGAACACAGGATTATTTGCTATCTGAATAGCTGACTTATTGTCACAATATAGATGAACAGGAGTGGTAGTTGTTACACCTAAATCATGTAGTAAACGTACTAGCCATGTAATTTCAGCAGCAGCAGATGCCATAGCTCTATATTCCGCCTCAGAAGAGCTTCTAGAAACAGTTCCTTGTTTCTTTGACTTCTAACTAATTGGTGACTGACCAAGAAGAATCACAAAACCTCCTACAGACCGTCGAGAAGAAGGGCAAGCAGCCCAGTCTGAGTCTGTATATGCCAAAAGAGTAGGACTGTCACTACCATTAAGTAATATGCCATCTCCAATTGTACCTTTTACATATCGAAGAGTATGGTGAAGAGCTTGGAGATGAGGATTTCTTGGTGCTTGCATGAACTGACTGAGGTATTGTACAGCATAACATAAATTTGGTCTTGTGTTGGTAAGAAAATAAGTTTTCCCACTAAGCAACGATATACCGAAGCATTTTGAATTAGATCACCATCATCAGGAAGTAACTTTAGATTTAGAGGGAGAGGAGTGCATGTAGGCTTTCCTTCTGGCAACTGAGCATCATGAAGCAGCTCTAAAGTGAACTTTCGTTGTGATAGGATTATGCCAGTGGGTACATATGTGACTTCTAAGCCCAAAAAATAATGAAGTATACCCAAGTCCTTTATGTTGAAAGTGTTGTCAAGATGTAACTTGATACGAGCATTTCAGCAGTGTCAGATCCTGCGATCAATAGATCATCCACGTAGATAGCAATGATAGTAGTGAGAGATTCTCTTCTTTTAATAAAGAGTGAGTAATCATTCTTAGAGGAAGTGAAGCCTTGTGTGATAAGGGATGTAGTAAGTCTATTAAACCACTGTCTTGAGGCTTGTTTAAGTCCATATAAGGACTTCTTTAGTTTGCAAACTAAAGATAATGGGTTTGGTATACCCGGAGGAAGTTTCATATACACATCTTCATGAAGATCCCCATGTAAGAATGCATTGTTTACATCAAGTTGATGTAAAGTCCATCCTTGAGATGCAGCAATAGCAATTATACTTCGTATAGTTGTCATCTTCACAACTGGAGAGAAAGTCTCATGATAATCTATTCCCGCTTGTTGTGTAAAGCCTTGTGCCACCAATCTTGCCTTATAGCGTTCCAAAGAACCATCAGCTTTTAACTTAACTTTAAAAACCCACTTGGAGCCAATGGCCTTTTTGTTGGGAGGTAGAGGAGTAAGATCCCATGTATGATTTGTTTGAAGAGCAAGATATTTTTGTTTCATAGCATGAATCCAGTTAGGGTTTTTAGATGCTTCTTGATATGTGGTGGGTTCAACATAAGAGGATAATGAGGTAACGAAGGCAAAATGAGAAGAGGGATAAAGGGAAGAATGAACCATACCTGGTGAAGATAAGTTGCTCGACCCATAGTTGCAGACAAAGTCACGAAGGTATGGAGGAGGTTGATGAGGTCGAGAGGAACTACGTGGAGGTATGAGAGATTGAGATGGAAGTATAGGTGGAGAAGAAAGAGTTGATGAAGACAGAATGGGGGATGATGATGAAGGTGTAGAAGTAATATTGTTATTATCACATGTATGATTTGAATGATGATCACATGTATGATCTGGAGAAGAAATGGACGGGGAAGATGGTATGAAAATGGAAGTATCAAAAGAGGATGATGAGTTTGTAACTGGAAGTATGGGGTTATATGGATCAATGTGATGAAATGGAAATATTGTCTCATGAAATACAACGAGAGAACATAATTTCTCTAGATGAGATAGTAAGTACTTTATATCCTTTTTTCCAAAATGATAGCCAAGAAAGATGCAAGGAATGGCTCTTGGTTGAAATTTATCTCGATGAGCTGGTGGTGTGTTTACAAAACATAAACAGCCAAAGACACGTAGGGTAGAATAATCTGGGGAAGTATGAAATAACAGTTCAAAAGGAGATTTGTTTTGTAAAACTGGTAATGGACAGCGGTTGATGATATGAGTGGCAGTGAGAATACACTCACCCTAGTACATTAAAGGGACTTTAGATTGATGAAAGAGTGCACGAGCAACCTCTAAAACATGTCTATGTTTTCGTTCAACTACTCCATTCTGCTGAGGTGTGTAAGGGCAAGACGTTTGGTGAATGATGCCATTTTAAGTGTAAAACAGTTTGGCATAGGAGCTAGAGAATTCAAGGGCATTGTCAGATCGTATGATCTTTATTTTGGCATGGAATTGGGTGTGAACAAGGGAGTTAAATGATTGTAAAATGGATAAGGCATTACTCTTGTGTGCCATAAGATAAGTCCAAGTACATCGAGTAAAATCATCAACCAAGGTAAGGAAATAAGCAAATCCATTGTATGTGGTTTGTTTATATGGCCCCCATGTATCAACATGTAATAGATCAAAGGGTTTGCTTGTTTTAGTGGTGGATGTGGGAAAGGATTGTCGGGTTTGCTTAGCTTGGGGACAAATTTGACAAGCATCATGTGACTTAACAGTAGAAATAGATTCAATGAATTGCATTTGATTGAAAGGTAAATGTCCCAACCTACAATGCCACACTTCAGGACTGAGTTTATATGTCATATTAGAACATGAAGTAGGGACAACAGGTGTACATGTGGGAGGCTTATTACAAAGAAAGGTAGAGTTAGGAGGTGATAGTGACTTGTCCACAACATATAGGCCTTTGCAAGCTTTACCAATCACCAAGGGTTGGTTCATTGAAGGGACCTGAAGAGAGCAGGAATCAAATGAGAAGATGATATTAGATGACAAAGCATTGACAAGTTTCTGGACAGATAATAAATTATAGTGAAAATCAGGAACATGGAGTACTTGCTGTAAAACAATCTCTGATGTGAGATTAATATTGCCAATGTGAGCAACATGAGCATTCTTGCCATTTGGCATAGTGATGAGAATGGTATGATCGACTGGTTTATATGAAGAGAAAAGATCAAGATGTGGAGTGATGTGATCTGTAGCTCCACTATCAATAATCCAGTGTGTAGCAATATCATTGGACATTAAACAGAAAGGCATACCAACAAGAAAGGCTCCATGAGAATCTTGATGAGATTCTGAATGATTTGGTTTGTCCAGAAGAGATAGCAATCGAGTCATCTGATCTGAGGATAAAGAAGCAGTGGCAGCAGCTGCTAGTTTATGGCCAGGGGGATAACCATGCACCTTCCAGCACTTTGCAAGAACATGACCAGGCTTCTTACAATGGTCACATAATGGAATGCCAGGAGTTGGTGAGGTAGGATAGCCATGCAAGCGCCAACATCGATCAATAGTGTGATTTGTTGCTTTACAGTGATCACAAATTTTTTTTCCAGAATGTGGTTTCTGATGAGAGGAACTTTGTCGATGTTGAGAGTAGAGAGCCACAGCATCATCGGTGGAAAGCTGAATGGAATTCAGGCCACGTTGTGCTTCATCCATGAGCACCATTTTGTATACCTCACCAAGATCCAGTGATGTGGTCATCATGAGAACACTGGATCTTACAGTGGCAAAATTCTCATTCAAACCAGCAAGAAATTAAATTATTTGTTGATCTTTTATGAGATAAAGAGCTAATTCATTTGAGCCACAGCTACATACTTGATCTTCCAAAGCCAAGATATATTCATCCCAAAGTTTCTTTAATTTTGTAAAATATACAGTAACAGAAGAATTACCTTGAGTTAAGGAGCTTAATTCTTTCTGTAACTGAAAAATGTTAGTGCGATTTGTTTTTCTAAATCGAGTAGCTAACTCTTTCCAAATCTGTGCAGCGGTCTTGCAGTAGAGGATTGACTCAGCAATCTCTTTGTCAACAGAATGAATTAGCCATGAAATGACCATATGATTGCACTGCTCCCATTTTTGAATGAGTTTGAGATTTGTAGTTGGACGTTTGCACTCACCGGTGACAAATCCAAGTTTGTTTTTGGCCATAAGAGATACTTCAACCGATCTTCTCCAGCGATTATAGTTAGTATCATTGAGCAATGCAGTTGAAAGTCGAAGAGATGGTGAATCTGAGTGATGGAGTTGAATTTGTTCCATGAGTATAGAATTAGTGACAATTGATGGCACAGTATCGTGTGGAGAAAGAAGAGAATCTGAAGGAGAGTCATCCATGGAATTGTGCTTTGATACCATGATAAACCATGAATGAATGACGTAACAGATTGTTAGAGAAGAGAGAATGAAGAAATGAGAGAGATAGATGCAAACGAAAGTGACTGCTGTGTATTATTCATCTCAGTTTTATACTTGAGTTAGTTACAATTCTGTTACAGAATGAATGGCTATAATCGTGCCATCTGTCACTCATTTAGCTATCCTTGTCAGAAAGACAAGGAGCACAGACCAACAAAACTATATATATTGTTTCAACAAACTAACAAAACGTACTATACGTATCAACAATGTTTCAACAAACCAGTTACTTTTAACGAAGATCGGTATACATATATATCAGCAATGTTCATGCAGACTCTTCTCAATTCCTAATTTTCCTCCAAGTCCAAATTTCTTGTCCATTTGATTATAGATCGAAGAGAGGAGCCAAAGAGAATTCATGGAGGCAACTCAAGCAAACACCGAAGACGGAAGGTCAAAAATATCCGCATCCTTTTCTGACAATACAGGTGGACCGGATAGTCTTCGCCACCAGACGAGTCGCCGGCTATATTTATCCAGTTGTAGCGATCTTAGACAAGGTCAAAGCTACTTACCGCCGGATACGAGCTCCCTGCCATGATTTCATGTCCATTTGATTCGATGCACCATCAAGAGCTAGCTTAAGTTAGCTGAATTCAATCCGCATGTGTTGGTCGGAACCGAAAGTTACGTCCTCAACTTTAACAAGTGAAATGAACATGAGGTCCTCAAACTTACGTCCTCAACTTTAACCAATATAATATACACTTATATATAATATACACTTATATGATTAATTTAGTAGTTTTAAATATTTGATAAATGCTAAGGATTAAAGCTTTCATATATTTTAAAATTTAATTTAAATTTTTTAATATTGAATTTTTACACGGGGCCTCCATAATTGACAGAACGGGATACCCAGTCCCTACGGAAAAAGCCACGACGCCAACCCATTAACTTGACGAACAGCCTCATCTGAGTTCCATTTAACCCATCCTCTACATGACCTATTCCATTGAACCCTGATCACCCTACCCATTTTCTTAAAATTTCTTACCACCTCCTGATATTCTTTAACCAGTGCAGACATAAACGTGGCTGATGATCCATAGCCACCACACAACATTAGCAAAAAAAGAATTCCATGGTATTCCCGCCAAGAGTTGCTCATTCCTCCGTAAGTTTCCATGAACCAATCCTCAACTAGGTTTAAGAACAAGTCGTTAAATCCTGATATTCTTTAACCAAAGCATTACAGACACAAAAAGGAATTCCATGCAATATGATGATAAGAGAGGAGAAAATTATGCATACCAAGAAACTATATTTCTGAAGATCATAATATTCGGTAAACAAGGAACTAACAACATTATACATATCTATAATGTTATAACAGTTAAAAAGCATAACAGAGGTGGAAAAGAGAGTAGAGCAACAATGATCTTGAAGAAGGGCAAGATAAGGACCAGTAGATTGAACTCGGAAAGCTTTGTTCATAGTACCGCTGTGCATAGTTGGGGAAGGCGGAGCACGCCAAACATTGATGTCTGATGTAGCATGCTCTGGGAGTCTAGGATAATGATAGAAGATGAGGAGGCCATGGGCATTTATCAAAAATCTCAAGTCTTTGGAGTGGCCAAAGGTATAATGTTTGGTTTGGCTATGCCTCAGAAGATGTTAACAACAATAATACCTTAGCACTTTGCTACAATAATCCTGATTAAGAATTCCAGGTTCTTTTATACAGAAATCTGAGATTTTTTAATCCTACAGCGAGTGAATATGTGATGTTAGAAAGAGCTCTTGAAGCTGCAAAGCCTCATGCTGACTTGCAAATTACCTGTCAATTACAACACTGAAGACCCCAATGTATGCTGTATTTTGCACGGTATGATTATCAACTAATCAGTCTTTGTTAGCATTACAAAGTGGACGGACATCATTCTTAATAAGAACCTAAACCACATTAGTTATCATTGATCAAACGAGGAAAGCTAGGGATCAGAAACCAACAAAACTATATATAATGTTTCAAGAAACTAACAAAACTATACGTATGAACAATGTTTCAACAAACTACTTTTAAGATCAATATACCCAGTAAACAAATAAGTATTTTTACAAAGAAACTACCAAAAGTATACGTATAGAAGATCTCTTCCTCGTCTTCTTCTTCAACATCTTCTTCTTCTTCTTCTTCAACGATGTCTTCTTCATCATCAACAACTTCTTCTTCTTCAACAATGTCTTCTTCTTCTCCGGTTGAATCCTCAATGGGCATTTCGAGTCTACAAAGAGGGCATACATGACTCCTCTCCAGCCATCTGAGTATGCAAGCCTCGTGGAAGATATGCGAGCAGGGCAAGGTGAGATAATCCCACGGCTTCTCTATCTCGTTTAGACAAATTGAACACTCATGATCAGCAGCTCTCCAGTCAACCTCGTATCTATCTCCATCTTCCATCTCCTTCTCTCCCTTTGCTCTGACCAAATCCAAAAGAAAGAAAAGGGAGGTGGGCTTCGTGGCAGGGTCATCCTCGTCAAACACAACGTCAGCAACATCATCAGGATTAATGATGACGTATTGGATAGTGATATGGAGACAGTGTGCAGTGGTGATCAGATAGGGAGCGGTGCAACGGTGATTTGCGTTTGCTTGTTTGAGTAAGCCATCGGTTACATGAGAAGCGATTCTCAAAGCGGAATCTTGAGCAAGCCTAAGGTGAGGATAGTTGTTCCAGTAGATTGAACTCCATAATATTTCTTTATAGTTATTCATGTAAGCGTTGTAGTCGATGAAGCCGGAGCACGCAAAACAAGGGATCTCTAAGTATTCGTCGGATACGCCCATGGATGCGTACATCAGACCGCAGCTTTCTATTCCTTGGACAACGTCCTCACTGCTATCAATTCGGCACACCATTACGCCATCGCTCAAATATTCCGTCGGCATGCTTTCTTTTGCTTGCTTGTAAACTGCAGTATTTGGGCGCCTAATAGTATTTATATCAACACAATTTTAAACTAGGAAAGTTAATAAGATATGCAATCTGGATCTCAAATATCATTATCTTGTCTTATTCATAACCTATTCAATAAATAAACTTTTGACTTGCTCATAAGATAGATTTGTTTCCGGAACCCAATTTACCTTTTTAGTTTTAATATCAAAATAAATCTTAATTATTTACTAATAATTAATATTAAGATATAGTTAAAAAATTTCTAATTGCCAAAAATAAAGTATATCACGATTTCAACTGCCTACAAAAACAAACAAACAAGTATCACATATGTTATCCAAAAACTAAGTAAATATGAACAAGGGAGAATGAAAAAAAACAAAAAACAAAAACGGAAACAGAAAATTAACCTGAAATTTTTTTTTGAAAAGAATGAGAGAGAATTGAGCTATTAGTGCACTTTTTTTTTTAATTTTTTTTTATGTTGGACACTAAGTATGCATACAAATTTATATCAGGTATTAAGTGTGTAAGTATAAATAGATATTTTTTATTTTTTTTAAAATGTTTTTTCCTCTCTCTCCCTTTTCTGGACGACAATGGCGATTCCAATTCTTCGTCGCCCGTCATCCTTCTTCGTCGCCCCACACCTTCGTCTTCGATTTCTACCTCTCTTCACCGCCGTCTATTACTCGCCGCCATTACTAGTCTTCTTCGTCGCCCTTCTTCATCGGTTAGGGTTTGGTTATCTCGTCTGAAGTTCCGCTCTCACCCTTCTTCATATTAGTTTTAGATTCAAGATTGAGCCTTTATCATTGAGATTGGTTTGGAAGAGATTGTTGATTAGAGATTTGACAAGATTGAAGGTTTTTGTTTATTGAAGTTGAGATTGAGAACATTGCAGGTTTTATTTCATTGAAGTTGAGTTCTTTTTATCCCTTTCCCTTTTATGTTTTATTTGTTTGATATGATTGTTATTGGGTAGAACCTTGAGGTTTCAGGGGATGAACGAGAAGATTTGTTTATACAAAGATCAATGAGGGATTGTTCCCTATAATTGTTGAATCGCTTTAAATCCTATGGAAAGGTTGGTTTTTGCATGTTTAGTATGAATCCAAACCACTTCAACCTAAGTAGGAATTGAGACTTACCCGGTGATATTCCTATTTAGATACATAAGAGAACATGTTCCTATGTAATAAAGGTTGAACCTTTATTGGATAGAATGTGTCATTATTCCTTCCTTTGAGGCAATAATTCATGAGACGTAACTGTAAAGGGTTATTGTGATTCCTTGATTGAAAGAATAAGGTTTGTTTATCATGTCTCCCGTTATTATCTTGAAAGCTACAGATAATAGGCTGCTGACCTTTGTGTTCTTGATACGTAACTGTGAAAGAGCATAGATGTAAAGAAACATTCATCCCTTTATGCGTTTCATTCATATATGCATTTGCGAGATTGTCATGAGTTCTTATGTATAAACAATATTCTTGAAATCCCTGAAATCTATTTTTTTTCCTTTAATTTGATTGTCTTTTGTTTATCTTTCCTTTTATAAAACTGCTCTTGATTGAAGGTGACATTCAATTGAAAACAACCCAAAAACTTTTCTAAACCCTTTTTGACTTCTTTCCCTTATCTTTTCCAACCTCCTGTCTTTATTTGAGATATATCTTATCCTTAATTATTGTTGCAGATTAATCCTCTCAGTTTTTGTGTTCGACCCTGAAATACTTGTCCTACTTCGTACGATCCATACACTGTGGGTTCGTTGCTATTTAGAGGATTTATTACAGGTTATAAATATTAAAACTATCTCTTCCTAGTTTTGTTATCCTGTGAGTTTCTATCATTCTTGATAAGGATTTATAGAGGCGTAAAACCAGGAACATGTTTCTATCACCCAAATTCAATATTTCAACATGTATTGTGAGACGTTTTTGCTTTGTATATTACAATGCCTAGACATTTCCCTCGACTCTTTTTGGGAATTCTTTCGTCAAATTAACCATGTATGTGGTTTCGGAGCAATTTAACATTATATACAATACGAAATACATAAAATATCTATATTAAGTTATTCGACAAGTATTAGGAATCATTCAATACATTCACCTATTTATTTCTTTGTCATCCTTTACATTGCTAACATTTGTTATCACACTTGTTTATTTTACAAACTTATCACATTTGTTTATTTTACAAATTTGTATGGCATAGTTATACACACTAAAATAAACATGAACAAACACCGCCTTCCATGAAACTTACATAGTTGGAGAGAGTAACTACAAAAAAAAAAGAACAAATACCCTCCTAACAAATTTGAGATCCAATCCAAATTAAAACATAAACTGAAATTTACATACATAGTTCGCCAAAAATTTTATGAAAAAGTATTCCTAAGCCAAGTTAATTTCAGTCCAAGTCTACCAAAATAGACCAACCGTTCTAAGTTCCGGGGTTGGGTTGGATAAGAACAAATTCTATCAGATCTTATCGTTGCTTCGAGTCTATGTCCCGTACTGCGTCCGGACCAAGAAAGGTCCCAAACACCATCAATCTAAGATGAAGCATAAGCAGTCGAAGGTAGGTCTCAATATTTTTTAGCTTTGTTTCATCGAGTTTGAGCTTGAATCCTGAGGAGTTAAGAATTAAAAACCTGAAGCCGGCAAAGACATTGTTTTGAGTAACGACAAATCTTGGCTTACGAGAAATTTATATGAGTTTTGTCAGTCACATGAAATAAATGTAGGTATTTTGTCCAAGAATACCTCTTTCTTAGAATTAAATTGTTTAAGTTATCCTTTTAAAAAAGATTGTCAAACTTGAACAAGACCGAATACCACAAATTCAAACACCTAAATACTGAAACTGTTTTCTACCTTTACGAGAAAACGAGTGCACCGCGTGCAACGCACACGTATACAACTAGTAATGCAAAAGATAAAGAAATATTTAGGAAATTAAAAAAATAAATAAACTTAATATAATTATTTTGGCTTATTGATATATCTTAATATATGTACATAAGGGAATTTGATTTTTAAAAATATTAAAATAATTAATAAAGACCTGAGTGCCAACAACAATGAAGAAGATATTATATTGACCTATCAATTATTTATTATAATTAAATTCAAATGTGTACATTGATATATATGCTTATATAAAGCGGATGATAGTATAATATAATTATTTTTACAATGACTCCTACCCTTACCAACTTCCTTTATAGTCATGTTGATGCAGGATATACAGATTAGCCTTACTCAATTACTCTTACCAATTTTGTATGATGGATTGTGGACATCCAATTCCTAAGTTGCCTCCAAGTCTAAATTTCTTGTCCATTTGATTATAGATCGAAGAGAGGAGCCAAAGAGAATTGATGGAGGAAACTCAAGCAATCACCGAAGACGCAATGTCAAAAGTTTCTGCTACCTCTTCTGACGACGCAACTGGTGGACTCCGGATAGTCTTCCCCACTAGACGAGTCGCCGGCTGTATTTATCCAGTTGTAGTGATTTCAGACAAGGTCAAAGCTACTTACCGCCGGATACGAGCTCCCTGCCATGATTTCCTGTCCATTTGATTCGATGCACCATCAAGAGCTGTCCATTTGATTCCATTTGATTCTAATACTAAAACTGTTTTCTACCTTTACGAGAAAACGAGTGCAACGCACACGTATGCAACTAGTAATGTAAAAGATAAAGAAATATTTAGGAAATTAAAAAAAAAAAAAACTTAATATAATTATTTTGGCTTATTGATATATCTTAATATATGTACATAAGGGAATTTGATTTTTAAAAATATTAGAATCATTAATAAAGACTTGAGTGCCAACAACAATGATGAAGATATTATATTGACCTATCAATTATTTATCATAATTAAATTCAAATGTGTACATTGATATATATGCTTATATGAAGCGGATGATAGTATAATATAATTATTTTTACAATGACTCCTACCCTTACCAACTTCCTTTATAGTCATGTTGATGCAGGATATACAGATTAGCCTTACTCAATTACTCTTACCAATTTTGTGTGATGGATTGCGGACATCCAATTCCTAAGTTGTCTCCAAGTCCAAATTCCTGTCCATTTGATTATAGATCGAAGAGAGGAGCCAAAGAGAATTGATGGAGGCAACTCAAGCAATCACTGAAGACGCAATGTCAAAAGTTTCTGCTACCTCTTCTGACGATGCAGCAGGTGGACTCCGGATAGTCTTTCAGTTGTAGTGATTTCAGACAAGGTCAAAGCTACTTACCGCCGGATACGAGCTCCCTGCCATGATTTCCTGTCCATTTGAGTCGATGCACCATCAAGAGCTGGCTTAAGTTAGCTGAATTCGATCCGCATGTGTTGGCCGGCACCGAAAGTTACGTCTCCCTTCCGATTTGGCACGCTTCTGTCCTCCGCCGAATCAAACTGGTGATTCAGGAGCAGAACTTAGTACCAAGGATCGCCAATTGGATCCTCGCAGTATTCGCGGACACTGTTTTCATCGCGTATGATGCAATCGTAGATTACTTCCCTGCGGTGGAGAAACGGAAGTGTGGGGTGAGTAGAAACCATGTGAGGCCTTTGTTGAGGAGGCCTAGGGCAAGATAAGTTACGAGAGGTCGTAACTTTCCGGATATGGACAAGAATCGTAGCTCAGGCTCGGATACTAAGGTGTTGGTGCTTGGTGAATCGTTGGGGGCTAATGCCATCTGCATGCTCTTTTGAGGTCTTACATCCTCGATTGATTTTGACAACGTCAGTTTCTTTTCCTCTTTAGCCATTGATTTTGCAATTCAATGTTGAGAATAAGCATATGCTACTGTGGAAAAAGTATCCATCCTCTAAAGTATTGTTTTTTGCTGCTCCTTTATCTTGCTTGTTGCTAAAATCAGTCTACTCTTGTGTCTTAGGTGTATCAAGAATTAGATTAAATTGATTCATAGAGTGCTGCAGTACATACATCTAATAATTAAGTTTTGTAAAAATGTAGGTTTCTGCATAATATGCATATGGTATACACAACTGCAGATCTGTATACTTTGGATTTTGCTTGTCTGGTGGAAAACATGCATGACTGGTAGATTCATCTAAACCTATATGTTTCAGACTTAGCTATTTTATTTTTTCCTCCTACTTTAGCATGACTGATGCTAAAATCAGTATGCTCTTGGTCATTTTTCTTCATGTAACATACAACTAACCGATATGACATGATCCCAATTTACAGGAAAAACCATCCCTGAATGAGGAGGAAGGTTGCTTGGTGTTATATTGATATCTGATATAGCAGGTTCTTGGATAATTATTGAAGATGAATGCTGTCAATTGAGGAAACCATGGGTATGTTATATCTGAATTTTTCCTTTTTCATCAAATCTCAAGTTTTTGGATTGGCCAATGGTATAGTGTTGTTGGGAAAAACCTCCCACTTTCGTGTTGGTAGGATGAGAAATATGGGACTAATTAAGTCAATGACTTAATTAATACAAACTCACTTTTATTTTATTTATGTGGAGAAGGAATTTTACAAGATTTTGTGGGCACTCTCACAACTTGTGTTTAGCTTTCTTGAGCTCTCAATTTTTGTGTGTGATGATGCAAATGTACAACTTCTCCACCTATTTATAGGGGAGGAGAGAATTCTAGAATTACACAAATTCCTAGAATATATATTGGAGGAATATTCTAGATTAGTTCTAGACTAATCTTCTCTATATCCTTCTCATCTTTTCTCTTAATTTCTAGATCTTTCTCCATAATGGACTCCTCCTATTTTGGATCTTAGCCCATTGGACTTGTATCCAATTTATTGGATAACCCATTTATTAAAATGGGCTTGATTAAGGAGAGACCAACAATTCTCCCCCTCACGACTTAATCAAGCGATACGATGCCGGTACCTTGACAACAATCTATAAACTTCTTGGTCGGTATTACCTTGGTCATAATGTCTGACCAGTTCTCGTCCGTGTGCACCTTGTCTAGTTGCAGAATCTTTTCTTCGAGAACATCTCGGACCCAATGATGTCGTATGTCGATGTGCTTTGAGCGGGAGTGAAGAGATGAATTCTTTGCTAGGTGAATTGTGCTTTGATTATCACATTGCAAGATATACCGATCTTGCTCTACTCCCAATTCCACCAGGAAGTTCTTCATCCATAACATCTCCTTGCAGGCCTCAGTAGCTGCAATGTATTCTGCTTCAGTGGTGGACAAGGCAACACTCTTTTGTAACTTTGATTGCCAGGAAACAGCTCCTCCTGCGAATGTAATCACATATCCCGACGTTGATTTCCTGGAATCAGTATCACCGGCCCAGTCGGCATCTGTGTATCCTTGAAGTATCGGCTTCTCATTTCCGAAGCATAGGCACCTATTAGTGGTGCCTCGTAGATATCGAAGGATCCATTTCACCGCAGCCCAATGTTCCTTTCCCGGATTTGCTAGGAAGCGACTCACTACTCCAACTGCACAGGCAATATCGGGCCTAGTGCATACCATGGCGTACATAAGGTTGCCTACTGTCGACGCATAAGGGATCTTCTCCATATCCCGCTTCTCTTGTTCACTAGTTGGGCATTGCTTTGAACTTAACTTAAAGTGTGTAGCAAGTGGTGTGCTTACCGACTTAGCTTGGTGCATGTTGAATCTCTCTAGCACCTTTTCGATGTATCTTTCTTGGGACAACCATAACATCTTCTTTAATCGACCACGAGTGATCTTCATCCCAAGAATTTGCTTTGACGGTCCTAAGTCTTTCATGCAAAACTCTTGCTCAAGTCTTTTTTTAGAGCAACTATCTTGTTACGATCATGACCTACTATTAACATGTCATCGACATAAAGTAAGAGTATGAGAAAGTCGCCGCTAGCGTACCTCTTCATGAAGACACATGGGTCACATGGATTCTTCTTGAAGTCATGATCTGCCATGAAAGAGTCGAACTTCTTGTACCACTGCCTTGGTGCCTGCTTTAGCCCATATAGACTCTTTGTTAGTCGGCAAACTAGATTCTCTTTGCCTGGTTCTTTGAATCCTTCAGGCTGCTCCATGTATATCTCCTCTTCGAGATCCCCGTGGAGAAAGGCGGTCTTGACGTCGAGTTGTTCGATCTCCAGGTCTAGGGCAGCTGCTATACCAAGAACAACTCGGATTGATGACATCTTTACTACTGGAGAGAATATCTCTTCAAAGTCGACGCCTTTCTTCTGCTGGAATCCTTTCACGACCAATCGAGCCTTGTATCGGGGCTTTGAGTTTCCATCCTCTGTCTTTATTCGGTATACCCATCTATTCTTCAAAGCTCGCCTCCCTTTTGGTAGCTCCACCAACTCATATGTGTGGTTTTCATGCAAGGATTCCATTTCATCTTGCATGACTCTTACCCACTGACTCTTGTGAGTGTCATCCATGGCCTCCTTGTAGCTTTGAGGCTCCCCCTCATCCGTGAGTGTCACATATTCATCGGGTGTGTATCGTGTAGATGGTCGTCTATCTCTAGAAGACCTTCTCAATTGAGACTATGGTGGAGTGCTCGATTGTCCTTCTGGCGCTTGGTGGATTTCTTCATCACCATGCTCTAGAGTAGTATCACTCTCTTCAACATCTTCATTTCCTGGTGTAGCGTCATTTGAAGTGTCTTGTCGTATCGGAGAAGGGTCAGGGTCTGGTGTGCTCCTTTTGACTCTTGTCCTTGGCTTCTTTGAACGTTGAATATCTTCAATTGTTTGATCTTTGAAGAACACTACATCTCGGCTTCTAATAATCTTGTTGTTGATCGGATCCCATAGCTGATAGCCGAGTTCATCTCTAGGTGAGCCAAGGTAGATGCATTCTTTGGTCTTGGCACGTTCGTCCCTAGGTATGTGAACAAATGCCCTACACCCGAACACCTTTAGATGGTCATATTTAACATTCTTTCCTGACCAAACTTCCTCCAGGGTGTCTCCATTAAGGGGAACGGACGGTGTAAGGTTGACAATGTCGGCGATGGTCTTCACAGCTTCTCCCAGAACGACTTGGGTAATTTGGCGTGTGATAACATACACCGAACTCTTTCTGTAATGGTTCGGTTCATTCTCTCTGCAAGCCCATTTAGTTGTGGCGTCTTAGGTGGTGTCTTCTCCATCCTGATTCCATGAGATCTACAGTATGCCTCAAATGGACCTCTATACTCGCCGCCATTGTCAGATCGGACACTCTTGAGCTTTTGTCATGTCTCTCGTTCCACCCGAGCAACAAACTCTTTGAATGCGTCAAGAACTTGGTCTTTGGTCTTTAGGAGGTACACCCATAACTTCCTTGAGTGATCGTCTATGAAGGTAACAAAATATGACGCACCACCAAGGGATTTCTCGGACATGGAGCAAACATCCGTGTGCACAAGATCTAGAATATTCTTCCTTCTTCTAGGTTGAGAAGATGTTTGGAAGGCAACTCTATGTTGTTTACGAGCTAAACAATCAGCACACGGATCAAGAGAGTTACCTTGCACCTTTGGGAGGAGTTGTCTCCGAGCTAGTATCTGAAGACCCTTCTCACTCATGTGCCCAAGCCTTCGGTGCCACAGTTCCATGTCCGCTCTTGCAACGTTGACCTCTCCTTTACAAATCTTGGCTTGTGTGACGTACAACGACCCTTCCTTCTTTCCTCGAGCCATTATGATGCTTCCTTTGATGAGCTTCCACTTTCCACCGCCAAAGTGATTTACTAGACCAAGATCGTCAAGCTTTCCGGCTGATATGAGGTTGAGGCGCATATCAGGGACATGCCTCACATCCTTAAGAGTAAGCTTGCATCCTGTATTTGATACCAGGATGATATCCCCCATACCGGCAATCTTGCTCCTATTTTGATTCCCCATCTGAACATTACCAAAATCACCGCTTTGGTAGGTTGAGAAGAAACTCTCATGGGGAGTGACGTGGAATGATGCACCAGAATCTATAATCCAGGAGCTATCGTCTGAGGCGATATTTAGGAAGTTATCTTCTCCGAAGAGGTATAGATCATCTCCTTCGTCTGCCATGACGGTAGTACCCTTGTCTTCCTCTCGCCTCTTTGTTGGGTTAATTTGATCTGGCTTGACGTTACCGGCCTTCTGATCTTTCTTAAGAAATCGACATTCTGATTTCTTATGGCCTATTTTCCCACAATAGTAACACGTTGGCCTAATGCGTGACTTGGACCGACCTCAAGACTGGTCTCGGCTTCGGTTCATATTGCGCCCACGTGCATCGCCTCTACCCCGGTTGTCAATAACGTTCGCCTCATATTGGGTAGACATGCCTCGTTCTCTCCTTCTAACTTCTTCACCAAGGAGGCTATCACTAACGGTGTCCATGGTGAGCTTTCCTTCCGGGGCCGAGTTACTTAGAGTTACCGCGAGAGTGTCCCAACTCTCTGGAAGAGAACTAAGGAGTAAAAGGGCTTGCAACTCATCTTCGAGTTTCATCCCAACTTTATTTAGCTGATTTACGAGCCCCTTGAAATTGTTCAAGTGCTCGATCATGTTTTGGTCATCCTTGTACTCCATCTTCACCAACCGTCGAACTAAAATGGTTTTATTACGAGGCGTTTTCTTTTGAATCATGGACTCAAGCTTTGTCCATAATTCAAAAGCATTTGTATACGTTGAGACGTATTCAAATAAAGATTTGTCGATGTACTTACGGATCATGGCGACAACTTTCCGGTTTAGAAGCTCCCACTCCTTCTCGCTCTTCCCTTCGGGCTTATCCTCACTGGTGATGGGCTCGTACAAATCCTTGCAGTAAAGGTGATCCTCCATCATCGACTTCCAGTAGGAATAGTTATCCGCCGTGAGTTTGAACATCTCGCCATCGTGAATGACGGTAGACTCCATCTTGACAACACGAGCTAAAATCGATCGGACTAACCTGGCTCTGGTACCAGTTGTTGGGAAAAACCTCCCACTTTCGTGTTGGTAGGATGAGAAATATGGGACTAATTAAGTCAATGACTTAATTAATACAAACTCACTTTTATTTTATATATGTGGAGAAGGAATTTTACAAGATTTTGTGGGCACTCTCACAACTTGTGTTTAGCTTTCTTGAGCTCTCAATTTTTGTGTGTGATGATGCAAATGTACAACTTCTCCACCTATTTATAGAGGGAGGAGAGAATTCTAGAATTACACAAATTCCTAGAATATATATTGGAGGAATATTTTAGATTAGTTCTAGACTAATCTTCTCTATATCCTTCTCATCTTTTCTCTTAATTTCTAGATCTTTCTTCATAATGGACTCTTCCTATTTTAGATCTTAGTCCATTGAACTTGTATCCAATTTATTGGATAATCCATTTATTAAAATGGGCTTGATTAAGAAAAGACCAACAAGTGTTTGGTTTAGTTATGCCAGACAAGATGTTAACAACAATGATACCCCAGCACTTTACTAGGTTTGTACAACATTATCGTGAATAAGAACTCCAGTTTTTTTTAAAAGTAATATGAGATTGTTTGTTTCTACAGGTGAATATGTGATGTCAGAAAGAGCTCTTCAAGCTACAAAGCCTCATGTTGGGCAGAGCTTACAGATACATCCTTTCATTTGAAAAGCTAATTTAGTGCCCGTGTATATATATATATATATAGATTTAAATACGAGAGTAATTTGTTATATGTGTATTTTTTTGAATGTATATGTATGTTAAAATAGTAGGTCAACGACCCAAAAAAAACAATAGGTCAACTACCTACAAAATGAATATTAAACCGATTTTAATAAAAAATATATATTTAAATTTAGCCAAAAGAGTCTAATAAATATATATTGTTCCAACAATTCGTCACGTTAGCGTTAATATATACTACTTTAGTAGGGTATATAGATATATAAAGTCACGTCAGCGTTAATATATACTACTTTAGGGTAAATAAATATATAAATTCAAATCTTATTAGCAAAATCCTGAAAATATTTAACGTTCCAATAAAATCTTTTAAATTTAGTGAGAGAAAAAATAAATAATAATTAACTAATTTTAAAAAAAAGATTTATTTACTTAATTGTGAAAAATCTATAGATTTCCAGTCAAGTAGACATGATGAGCATAGCTCATACAGACAGACACATAGCTCAGAACACTAAGAAAGCAAAGGTAACACATAACCTACTGTATTTTGCACAGTAAGATCGTCAACTAATTAGTTTATTCTTGATAGTAACCTTCTCAGTTGAATCAGAAGCTTATTTACAAATCCACAAACCAACAAAACTATATATCATTGATTAAACACGAAAAGCCAAGGAGCACAAACCAACAAAACTATATATAATGTTTCAAGAAACTAAAAAAACGTACTATACGTATCAAAAATGTTTCAACAAACTAGCAATATTTTCGAAGATCGGTATACGTATATATCAACAATGTTTTCATGCAGACTCTACTTCTTCTAGCTTCAATCCTCGGTGGGCAGTTCGAGTCCACAAAGAGGGCATTCATGATTCTTCTCCAGCCATCTGAGGAGGCAAGTCTCGTGGAAGACGTGCGAGCAGGGCAAGGCGAGGGAATTCCAAGGCTTGTCTATATCGTCCACACAAATCGAACAGTTGTGGTCAACCGGAGTCCAGTCAAGCTCGTACCTATCTCCGTCTTCCTTCTCCTTCTCGCCCCTCGCTCTGAACAACTCCAAGACAAAGAAAAGGGAGGCAGCCTTCGCGGCGGGGCCATCCTCGTCAAAAGACTCCGTGAGATCCGTTTCGACCGCATCATCAGGAGGAGCGATGGTATCGACGTGTCGGATCCTGATGTGGAGAGAGAACGAAGTGGTGCAAGGGAGAGCGTTTGCTGGTTCCAGGAATCTACGGGTTAGAATAGAAGCCATTCTCACAACGATATCTTCTCCAGAGGCAACATAAGGATAGCTGGAATATGAGATTGAACTCGAAAACGCTTCTTCATAGTGACTCAAGTAATCAGAGTAGCCGGTGAAGCCGGAGCACGCAAAACAAGGGATCTCTAAGTAATCGTCGTAGATTAAGCCTAGGCCGCTGATGGATGCACGCACCAGCTTGCACCTTTCACTTCCTCGCCCATGGCTCAAAATTCCAATGTCTGCAAATTCCGTCGACATGTTTATAGCATCCATCTTTTCTTTCTCTTTTCTTGATTTCTGAGGGCAGTGTGTTTGAACGCCGTATCGATCGTATGTTAATATATACATCAACACAATTTTAAACAAGTAAAGTTCATGCCACAAAAGATAAGCAATCTGGATCTCAAAGGTATGCAATCTCGATCGTATGTATAATATATATATATCGTGGTTAATGATATATGTTGGCTTATTCATAACTTATCCAACAGATAATGTTTTGACTTGCTAATAAGATAGATTTGATTCCGGACGATTCTTCACTAGCAATCCAATTTGTTATCTTTTTAGTTTTAATATCAAAATAAATCTTAATTAGTTACCAATCATATTATGATATGATTAAAAAAAAATTAATTACCAAAATAAAGTGTATATCATTAACCACGATATGAACTGTCTAAATACAAATAAAAAGTCGTTTTTTTAAAAAAAATAACAAATAACAAGTATTATATTTGATATCTCAAGATAAAATTTGTTCTAAATATTTTAGGTTAATACAACTGTTAAATAACCTGAATCTTAAAATCTGACCTAAATCTTCTAGGTTTTCAATACCTCGCTATATTTGTGAACTTTTAGGATAAAATTAAAAAAGAGTTGATATACACTCCGTATGTTATAATGTAAAGATAAAACAAATATTTAAGAAATTAAAAATAAATGAATACACTTAATATAATTAATTTTCAAAAAGTTAATATGAAATTTTTAAAAAATAATGTAAAAATTCACATACAAATTATGTATATTTATTTATTTATTTTGGCTTCTTTAAAAGTATTATTTATATAGCTATATATATGATAAATTAGGGGATTATTAGATGTACTGGCGAAAATTACTATTTGTCACCATAACTAGTCGCACCTTGATCCGACGTCATCCCGTCTTCTTTACCGGAGAAGAAACCCGATGTCGCCGTTGGGCTTGCCACCTTATGGAACGCAACCCTTGTTGCCGTTGTAAGAGAGACGAAGAGAGTTGCGTATGACTGACGTCATCCCGTCTTCTTCACCGGTTTCCTCGTTGCTAGTTGTCCTGTGCACAACGAGCAAGTGATGAATGAATCAGAAGAAGGCGGGGAATATTTTCAACCGAAAATCTGGCTGAAATATCGGGCCATACCTCCTCACAATTGGGCAAATAAGAACAAAAGAATGAAAGGTAGAATTTAATGAGTTGAGCAGTCACCTCACCAATATGGAATGACAGTTTTCTAGTACTTTTAACTTCATTGGATGTTTTTGCAGGTATTGTAATCGAACTATCCAATAAACCTTCTTTTTGTTTGACAGAGAAGGTTTTGTAATAGAAATTTTTCATTCCGGATAGTTTAATTTGTTTGTGAGAGATAACTGACAAATGTTTAGACCGAGATGGTCATAAGGATGAAGATTGAAATCCGAAGCAGGGTTAAAGGTATATTCACCATAGAAGATAGATAGATAGAGAAGAGTAGGAAGATATAGATAGAGTGTTTTAGAAGGATCGATTTAGATTAATACCATGTAGAATAGTTAGATAAAATTTGATATCATTAACCACGATATCAACTGTCTAAAAACAAATAACAAGTATTATATTTGATATCTCAAGATAAAATTTGTTCTAAATATTTTAGGTTAATACAACTGTTAAATAACTTGAATATTAAAATATATCTATATACCTATACTAAAAAAGACGTCACTTATGCTGACGTGGCGGACTCATAATTTTTTGGGAGATTAAATTTTTTTTTAAAATAATTAATTAAACCAATAAATCTTATTTACTAAGCCAAAATTCTAAAAATATTTTTTTTCAACGGACGTTCAGTATCGTTACTTTCAAATCTAAAAAGATTTCTTTTGATTTTATTAATCGATATTGAAAGTAAATTAAAAATAATTAGATCAGTCTTTTCCTATAAGATTATCATCTTATCCGATCCTAATGAATCTTCTTGAACAAGCCTAATTAAAATCTTATGTCTTCTCCTATAAGATTATCATCTTATCCGATCCTAATGAATCTTCTTGAACAAGCCTAATTAAAATTTTCTTCGACAAGCCTAATTTTTATCTTCTTTTTACGCTATATATATCAAACAACAATCTATCAACTCTTCATCAATTTTAGTATTCTTGCTTCAATTATGCTTCAATTCCTCTTCTTTACTCGAGGTAATCTTCTCATTGTAAATTTTTCGCCTTATGTTTTGGTTTAATATCATGTTTCCCTTTGTTTGATTACCGGTTATTTGTACGGATTTCCAAACGCTATATCCTCTTCTTCATTCAATCGCAAGCTTCTACTTAGGAACTGTATTGCATACACATCTTCCGCCCCTCATTAATCCAACAAGTTGTAGATGTTTTTTTTTCCGTTGTTTATCATCGTAAGCATTATAAATTGTTTTGAATATTAGCCATCATATGGTTTACCCTCCTGTGAACAAACAATGAAGGACTTTAGTTTTGTTAATGTATAACAGATTAACGGTAGAGATTTATTAAATCTACTCAAATTCTTTTATATATATATATGTTCAGTCATGAATTATTAATGTTTTTAATTTGAGATTATTAATTAGTTAATTTATATATATAACTTTATTTACGGGAGCCATGCTTTTAGTTGGAAGTCCTTTGGTTGATATTGCAGAGGGAGAAGCTATTCTTTAGGCTCTCCAGATTTCTCATATGCAGGGATGGAGTAGTATTGTAGTAGAGTCGGATATGATTTACTGTCTATGATTCAAAAGATTAGGACTAATGCTCGGATGTGTGGTACTGGTGGCAGAGTGCTTCGTCTGGTACGCCAGAGTGCTTCATGCTTTTGTCAATTGTGATTGACGTAATGTCAGAAGGCATGAAATTAGCATGCTCATTGGCTCGTTAAATGCAGCCTATTGTTTTCCTAGGAACTAATACTTCTGTTATTGCTAATTTTGATTTACTTGTACTAGTTAAGAACGATAACTATACTCGATAAATATTTTCTTTCTCAAAATAAATTTAAAAAAAAAATAGTCATTTTTTTTTAGGAAAATGGGTGTTTGATTTGTTTATAAATATGCAGTCTTTTATTTTGAAAACTTTTAAAATATTTAAAAATTGAATCTTTTCCCAACAAACATTACTCACCCTACTTATTTATTTGCCTAAATTTTAGGCCAACAAAATCATATACAATAATTAAGGTAATTTATTTATAAGCCTAATATATCCTCTTCACCAACAACCTTCCTTTTTTTACTATTAAATAAGAAGTTTGGAAAACCATTAGATCAACACAAAGTTGTGTGTTGTATAATAATAAATAAAAGTCGAAAACAATGATACAATTCTTTATTTAAGAACATTTTATCATTATGAGAATATTTAAAGGGAAATGACTATTTTAACGTTTCATAAATATGTCATGAGTTGACACATATCCGACCTCGTGACATATTACTCAAGATATCCGATATATAAACGTATCCGCACAACGAGCGGGTTATAAACTAGTTTGACCTAAAACTTCTAGGTTTTCAATACCTCGCTATATTTGTAAGCTTTTAGATAAAATGAAAAAAAAAAAGAGTTGATATACACCTCCGTTTGTTGTAAAGATAAAACAAATATTTAAGAAATTAAAAATAAATGAATACACTTAATATAATTAATTTTCAAGAAGTTAATATGAAAATTTTTAAAAAAAATATAAAAATTAAACTATGTATATGGGTGCGAACTGCGAAGTTGTCATCATAACTACACACTTCACGTGTGTAGTTGAGTGGATTCTAACTACAAATATGAGGTGAGTAGTTGGAGTCCATGAAAAAAATTGAACTATGCACTTGGTGAGCGTAGTAGAAGTTAAAAAAAATGATAATTTTTTTTAACCACTGCTACGCACACCATATGCATAGTTGAGTGATTTCTCAACTACGCATTTCGCGTGCGTAGTTATTGTGACAAATAACAATTTTGACTTGTATGTTTAGAAACCACGATAAAATTAATGTTCAAGAAATTTTTAAAAAACTAAATATATTCTTCGCTTGCAAATTGATCTATTGCTGTTTTAGTTCTAGTAGCAAACTATCGAAGATTATTTTTAAATTGTTTATTTTTAATTTTTTCATTAGTCAAAATAAAAAGTTAATATAGATGTTAACCGAGTGGACAAAAATCGCTAACGGGACAGCGGATGCGCATTTCGACTGCGTCAAGGTTGGGGCGGATGCAAAATGTGCTTCCGTCCAATTAAAAAAAATGTGGATAGTGTTTCCTCTCTTATCTAGTTAGCAACTTTAGAGGAAACATGTTTGGTCTTGACCCGAGATTTTTTTTCTCGGGAAAAGAAATAAAAAATCTGGCGGATGCGGAATGCGCTTCCGCCCCAACTTAGGGCGGAAGTGGAATCCGCTTCCGTAGTCACGCTAGTAATTTTAGTCCACGCGAATAGTAACTTTGAAATTAATTTAGAAATTTAAATGATATCACGACCCGTTATCATACACTTGAGCCTTCCAGTCGCCTTCAGCGTTGTACAGTGATGTCACGGCCCGTTATCATACACTTGAGTCTCTCAGATATTAAAGGTGTAGTGGTCTAGTTAAGTTTCAATTACTTAACACTCAATACATACACTACCTCAGCACATACTTAATATTATTACTAAAAGCTAAGTGAGTCCGATGAACTCACCTTATCCGCTCCAGTCTTAATAAAATACTCTCGATCCGTCAGTTGATGGCCTCTAGATCCTGGTTAACATGTAACGATCTCTCAGTATTCTCGTTTCACTATTCCGTTACTTTTAGAGTAAGATATATTGCATCTTTACTCTTATTACTCATTAAGTCCTTGGTTCCGTAAACTTAGACGTCTAATTCTCAAATCCGCATGATCTCGTCATGTATTCATCATTATCAAAATCTACTTATCGTCTAATTTCCATTCTCAACTACTCAACTTCTATATAATTTCAAGTCTCTAACATCGTCTACGAATTTATTCCGCTAGATAAATTCTCATTCTAATTACCATAATTTTTAAAAGTCCGAAATCCTACAACAACTTTAACCTCGGGTCTCCAACATTAACACTACTTTTGTTTCGATTACAACATCATTATATCCTTCCATCTATGAATCCATCCCGAATATATAATCATTTAAACGTTACGCGCTCAACTAAAAATAATTAATATGATTATGTAACAATAACAAATTAGTAAAGGCTTTGATACAAGCTCTAATACCTCAATCTTCTCTTTAAAAGTTAGATATATTTATTTCCAACCGATTTATTTCCTTTTTAGTCCAATAGCAAACTACAGGATATTTAATATATTGTTTATTTTAAATTTGTTAGTAAAAAAATAATAATTATGTGATATTTATCGTACTAATATGATCGATATAACTGAAACAATGTCTAATCACCAAAATAAAGTACATCTATTACCACAAATTCAACTATTCAAGAATAAATAACAAATAATATATTTTATTAAAAAGATGTTCCAATATATAAAATGCAGTCAATTGGATACTTCTTATTAGATAACTAAATATTGTTTTTTTAAAAAGTGATTGCGTGGATAACCGTGATTGTTCATGTAAAACGCAATGAGGCCATGAAATAAACTTGTAAAGTCGGTCAGACAGAGCAAAGGGGGAGAATTCAAATTTTGAAAAAGAGTGAAAATTCCAACGGAAACAATTGGGCGAACTGTGTGTAAACTGTAAACTATACGCCATCTCTCACCCTCGGAGACCTCCACGCCGGACCACGCGTGCCCATAACTTTCCGATATAAAGTTTGAACCCCAAACTATTCAACGGTTAACTTCATAGTCCTTTAAAGTTCTCAAATGTTACTCACAAACCGATTACAATTCCCCCAAACCCTAATTTCAACCATTAGAAGTTCTAGATCGCTCTTCGTCATGTAGGTCGGGGGGTCTACTTGGCAGCGTGATCGTGATGGATCTTTACGCCGATTCGACTACACTCACCAGCGAGGCGCGGAAACCCGCTTCTTGGCGGTGGAGATCGAGAAAAACCGATTCGATCGAATTGCGAACGAATCGAACCACGAACGCTGGTTCAAATACGAACGGATCTCAATTCTTTATCAGCGCGACGAAGACTTCTTGATTCGACGAGAATCACATTGTCTTCGAAAAGGTTGTCGAGGGGTTGGAAATCTTTAAGGCTGCGGTGTAGGTCTGATCTTAGTCAGGGAGGACCTCCATGCCAATTTGATCGTCGATTATGGGTCGAAGTAAGTAATCGCAGTTATTCTGAAATATTATGAATTAAATTCTTCATGTATGCTGCTCCTGTATCTTAAATATCGTTATTCAGGAAAATAATCTTGGATCAAACGGTACTGTGAAAGATCGTTTTGTAACATGCGCTTCTTTTTCGGGAAAAGAAACTTGGATTTGATTAGATGTTGTTTTGATGACCATGGTAAAAGGTTCTGAGATGGATATTGAACAATTGAATGGTTTTAACATAAAACTTGGCTTATATTAGATTGCACTATGATAAACCGTGGCCGATGTGAGACCCTATTCTTTCGGACCGAGATCGGACATAGCTGAGTTTTGCTTTGAGCCGAGATTGGCTTTTCCGCACCCGCGGGCATGTTGGCCGCCCCTGCGGGTTCCCGCTCACGCGGCCCTGTGATCCGCCTCTGCGGTTTACAGCGGCTGTAGCCGGTTATGTTGACTCCTTTGACCGTGCTTTACTCTTATCCCACTCCAGTCCTTCCTACGTCTTCCTTGCTTCTTCATCTCTTCCTTTAGATCATCTTGAGAGTTTGGAGTTTGATATGGTTTTGGGTGTGGTTTTGTGTTGTTGAAGGTTGAGTGCATGTTTGATGAGCTGCAGAGGCCAGCTAAGAGTTAGTTTTGTTCTTCCTTGGTTGACTACAGCTGTGGAGGTGAGCTTCTTGCTTCTCCTTCCTTTCTTTCTTGTTCTTCCTTCTTAGCTTAGGAATAGATGAATTGTTCATAGAGTGACGTTTGATGGTGTATGTTGATGCATGTGTGTGACTATAGAAGAGAGTAGACGTGAATTGATCACGTGAAGAGCTAAAGAGAAGCCGCGAAGTGTCTTTCTGCACTGTCCCGCCCCGCGGCCAAGAGTCACCGCCCTCGCGCCCACCGTGCCACAGCGCCTGCGTCGTGCCAGCGGCGTACCTGCGCTTGCCTGCGTTCCGTGTCACCGCCCCTGCGGATTCTACCTGCCGCGCCGCGGGTGATCTTTTCCGCCCCTGCGTCCTTAGTTCACGCAGGTGCGTCTTTTCCGGGGCTACCTATAGTTAGGTAGTTCCTTTCCTTTCTAGTATGAGGGAACTAGTATCATGCTAGGTATCGGTTTATGACGAGTATGATATAGATATGCCGGTTAAGGCCTTGAATTTACGAGTTGGATTTGATCCCTTATGGATCCCTTGAGTCTAGGTGTGACCCTTTGTGTGTGATAGGATTGTGATATATATATATATATATATATATATATATATATATAGTGTGTGCCTTGTATAGGCTGTGTTGTCCCCAGTTGGAGTGGACGTTTCTGGAAATTGTTCGTAGCGAGATACTTCTGAGATTGAGGTAAGTCCATAGGACTTACCTCAATATCTCCAGTTAGCATGCGATATAATTCATTACCGATCTATATTATATTGACCGCCCATTTAGTGGCTGTGACAACTTACCCTTTAATCCCGTAGTGGAGTCTGGGAAGTTCTTTGTACGCTAGTTAGACTTGGTATACGGGAAAGGTACAGAAACCACTCCTTACGGTATACGGGAAGGTGCGCTGATACCACTCCAGCTAGCTATTGCACGCAGAGGCGAGGATTATATTCCTCGTGTCACCTATTTTCATATACTGATTTATATACTCTTGCGTGTTTAACGTTATAAAGATAATAAACCGGGTAAATGTGTGATATCATGTTGATGTGTTATCGTTTATATGATGTGTGGTTGTGCTCTTGCCTATCTTATATTTGTGTATGGTTAGCTAACGGTTTTATAGCGTGTTGTAGATCCTTTGCAGGTTAGGAGAACTGCAGAGTGATCCGGAGGGGTGATCTGCTGAGGGTTCCGTACACAGGACGATATCGGTTATTTATGTTGTACGGAGTTGTGTTTTGACTTTTGTACTCAGTAGTACCGTGTATCACCTTTTGATATGTATATATATATATGTTTTATGTTTGGTTTAATCTATTGGTCTTGTTGTAAGATTCAGTGAAGTTGTCAGGCTAGGGTCAGGATCCATTGTGAGATCCTAGCCCAGTAGCACTCCGAGTCCTATAGATTTGGGGTGTTACAAAGTTGGTATCAGAGCCCAGGTTGACAACAATGGCACTAGTAATTTGCAATAAAGTTCGAATAGATAAATAAACAGAACCCGAAAGGGTCTGACTTTTCAAAAGGTTTTGGTTTTGAAATGAGTACAAATGTTTTGGGTTATCGTGTACGTGAACCATCGCCTCTCTGAAGATCTCGACAGTATAGATATATATAGATACTCTGTTGTGATTGATCTGTGATATATCTATACATATGGCATATATATAACCTTCTAAGATAGGTTTACGTCTTCTGCAGATGGTTCAGACTAGAGTCTTACCTGCAGCAAGACGAGGTAGAGGTAGACCCCCTCTAGGTAGAGGACAGGGTAGGACTCCTGTTGACGGTTCACATGCGGAGTTACATGAAGAGGTTGTTGAGAGCGCCGTTCCTGAGATTGGGAACGGGCAGCTGAGAGACAGGGGGCACAGAGAGCCCAGTCTGGTGATTCTGATCGTGTCTCTATGGGCAGGTCAGAGTTTCATGCTTATATTAGACGAGTAGAGGAGGCTGCCAAAGCGGTAGGCGTGCCCAGACTTACAGGCACAGGAGGGACCATCTGAGAGGTCCCACGCTGTTACTCAGGTACCAGCTGTACAGGTACCTGCTGCTGAGATTGCCAGGCATCAGAGGAGCATAGAGGGCCTAGACCAGATACCTGTTGAAGGCATTCCATTAGATGGGTGTACCCCATTTCACTGGAAAGGTGGGATTGGAGGTTGAGCTCTGGATCGGGCATGTAGACTCAGCTCTAGAGTCTATTCGATGTCCAGCTGACAGACATATTGAGCTAGTTCAAACCTTATTTCGAGACTTGGCACAACACTGGTGGAGATCAGTACAAGGTCAGGTTACTAGTTATGATCAGATGAAAACGATGATTAGAGAGCGTTTATGCCCTGCCTCTCTGAGGAGGGAGAAACTGCGAGATTTTGTGGAGGCTGGGTTCGAGGATGTACCAGTCTCTGAGGCCATCAGGAGGTTTCAGGAGGAGCTGACATTACTGTGACCAGCTGCACCTGCCTGCAGACCAGCACGTTTATCTCTTTCCCGACGACTGAGGGATACTACCCGGACCTATATGGCGGGATTTCATTGTGAGACTCTCACTGATTATCAGGACAGAGCTTCCGATTATGAGAGGGAGCGAGCTGGACAGAGGCGAGCTTCTCAGACCGGAGGGTCTGAGAAGAGGCAGCGTACAGGGCAGACCAGTGGTACTGGTGGTTCTGCTAGTGGTTGGCGTGGTCAGAGACGCTAGAGTCAGCCTTCATCTACACCGGTTGCAGAGAAGGGACGTCAATGCTTTAACTGTGGAGATCCAGGGCATATGAGGCCAGAGTGTACGAGGCCATTGGTGACTTGCTACACCTGTGGTAGGCAAGGTCACCGTGTTTACTGCCGCCAAGGCGAGCGTCATCTCACCAGGGTTCTTCTCCTGCTAGTGCAGCGGGAGGTGGCAGAGGTCACCTCAGCAGCAGCAGACTCAGGGACAAACAAAGAGTCTCAGGTCGCCCTACGACTCAGGGATATGCTCCTGGGCCGAGTAGAGGCAGAGCTCGTGGTGGGGCACCACTGATACTAGAGGCCCACATGGTCGTGTTTTTGAGCTGAGGAGTGTAGAGGAGCCAGCTGCACCAACTGCTACAGGTACCATTCTGATTCATGGTTTACCTGTTAGAGTTTTATTTGATACTGGTGCTACGCACTCTTTTATTTATGATGCCTGTGTAGAGCGTCTTGGGTTATATACAGTTGAGGGTATGCCTTTTATTATAGGGTTACCCGATGGTGGTAAGGTCAGAGGTACTAGTGAGATTCACGGTTGTCCCATTTCTGTAGGGACCCGTGTGTTACTAGTTGACTTCTTTGTCATGCATTAGAGCATGAAGAAACTCATTCTAGGTATAGATTGGATGGCTAGACACTCTGCAGTTTTAGATGTAGGTAGGAGGAACTGTTACCCTCTCTACTGAGTTAGGCTAGATAGAGGTTTTCCGAGGTTGGGACCTTGGAAAGGTAGGCACAGTTATCAGCGTCATACGGGCAGCTAGATTGATTGCACAGGGTTGCGAGGCTTTCTGGTGTTATGCCATGAAGGAGGGGGAGAGTCCAACTGTAGAGGACATTCCAGTTTTTGTGAGTTTACTAATGTTTTTGCTGAGCCGTCCAGTTTTCCTCAGAGGAGTGTGGATTTTAGTATCGAGTTAGAGCCTAGTACGAGACCCATCTCGAAGGCTCCATACCGGATGACCCTGTCGAGATGCTGGAGCTGAAGAAGCAACTCGAAGAGTTGGCTGAGAAGGGCTTCATTCGCCCTAGCGTGTCCCCTTTGGGAGCACCTGTCCTCTTCGTACGGAAGAAGGACGGATCAATGAGGTTATGCATAGACTACAGAGAGCTGAACAAGGTGACCATCAAGAACAAGTATCCACTGCTGCGCATTGATGATTTGTTAGATCAGTTACAAGGAGCGACTGTGTTATCCAGGATTGACCTGCGTTCCGGGTATCACCAGTTGAGGGTGAGGGAGCAAGATGTGCACAGGACAACATTCCGGACCAGATATGGCCACTACGAGTTTGTGGTGATGCCATTTGGGCTTACGAATGCCCCAGACGTCTTTATGGAGTTGATGAACAGTATCTTCATCGACTTCCTGGATCAGTTTGTGGTGGTCTTCATTGATGACATTCTGGTATACTCTCGCAGTGGAGAGAAGCATGCAGGACATATGAGGACTGTATTGCAGGTTTTGCGGGATAGAGAACTTTATGTTAAGTTCTCTAAGTGTGAGTTCTGAATGTCAGAGGTAGCATTCCTGGGTCATATAGTATCAGCTGAGGGGATCAAGGTGGATCCAACGAAGATTGAGGCCGTAACAGCTTGGACGACACCGACGAACGTCAAAGAAGTACATAGTTTCCTTGGCCTAGCCGGTTATTACAGACGCTTCGTGGAGGGTTTTTCTGTGATTGCCCTTTCACTGACGAGTTTGCTGAGGAAGACTACTAGATTTGTGTGGTCTGATCAGTGCAGACAGAGTTTTGAGGAGTTGAAGAGGCGTTTGACTTCTGCTCCTATTTTGGCACAGCCAGAGGGTACTGAGGATTTTGTGGTTTACAGTGATGCATCTAAGCTAGGCTTGGGATGTGTTTTGATGCAGCGAGGCAGAGTTATTGCTTATGCGTCTCGACAGTTGAAGACATATGAGGAGAACTACCCGACTCATGATCTGAAGTTGGCAGCGGTAGTTCATGCATTGAAGATCTGGAGACATTACCTGTATGGTGCTACATGTCAGATCTTCACAGACCATAAGAGTCTGAAGTATATTTTCACGCAGCGGGAATTGAATAACCGCCAGCGTAGGTGGCTTGAGCTGATCAAGGATTTTGATTTAGAGATTATGTACCATCCGGGGAAGGCGAACGTTGTCGCCGACGCCCTGAGCAGGAAGACGCCTCGAGAGCAGGCGATTACGAGGTTGACAGTTCAACATCAAATGCAGAGAGATCTGATCTGGTTAGAGCTGGACATCCAGTTTCCTGATGAGGATGCCCAGCTACGTACTTTAGAGGTTCTTCCTGATCTGTTGGATGAGATCCGACAGAAACAGGAGACCTGCCCGACTTTGCAGAGGATCAGAGATAGGATGTCTCGGGATGAGGCACACAATTCCTGCTTGGAGCAGATAGAGTTTTGAGGCGTCGCGGTCGCGTATGTGTACCTGCTGATACAGATTTGCGTCGGAGGATTTTACAGGAGGCTCACTATACACCTTACTCGGTACATCCAGGTACGAGTAAGATGTATAAGGATTTGAGACGCTCATACTGGTGGGGAGGGCTGAAGCCCGATGTAGCCAGATTTGTAGCTCAGTGTGCGACCTGCCAGCAGGTCAAGATCGAGCATTTCCGACCTAGAAGTGAGCTCCATCCCCTTCCTGTTCCATAGAGGAAGTGGGAGGACGTCACCATGGATTTTGTGACCAGATTGAGGTTGAGCCGGAGTTTTGATGCCATCTGGGTTATAGTAGACAGATTGACGAAGACGACACGTTTCATTCCTATTAGGGAGACGTGGCCGGTGAGCAGATTAGCTGAGGAGTACACTAGGCAGATAGTGAGACTCCATGGTGTACCGAGGACAATCGTCTTAGACAGAGATGGGCGATTTACCTCGAGATTCTGGCAGCAGATTCAGACTGCCCTGGGGACGAGTTTACACTTCACGACTGCGTTCCATCCTCAAACAGATGGTTAGTAAGAGAGGACCATTCAGACCCTAGAGGATATGCTGCGAGCTTGTGTGTTGGATTGGAGACAGGTGTGGACGGATCATCTCCCACTTGTTGAGTTCTCCTACAACAACAGCTGGCATGCATCTATTGGGATGGCCCCATATGAGACACTGTATGGACAGAGATGTCATACCCCGTTATGCTGGGATGAGTAGAGCAGTGTCAGTGGTTTAGCACCTGATCAGATTCAGGATGATATGGCTCGAGTAGCATGTATCAGAGAGCGTATGCTGATTGTGCAGAGCCGTCAAAAGGCTTATGCTGACAGGAGGCGTAGACCTCTAGAGTTCAGAGTTGGAGCCCATGTGTGGCTGAGAGTGTCCCCGACACGAGGTGTTAGGCGTTTTGGCATTAAGGGGAAGTTGAGTCCCCGATATGTCGGACCGTTCGAGATTCTGGATCGGGTTGGGAGCGCAACTTACAGATTAGCCTTGTCTCCGAGATTAGAGGGTGTTCACCCTATATTTCATGTGTCTCAGCTGAGGGAGTACATACCAGATCCGAGGCACATTGTGAGTTATGAAGATTTGGTGGTTGAGCCGGACCACACGTTTGTAGAGCATCCTATTGCAGTCCTAGAGCGAGGTATGAGACGCCTGCGTTCGAAGGACATTCCTATGTTGAGGATACAGTGGTCGAGACGAGGACCCGAGGAGGCTACATGGGAGACTGAGGATAGTATCCAGAGGAACTATCCAGAGTTCTATGCCGAGATAGGTGCACCAGTAGGATCACCGAGTAGATCTTAGTACTAGCTTGGTGAGTCTTATCTGCTTATATGCTTATATGCTATGATGTGTTTATTTTCATGCTAGCCTTGATGTGAGTATGATCTTATTAGATCTTGTTATGCTAGTATGATACTTATTATAGCTGGAGATGGTTCTTTCCTCCATGCTATTGTGATACGTTTAGGATTTAGCTAGAGATGGTTCTTTCCTCCATGCTATTTTGATGGACATAGTAGTGTTGAAGATGTTCTTCCTCCATGCCTTTTTGTTATGATTATGATACGGCTAGAGATGTGCTTCCTCTATGCCTTGTGATATGTTTATGATTTGGATAGAGATGTTTTTCCTCTAGGCCCTGGATAGTATAGTTTACTGTTGGAGTTGATGATTTCCTCCATGCTTATGTTTGAGGTTATAGAGAGTGTTACCTCGACTTTAAAGTCTGAGTGTTATCAGGATTTTTGCAAGTTTCGGGACGAAACTTGTTTTTAGGGGGGTGAGATGTGAGACCCTATCCTTTCGGACCGAGATCGGACCATAGCCGAGTTTTGCTTTGGGCCGAGATTGGCTTTTCCGCACCCGCGGGCATGTTGGCCGCCCCTGCGGGTTCCCGCTCCCGCGGCCCTGTGATCCGCCCCTGCAGTTTACGGCAGCTGTAGCCGGTTTTGTTGACTCCTTTGACCATGCTTTACTCTTTCCTTTATTCTATCTTACCTTGCTGAGCAAGGGTCTCATTCCACTCTTATCTCACTCCAGTCCTTCCTACGTCTTCCTTGCATCTTCATCTCTTCCTTTGGATCTTGCTTGAGAGTTTGGAGTTTAATAAGGTTTTAGCAATGTGAGAGAAGCAGCAGGAATAAGTGGGGCAAGGGGAGTGGGAGCTGTGGGTGTGGTTTTGTGTTGCTGAAGGTTGAGTGCTTGTTTGATGAGCTGCAGAGGCCAACTAAGAGTTAGTTATGTTCTTCCTTGGTTGACTACAACTGTGGAGGTGAGCTTCTTGCTTCTCCTTCCTTCCTTTCTTTCTTGTTCTTCCTTCTTAGCTTAGGAATAGATGAATTGTTCATAGGGTGACGTTTGATGGTTTATGTTGATGCATGTGTGTGACTATAGAAGAGAGTAGACGTGAATTGATCACGTGAAGAGCTAAAGAGAAGCCGCGAAGTGTCTTTTTGCACTGTCGCCGCCCCCACGACCAAGAGTCACCGCCCCCGCGGCCACCGTGCCACAGCGCCTGCGTCGTGCCAGCGGCGTACCTGCGCTTGCCTGCGTTCCGTGTCACCACCCCTGGGGATTCTACCTGCCGCGCCTGCGGGTGATCTTTTCCGCCTCTGCGTCCTTAGTTCACGCAGGTGCGTCTTGTTCCGGGGCTACCTATAGTTAGGTAGTTCCTTCCCTTTCTAGTATGAGGGAACTAGTATCATGCTAGGTATCGGTTTATGACGAGTATGATATAGATATGCCGGTTACGGCCTTGAGGTTACGAGTTGGATTTGATCCCTTGGTCTAGGTGTGACCCTTTGTGTGTGATAGGATTGTGATATATATATGTGTGTGCCTTTTATAGGTTGTGTTGTCCTCCAGTTGGAGTGGACGTTTCTGGGAATTGTTCGTAGCGATATACTTCTGAGATTGAGGTAAGTCCATAGGACTTACTTATCTACCGTCCTTATGTTGGATGTGTGCTTGAGTGGTGTGTGTTATGTGCTTATTAGCATGCGATATGATTTATTACCGATCTATGTTATATTGACCGCCCATTGTAGTGGCTGTGACAACTTACCTTTTCATCCCGTAGTGGAGTCTGGGAAGTTCTCTGTACGCTAGTTAGACTTGGTATACGGGAAAGGTACTGATACCACTCCTTACGGTATACGGGAAGGTGCGCTGATACCATTCCAGCTAGCTATTGCACGCAGAGGCGAGGATTATATTCCTCGTGTCACCTATTTTCATATACTGATTTATATACTCTTGCGTGTTTAACGTTATAAAGATAATAAACCGGGTAAATGTGTGATATCATGTTGATGTGTTATCGTTTATATGATGTGTGGTTGTGCTCTTGCCTACCTTATATTTGTGTATGGTTAGCTAACGGTTTTATAGCGTGTTGTAGATCCTTTGCAGGTTAGGAGAACTGCAGAGTGATCCGGAGGGGTGATCTGCTGAGGGTTCCGTACACAGGACGATATCGGGTTATTTATGTTGTACGGAGTTGTGTTTTGACTTTTGTACTCAGCAGTACCGTGTATCACCTTTTGATATGTATATATATATATATATATATATATATATATATATATATATATATATATATATATATATATATATATATATATATATATATATATATATATATATATATATATATATATATATATCAATTTTATGTTTTGTTTTAATCTATTGGTGTCTTGTTGTAAGATTCAGTGAAGTTGTTGTCAGGCTAGGGTCAGGATCCATTGTGAGATCCTAGCCCAGTAGCACTCCGAGTCCTACGGATTTGGGGTGTTACAGCCAAGATATATTGGGAACCTAAGAATTCTATCTATTATGAAATATGATGCTTCTTGAATATCGTTTTTCAGAAAAATAATTGGATTTGATGAGTTGTTGTTCTGATGAACTTGGTGAAAGGGGTACGAGATAGATATTGAAAAGCTCATTTTTGTATAGATGGTCTGATATACAACACACTGTGAATTATTGAATATCTTGGTCGACATTTCGATTGTTGTTGTTTTATCAAAAAGAGAAGAAAAAAATAGATGGCTTGAGTAACTTGAGTTTGATTATGGGACAAACAAATTGTGGTGGATAATTCGATTTTGGGAACAAATAAAGATGGCTTGGATAACCACAATTTGTTTCTGAGAACAAACAAATGGTGTTGGATAATCTTATTGTGGGAACAACCAAAGATGGCTTGAGTAACTCGAGTTTAATTGTGGGAACAAACAAATTGTGGTGGATAATCAGATTGTGGGAACAAACAAAGATGGCTTGGATAACTTGAGTATGATTATGGGAACAAACAGATTGTGGTGGATAATATGATCGTGGGAATAAGAAAGTAACTTGAGTTTGATTGTGAAAACAAACAAATTGTGGTGGATATTCCGATTGTGGGAACAAAGAAAGATGGCTTGGGTACATGTGTATCATCTTGGTCCGTACTTTGAAACTCTTGCTAGTTGTTGAATTCACCAAAGCAAAAACGACGGGTTGAGTTAAATTGTGGTGGCTAATCCGATCGTGTGGGGCAAGCCTTGAGTCGTACTAAAAGTTGGGTAAGAGATGTGTTGTATATTGTTTTGAACTTCGAAATGATGGATTTAATTATATTGAAAAAGGGGTGAGATGTATTGTTAGCTTGTTGAAGAATATATGTCAATAAACATGAATTCATTGCTCGACTTCTTCTAAGTTGTGTATTCTCACGGTTCTGCAATGTCATATTTACAAAAAAGAAAGTAGTTTTTGCTTAATATTTGACAGTGCTGTGATGAATAGAGTGAAAAGGCACCTAAGTTGCATTCATAAATCATGAAAGGATTTCTAGCTTGTGTGAGATGCACTGTGAACAAACTGTTGGCTTTAATTAAGATGGCGTAGTGTTGCCTAGAGGGAAAATAAAATTGCGGCGTTGCTATCAACAAATAAAATATTATATGGATTAGATGGTGTTATTTATATTAATATATGATTGTCATATGATTCAACCTAGATATCATCAGTCAATTGGAAATGGTTCTTGTTAAACTGCTCCAATACTATTATTGAGACTTGATACTGATATTGAATGTTAGGGAGTATAATAATTCTTGTTTACTGATTAGGTTGTATAATTTTCTTATATTAATAATATGCATATTGTGAAATGACTTAAAACCAATTGAGTAACCTTTATTTGATTTTTTCCTAACACTGATCAACAAGAGTTGCTCAGAACTTGTTTATGACCACAGTGGTTGTACTGTATCAGATTCTAATTTTTTTCATTTGACTGTGTTACCTTTCTCGGTTAGCCACAGTGGTAGTACTGTATCAGATTCTATTTTGTCCATTTGACCGTGTTACCTTTCTCGGTTAGCTGGGAGTTATTAACATATGAGGTTGCTTAGAATTTCCAAACCAGTTGAGGTAAGCCTTATTCATCTCGTTTTTATTTTAGAGTTTTTCAAATTCTCCTGTCGTATCCTATTTATTGTACAAGCTGATACTATTATCTTAATTGAAAAGCAAATTCGTTGTGAATGTGTTGTTATGGCTCTTGATGGTGTTTTCGCATCTGCATATTCTCTTTCTAATTCTTACGATAGGTTATCGGTAGTTTTTTTTTATGGCTATTGGTTATAGACTTTCCTTACTTGAAGACCAATTTATTACTCTCATGGTGTTTCTAGTTTACAATGTATGATATCAGTGTTGAATTGTCCCATTTCTTGAGTTGTTTTCCACGCAGCTTATGGTGTGCAGTTACCCAAGAAGTAGTCCATCGAAGCTTTGATTCCAAGTTAGTAATTCTAATCCCAAAAGATATTTTAATGATTGCGGAGTGTAGTTGATGATGAATTGGATGCCTTATCAGGTTGTTGATCTGGATGAAATATTGAGGTATTTGCCTATAACATGTCCCTATCAGATGCCTTATCAGGTTCTAGACATTAGTATTGAACTGCCCCGTTTCATGAATTGTTATAGAAAGGCTACGGTGTGCAACCTAGAAGTCCACCGAAGCCTTATCGGGTTGTTGATCTAGATGAAATGTTGAGGTATTTGTCTAGAACTGATCCCGTATAAGATGTCAAAAGCCCAAAGGCGACGCAAGGGCACAATCTAATAATATTCCCAAGAACTCGAAAAAGTGGTGAAACCTGGCCGAATCTAGACCATGAGAAACATTACTTATTAATTCTAATCCCAAAAGATATATTTAATGATTGTGGAGTGTAGTTGATGATGAATCAGATGCCTTATCCGGTTGTTGATCTAGATGAAATATTGAAGTACTTTCCTAGAACTTGTCCCGTATATAATGTCAAAAGTGCATCATGATATTAGGTCCAAAGGTGAGGCAATGGTCAAATCTAATGATGTTCCCTTGAAGTCGAACGAATGATGAAGGCAAAGAAATTGCCGAATCTAGAACATCAGAAACATCACTTAGTAATTCGAATCCCAGAAGATATTTTTAATGGTTGTGGAGTATAGTCGATGATGAATTGGATGTCTTATCCAATTGTTGATCTAGATGAAATGTTGAGGTATTTGTCTAGAACTTGTCCCGTATAAGATATCAAAAGTGCATTTTGATATTAGGCCCAAAGGTGAGGAAATGGCTGAATCTAATGATGTTCCCTTGAACTCGAAAGAGTGATGTAGGCGAGGCAATGTCCGATTCTAGACCATGAGAAACATTAATAAGTAATTCTAATCCAAAAAGATATTTTTAATGATTGTGGAGTGTAGTTGATGATGAATTTTATGTCTTATCCGATTGTTAATCTAGATGAAATGTTGAAGTATTTGCTTAGAACTTGTCCCGTATAAGATACCAAAAGTGCATCATGATATTAAGCCCAAAGATAGTTATAGTCATGTTTGGATAGACCTAGATAAAACATCATTTATAACTTCTAATAGTTATAGTCCCGTTGATGCTACAATCGGATAAGGATGTCGGGAGGAAGATGGAAAGATGCTTTCTGGGGAAAATTCTTACCAGAAAAACGATTAACTTATCAGTGTTGCGTACAACCATTAGAGCTGTCTAGAGACTCTGGGAGGAGGTGGTTATCCGGGAAGTTGGCCCCAACGGCTTCATGTTCCAATTCTTTGCGAGTACAGACAAGGAAAGGGTGATGGAGGGCCGTCCCTAGTTGGTCGATGATAATCTCTTGGTCTTGAAGGATGTCGATCCACAAGAGAGCATTGAATCCGCCTCTCTTGATTCATCGCCCTTTTGGGTGCTGGTAAACAACCTTCGGATAGGGTTTTTTTTCCTGAAGAGACTGCTAGGATGTTGGGAGATAGAATGGGTAGTTTTATCAAGACTGATTTGGGTAGGAGGGCTTCTACTGGGAAAGCTTTGAGAATCAAAGTGGAGATGGAGGGCTTTTCCCAGAGCATGAGAATTTCATTGGAAGCGAACGATAGATGGATTCATTTCCAAGACGAGAGGCTGCCTATATTTTGCTACAGGTGTGGGAAAATTGGACATACGTTTAAAGATTGCCAGCCAGGAGTGGGTGAGGGACACGATAAAGATTCTGCTTTCAACCACGGTCATTGGTTAAGGGCGCCTGAGGTGTACGGTTTTTATGAGAAGGGACAAAGGGAGAAGGACCTGTCGAGGAGATGGAAAGAATCCATGACAGAGAAGCAAGATGAATTTCAAAGAGGAGAGATAGCGATAGCTGAATGTGATAAGAGTTTGGTAACATACATGGAGGCCAGTGATGGGCCTAAAAAGGATAAAGGAAAGGCTATGGCACTAGAGGAGATGGAGAAGAAAGGGAGTAGTGTTAAAATCAGGAAAACAGATAGGAGAACAGACCAGGAGATGTTTAAGGGAACGGGGGAATCGATGATTGGGAGAATCCTTGGAAAGAGAAGGTGCGATGATAGTGAACATGAGGAGGAGTTTGAATATAACGACAAGGCGAAGAAAAAAAGGAGCCACTGTGATGAGGAGAGAAAGGCACTCCAAGTAGCGGGTTTGGGAACGATCCCAACCCGTGAAGATCAATAAAAATATTGAGGTGGAACTGTCAAGGACTGGGCAACTCCCCGACAGTGAGTGCTCTCCGAGATTAGTCTTGAAGATATGGCCTATCGGTGGTCTTCGTTATGGAAACAAAGATAAGGAAGAATGAAACCGAAAAGGTGATGAGGAAATGCGGTTTTGTAGAAGGTTTAAATGTTGATAGTAACGGGATCTCGGGTGAAATTGGAATGTGGTGGAAAGACCTTGATGCTAGAGTGATCTCATTTTCATCACACCATGTAATGATTGAAGTTACTACTACTGGAAGCCAAAAGAAATGGGCAGCAGTGGGTGTTTACGGCTAACCTGAGAGAGAAAGGAAATTGGAGACGTGGGCTCTCATGAGGCAGTTAAGAGATAGCTATGAAGGTCCCATGATCTACTTTGGAGACTCAATGAGATAACTTTTCAACATGAGAAAGAAGGTGGTGTTGCTAGGGGGCAAAGAGATGGAAAGATTCAAAGAAGCTATGAATTATGCTGCCTTCAAGATTTCGGGTGGGACAAAAGGAAATTCACGTGGTTCAGAGGTACGGTTGGGTCGACTATTATTGAGGAGAGATTGGACAGGTTTCTGGCTACTAGTAATTGGTGCATGGATTTTGCTCTTTACAAGGTGTCCCGCCGTGTGAGATTTAGATTAGATCATTGTCCAATACTCTTTGATACCAAAGGGGGTACACCTAATAAAAAGAGGAAAAGCAAGGCTAAATTTGAAACGTGGTGGCTACAAAGGGAAGAATGTGTGAATGTGGTCACAAATGCGTGGCATGCTGGTGATGGAAAACCGATTCAAGAAAAACTGGGCCGGGTAATGGATGACCTATCTAGTTGGGGAAGAGTCACTGACAAGAGTAGGAGAGAGGAGATTAAACGGTTGGGAGAAGAACTAAGCAGATGCCAAATATGTCCACCGTCGGGTGATGTGCTGAGAGGCTTAGGAAGGAAGGGGTAGCATACTGACACATGCGGTCCCGGGTAAAAGAGCTGGAGGACGGGGACAAAAATACTTCATACTTCCTTCATAAGGCCTCACAAAGATCGAAGAAGAACAACATTAGCTTCCTGCAAGATGAGAATGGCATATCCTATACCGAGGAATCACAAATTGAGTCGATGGTTGAAAGTTTCTATGCAAACTTGTTTTGCTCTGAAGGTTGTGGAGCCGACTTGGTGGATACAGTGAATATTATTGAGAAACGTGCTACTCCTAGCATGAATGCTCAGTTGTTATGTATGCCAAATGAGTTGGAAATTTGGCAGGTTGTGAAGATGATGCAACCGAGAAAGGCCCCTAGTGTTGATGAGCTACATGTTATCTTTTTCTAACTCTTTTGGTCAGTTGTGGGAAAAGACGTTATTCTGTTTGTTCAAAAATGGTGGGTTGGAGAGAGGGATATCTCGGAGATTAACCATATCTCTCTGATTCCAAAGGTTCAGCATCCTAAACTCGTGAGTGAGTTTAGACCTATAAGCCTATGCAATGTGTTGTACAAGATTCTTACATAGCTAATTGCTAATTGAATGAAACAAATACTTCCCGACATTATTTCATGTGTGCAAAGTGCTTTTGTGGAAGGTAGACAAACAACAGATAATGCTTTGGTCGCGCTGGAGATTTTTCATCATATGAAGAAGAAGAGAGTAGGGGAGGGAGGAGAGATGACGATAAAGCTTGACATGAGCAAAGCGTACGACCGAATTGAATGGCCGTTCTTGAGACAAGTGTTGGTTAGATTTGGTTTCGCTATGGAATGGATTGAAAAGGTGATGAAATGTGTTACTACTGTTTCTTTTACCTTCAACATAAATGGGAGCCATAAGGGATTAGTGGTGACTTCGAGAGGCCTCAGGCAGGGAGACCCAATTTCTCCACATCTGTTTATCCTTTGCGCTGAGGTTTTCTCAGGTTTACTACAGAAGGCTGCTGGTGATGGGGAGATTCACGGGATCAAGGTAGGAAGAAACGCTCCACCCATTTCACACTTATTTTTTGCTGACGACATTTGTTGTTTGCAAGAGCAAATCTCCGAGAATGCTCCATGATAACTGATATCATCAGGCGCTATGAGAGAGTATCAGGTCAGAAAATAAACTACGCAAAGTTGGAGGTTTCGTTTAGTAAGAATGTTTCGGAGATAAATGGTATTCATATTGCTGCTCTTATGAACGTGAAGAGAGTGGTCAGGCCAAGCACGTACTTGGGACTCCCCACATGGTTTGGTCACTCAAAAAAAGCTTCTTATGAGGGTATTAAAGATAGAATTGCGAATAAGCGTTTGTTATCCCAGGCCAAGCACGTACTTAGGACTCCCCACGTGGTTTGGCCAACCTTGTAGCTTAGCTACAAGGTTGGAAAGAGCGTTTGTTATCCCAGGCGGTAGGGAGATTCTTTTGAAATCAGTATTCCAAAGCATACCAACTTATATGATGAAGGTTTTTCGCATGCCTGACTCGATAGAGGATGAAATTCAAGCCATGATGGCTAGATTCTGGTGGGGTTCTACAAATGAAAAACGAAGGATCCACTGGAAGAGATGGGATAAGCTATGTCTTCCTAAGAACTTAGGCGGACTGGGCTTTAGGGATTTGAAAGTTTTTAATCAGGCTTTGCTTGCTAAACAAGGCTAGCGTTTAATGACTAATCTGAACTCTCTGGTGAACAAGGTGCTGAAGGCTTGCTACTTTAATGACTCGTCTTTCTTGGACTCTTTCCTTGGAAATAATGTTAGTTATTCATGGAGAAGTTTATGGGGAGCCAAATCTCTTCTGTGAGAAGGGTTGGGTTGGACAGTTGGAAGACATTGTGAACTCAAGGCCTGGAAGGAATGTTGGATTGTTGAGGCATGAACAAACAGAATAAGGAAGCGAGGGAGGTACTTGGCTCGGACTTGGATTTAACTATCGGGCAACTAATAAACTCCAAAGGAACGGGTTGGAGAAGTGACCTTGTCAAGGATACTTTTATGGCTGAAGACGTGGACCTTTTCCTGGGTTTGCCTTTATCAGCACTACATACCTCTGAGGCTCGGGTTTGGTGGCCTAATTCCTCGGAGACTTTCACGGTGAAGACTGCTTACTGGTTAGGGAGGTGCAATCACCTAGACCAGTGGCAAGCACGTCTCCATGGTGATAGGGGGCATGCTTCAACATTAATTTGGAAACTCAGAGTCCCACCGAAACTCAAACTCTTTGCGTGGAAGTTGTGCACCGAGTCATTGGCGTTTAAGCTGGCGTTGTGCTCAAAGAGAGTGGTGGATAATGTAAGATGCCCTATGTGCAATGAGTATGCAGAAACGGTTGCACACGCTCTAATTTTGTGCCCGGTGGTTAGAGAGATCTGGGATGGGAGTTACATTTTCTTGAAGACTATGGAATTTATTCCTTGCCCGACTGTTGATCTTATTGCCGGGATATATAGGAAGTATGGGGCGGAGGTCGTTTTCTTACCAGGACATGGATTTCCTAGACATGCTGGAATATGAAGTTGTTCGAGGAGCAAGCACCTAATGTCCCAGTAATTAGATACGGTTTCATTAGACTCATGGAAGACTATAAGAGGATGGGGACTCAGCAGGTAGTAGTTACCAATGCTCCATGGAAGTGGAAACCGCCTATTGTGGGTAAAACCAAAATCAATGTTGATGTAGTGTTTCTAGAGCATAGTATGATTGGACTGGGTGTGGTTTGCATGGATCATAACGGTATGATAGTTGGTGGTATTGTTAAGTGCCTGTGGGCACGGTGGCCCGTCTGGTGGGCTGAAGCCGTAGCAATGTGTCTGGGGATGGAGGATGCGTTAGAGAAGGGTCTTGAAAATGTTGATGTGGAGACGGATTGTCAGGTTGTCTTGCAGGTGTTCAAGAATCCAAATGCACTGAGATGTCATGGTGCTCTGATTATGAGAAACATCATTCACTTAAGTAGTAGATTTGTTTCATTTTCACTTTCATTCGTCTATGGAGATGAGAATAAGGCGGCAGATATGCTATCCAAGTAGTAGATTTGATCCTATAGTAAGAAATTAAATTACGGAGTGGAATAATGTATATAATAAATCCAGGAAAGAAAAGGAGATAAAAAAGAGTAATAAAAGAAAAACTAAAAAGATCAAATGGGATAAACCTGAAATTGAATTTATTAAACTGAATTTTGATGGGTCCAGGAAAGGCTCTGAAGATTCTGCTTATGGATTTATTCTCCGAGATCATAATACTACGAAGATTTCTACTGGCTTTGGGCGGTGTGGCAACATATCGGCTCTGCATGCTGAAGCATGTGCGCTAAGAGAAGGACTTGTTGCAGCGTATGATCTTGGTTTTAAAAATATTGAGGGGGAAGGAGATTGCCTCACACTTATTAATTCAGTCAAACAGGTTTGGAAACCGCCATGGGATCTCCACCTTATTATAACTGATATTTATTCTATTTTGGCTGGTTTCTGTCAGGTTAAGATCAGGCATGTTTTCAGGGAAGCCAACCGGGTAGCGAATCTGCTGGCGGAGTTAGAGCATGATAACCTGATGAAGTCTAGTTCGTCAATTGATCTAGTTGATGAACTCATCCGAAAGGATGCTATAGGGTGGAGAGTCTCGAGAGGATCATCCACTCTAAGGCACTGTTTAGTTGTGCGGGATTTGTATTCGTAGTTGTAGTATGTAGTTGTGGTTTTTGGGTAGGTTTATGGAGGTTCAGATTTGTAAAAAAACATTGTACATAATGACCTTGTTTAGTTGTATAGATTTGTGGGGATTCTAGTCGGGTTAAAAGACAAAAATGCCCCTCCATGTGCTTGACACGTGATTTTTTAAACATTGCAAATTGCAATTTTTTGTTATCAAATCATCGATCGATTGCTCTCTACAATCTAGGGTTTCTTTTCTTCTCCTCCTCCCTGGACGACGATTGCAAGTATGTTCTTCAGATCTCTTTCCTTCATCTCCTCTTCCCATGTATGTGTTGGTTGTTGACGTGTTGTTGTCAAACCATCTTCTTCTATTCGTAGCTGTTGTCACATTTTTTGACGTTGCAATCGTTGTTTACATATTTCCGATTCCAATCACGGTTGTTGATTTTCGGTTTCAGGTGATTGACTCGCAGATTGTTCTAGAAGTGTTTCTGAAGATCAGCTGAAAAATCTACTTATGTTCCCAATCCCTTTTATCACTCTTTCAATTTTGTGCAAAGTCCAAAGTCCATTTCACTTTTGTGGTTTAGATTATGTTAGTTGATGTTTTGTTATGCAGTGGACACATTATCATTCGCACATTGTTGTAGAACTGTATTTACTAATTGCAATAGAGCATTTAAATTCTGTTATTATTCTATTTTTGTGTTTATGCATTGAAAATGTAGGTGCATAGTCTACTTTAGATAGACAAAAATTGATTGAGAAGATGAACATCGTTTAATCACTGGATCAAATGAAATGTGATGGTTTGTTGGTTGTAGAGAAGGATATACAGTTATATAAATTAATAGAAAATGTCAATGATATTAGGATAATTATTTTTTACACAAGACATTTGTGTTTAATTCTATACATTTTATAGTTGGAAATTTGTTGTTTTGTTGTTTAGATATATAATAATGGCAGACACGAGCGTGGTTAATAAGTCGAGGGTCCAATGTAAAGAAAGGTCTTGAACCGATACCCTTACAAAGTGCTTTCTGGAGTTGCTATGTGATTATCAAAGACAAAATGGCCAGAAAAATGTAACGCCCGGAATTTTATTCCGGACTTAGAGTGCCTTGTAGGTTATACTGTAGGTCCCAAATGTTGAGTGCCGGGATTTATTCCTAAGAAAATCCCGAGCCGACTCGTCTTTTTTCCCTTTTTCCCGCATTCCGACCTTTCGTTCCGAGTCGAAATGACAAGGGGTCATTTCCGACCCCTCGTTCCGGGCAAAAGAGGACAAGACAGCTGTTGTCCCCTCACTTTGCAGCCCTTGTCCCCCTCCCTCTCTCTCCTCTCTTTCTCTTTCACGTTCATTTCTTCTCTCACTCTTCCTCTCATGGCTTTCTTTCTCTTCTTCCATTTTTGTGTAAAGATCTTGGTGCTGGACAGCTAGAGGAGGCTCCAGATCTGTTGTGGTAAGCTTCTCCCTCTCCCTTCCTTCTCCTCCATGGCTGCTCATCCCTTTCTTCTTCCCTCCTTCATCCATAGCCATGGATGAAGCTTTTGAGAGGTTTTACTCAAATCTTTGCATGCATGTGTTGTTAGCTCAATTAGGTCGTGGAGAGGAGTCTTGGATCAGTAGTTGGCGTTTGGAGAAGACCCAGCAAGGAAAGGAGGACCTTAGAGCCAAGAATCCACGATCGAGACGAAGAAGACGAGCTTCTGCAGAGTAACCGCGGGGGCGGATCATCACGGCCGCGGGGCGGACGGCCGCAGGGGCGGCTCAGCACGGCGGCGGGAGCGGCACAGCACCGCCGCGGGTGCGGTTCGGCATGGCCGCGGGGGCGGCGGCAGGCTCACGGCCCACCACACCCGCGGGTGCGGCTCGGCATGGCCGCGGGGGCGGCGGCAGGCTCTCGGCCTAGCACAGCCGCGGGCGCGGCTCCCTTCCGTCGCGGGTGCGGCCGGCAGCGCTGCTGGGGGCGGCTTCTTCCGCCGCGGGTGCGGCTGGCAGCGCCGCTGGGGGCGGCTCCTGGTTCCGCAGGGGCGGCCTCTGCTCCGCCGGGGCGCCAGCTTGACTCCGCGACTGCGTTTCTTCGACAGTAGGTTCCTCCTCTCCCTTTCCCTTCGTTCATTCCTTAGTATTGATGTTGGATCATGTTAGTAGCATGTCTAGGATGGATCTAGAGTAGCTTGGAATGCCACTTAGTGGTTGTGAACCTAGGAGCCCTTAAGGCTCGATGTAAGTGATGGATATGAGCATGTGAGCATGATGGACCTTCTAGGCTAGCTTGTGCCTCTTTGGTTGAGGATTACTCTTGTGGAATTATGGACTGTTGTGGGATGTTGCATGTGTTGAGAGTGTGATGGTATTTGGGACCTAGGATGTGTTTCCTAGTTTGAGGGTTAGGTGATCTTGCGTAGATCACTAGAGTGAAGTCTAAGACTTCTTGAGTGTGAGTATGTATTGATATGCATATCTCTTGTGAGCAGGTTGTGGGCTTCCTCCTTAAGGAAGCAAGAGTGTGGTTGAATTGGGTTTGGTGACGAGGTAAGTCTCCGGACTTACTTAGCTCGTATTTTACATATTAGCATGATGTGTGTTTGGTGGTGTGTGTTTACATACTTGTTATAATTATCAAACCGGTAAAATAGGACCACCGACCTTATATGTAATTTTGGCCCAAGTGTATGATAACGGGCGGTGACATCATCTGCCTAGCTCTCGCGAGAGTCTAGGAGGTTCTCGGCGACTAGCCGTGCGGGTGAGACGGACGGATGCACCCGTACCGTGCCTTTCCGGAAATAGGGACCGGGGCGAGACCATTGGGGTCTCGTGTCACAACCGAAGTTGAAATAGAACGGGATACGAGTTAAGAATATAAAGATAATAAACCGGACTTGTGTGATTTATGTTTTGTGATTTATGTGTTTGTGTCATCCCGTTATTCTAATGCCTAGAATATTACCTAATTTAAACCGTATATGTAGATGACTTGCAGGTTAGGGACGCCGCCGAGTGAGGTGGAGGAGTGGACAGCCGGGGTCCCCGTACATTATAGGACGGGGATTTTTTGAGTCGTGTTTTCATGTTATTGTTTATGGATATTGTTGTAAGTTTAGACTTGTATCAGATTATGTTGTTTTGAGGACTCGGCTGAGTTTCCAAGTTGAAGTTTCGTACTTTTCGTTTCCGCATACATTAAAAACACATTTAAGTTTTCGCCTTTATTTGTGTCATGTTGGAAGGTCCGGTGAAATTGTTGCCAGGCTAAGGGTCGGGACCCATTGTGAGGTCTCGCACAGTAGCACCCCGAGTCCCGCGGATTTGGGGTGTTACAAAAAGTGGGTTTAGTTGGATCACTTTGACAGAGGCTTTTGAGCATAAGACAAGCATGAAGTGCAACCAGGACACTCTGAAAAACAAGCATGGGAACATAAAAAAATCAATGGAAGTTGTGGTTGAAACTCAAACATGGAGAAACATGCTTAGGATGGGACTATGAGAAGCAACGAATCTCTGCAAATGAGGATTAGTGGGCGTGAAAGTTACTGGTATGATAAGTGTATAGATAGTATTACCACCTTTTGGTGCTTGTTGGACACATTCTGATTCTACATTTGCAACTGCACAGGAAAACTCCGACTACCGGGTGTTCAAGTGCTACGGCATCCCGCTAGATGTTGAGTACATGATGGAGACCATTTATGGTGGGACAGTCGATGTTGGGGAGCATTGTGCTGCCCCTTCTGTGCTGCCCCTTCCATGGACCCTCCACCGGCCACTGGAGTGTTCCAGAGAAATGAAGAATTTGAAGCTTTTGATGATGATTTCTTTGACTACGACATACTAGAAGCAACAACTGATCCTGTCCCTACTGACACACAAAGAAGGAGTGCACATTGGGGTTTGGAATAGTTCGAGATCCGCCCGTCTTGGTCCATCCCACCACGTGATAAGGGAAAGAGAAGTGTGGGCCAAGTAATAAAGTAGGCGGTAAGAGGAATGTTCGTAGGAGTACCGGTTCTAGCTTGTACCAGGACAATTTAGCAGCTTCTATAAAACAATCTGAAGTCATGGTGTCATTGTGGGAGCATGAGGTGAATTCGATTGCTCAAGGTTCAAATCAACCCCGTAATCCAGTTCATGATTCCATGAAGATCATTGGGGACATGGTGAAAGAAGGCTTACTTGTAGACGGTTCTCCCCTTTGGTGCTTCGCAACTTCCCTTATGTCCAAAAGATGGTAGACACATAATCGATCGAACTACACAAAAAAGGACCACGCAGAAACAACTACGATTAGTTGTTACACAACATTAAAACATAGAGTATAATTTGAATAGAGCAACCAAGCATATGATTGCGAGTCCAATAGAAATGCCTGCAATTCCCCGGGTGACCACAATGTCAACCCATTGCCTTTTGATCACGACCTTTGCAGCTGCGTACTCCACCCCCAAAGTACAATATCGGGTCGTGGCATCTAAAACTCGAGTTGCAAGTACAACGTTCTCCTTCTTCATCGTCTTCTCTCCTATTTCTGCTTTGTTGGCTCGAAGGCTAATAGCATCGATATGAGCCTTTTGGTGCTTATTTATTGTAGACAAATGGAGGGCATGCTCACACATATAAGCGGAACAGTCTGAACCATGTGAGTGGAAAGTGGAGTCCACAGATTGGCTACGGGAGGAGTTCTCAGATGAGCTTTGCACAAATGTGAGCAATAACAGATAAGAATATAGAAATCCAGTCACACATTTGACAATTCTACACATTCACATTACTGAGATATACAAGCAAAAACTCTCAACATTTTACCTGGGGTAGCTTCTTGAAGCACCGATCAGCGGAGCTCCACATCCTGCATTCACAGTCTGAAGGCTCCTCCGCCGACCATGATGTCTCTTTTCCATCCCTTCAACCTTCCTTCTTTTCTGTCTTCGGAGACTTCTTCATGTTTGACATAATAAACTAGGATATCTTTACCTTTCTTCGCAGCTTGTTGGATTCTGTAGTGAAGCACAACAACAATGAAAGAAATGTCAGAACTGGAAGCAAAGAAAAAATGCGAAAGAAACAAGTAAGCAAAAACCCTATTCGAAGCTGAGACATATATTTATGCCCTAAAACAGAGGTAGAAATGTGAGAAGTGAAATGACATTTGGAACAAACAAAATGAAGATCAGAACTGAAAGCAAAGAAAAATATATCAAACTGAAGCAGGTAATAGCAAAAACCCTATTCGAAGAACAAACATATATCTCTGCCCTAAAACAAAGGTACACGGAAGAAGAAGGACCTAGGTAGTGATTCAAATAGCGTGTTCAACAATATGAAGCATGCATAATGGAATGTCGTCAATCGTTGCAGAAAAGAAAAGGTTTACCTTTCTTCACAGGTTCTTCGATACTGTAACAACAACAACGACAGAAATGTGAGAAGTGAAATCACAGGGAACACAAACAAAGGGAAGATCATAACTAAAGAAAAAATGCGATCGATGTGTACACTCATCCATACCTCTCGTGTCGTCGTCGTCCTCTTCGCGCAGAAAAGTTTCTTCTTGTCGATTTCTCTCTCACCGGTATATTGAAAGAAGGAAAGAGAAGGGGAAGCCCAATCCTCAAAAAGGGCTCTTTTGGAATCAATCCGAAAAAAGAAACACAAATCTTCTGAAATCCTCTTCGAGGTAGATTCCACAAATCTCGTAATAAAACCTCCTCAAAGCTGCCAAAAAAAAAATCAAACCTGTTTTCCAAAGCTGCAACTAAACAGGGTTGTCGTTTACTAGACCCCACCCGGAATCTAAAAAAAAAACCTAACGCGTGCAACTAAACACGCCCTTATCTGTAGTTTTTAAAAAAAAATAGAAAGTCAATAAGCAAATTGAATCATATCCTATATAATAATATAATTTCTTTATTTAGATGATGATTTGATTTGTTATCATTATTTAGAGAGTACTAAAATAAAATAAAATAAATGAAGAGGCGCAACCTAGAGACGACATGTGGCTAAATCTTATGTGACTTAACATAGTGACGACATATGGAAAAATCCGAGGTGGCTCAATGTGAAAATGACAAGTGGCATTAGTATTATATAGTAGATTGAAATGAGCAATATGTTCATGTTTATATATAACAATATTATAACAAGAATATAGAGAAGAAAGAAAAATAACGCAGTTCTCTCTCTTTGCAGCTTCCTACCACCACCCTTTAACTCTCTTCCCTCCTTCCTCTTCGTCTTCCTCCGTCCCTCCGGCCACCGGCTCGAGCTCACACGCCACCAGCTCCTTCGTCCTCTTCTTTTCTTTCTTTGGATCGGAACTCGTCGGAGACGTAGCCACGGGAACCACACCACTTCCGGCCTTGCTGCCCTAGCACCGTCAGCCCCCATGCCGAGCCCCTTTCCTCTATATTACAGCCGGGCTACCCGACCTTTGACCGCAAAAAAAACTCAAACCCTAGAGAGGGAATCCTGCCGCCTTGCTGCCGGACCACCGCCTCCCCGGCTTCTCCTCCCCTGCGCGAGCCCAGATCCGCGCCGGGCTCTTTCTCCTCTTATCTCTTCCATCGCCGATAGCTCAAATCCGCTCGCCGTACGCCGGAACCAGTCCAGTTTGCACATCGCCTCGCCGGCCGCCCCCTGCGTGAGCCGCCTCACCTGCACGAGCCCGGATTTGTAGTCCGCCGAGCCAGATCTGCCCCGCTCTCCTCCCCTCTACAGTCTCCCTCTGACAGCCGCGGGAACGCCTTTGCAGTCCGCCTCTACGGCGGCAACTGATCTGTTTTTTAGGGTTTCTCTTTGTCCCTGCAGTTCTAGAACTGATGTGTTAATCTTGTGCAGGTGGTCGGTATTCAAGGCGGCGATTTGTTCCGGTGAGGCGTACCGCGTTGGTACTTGTCAGGATACCAAAAACGAATGCCACAATGAGAATGAACAAACATTTTCTATAAAAAATTATGAGTTTCTTTTGAAACTCTTTGAACAAACTCGAACCTTCTGAAATTGCTAATAAATCACATTTGAACAAACAAAAATCTTATTTCTAAAATTGCTACGAAAAGCAAGAAAACTCTTTGACAAACTCAGGTTTGCTTCTGAAATTGTTGCCGAAAGCATAATATGATTTCACTCCTAAGGTTTTTCTTTTATCTGAACCAATAGAAATCAAAAAATTCAGAAACTAAATCGGAAAATGAAATATTCTTTCAAGTAAAGAGCTTTTAACAAATTGAATCCAAATGCTAAATTTTACAAAAGCCCTTAGACAATATCACCGTCTTGGTATTGTCCCCAAAATCAGAAAAATCTCAATCCAAATAATGAATGATCAACTTTTAAGAAAATCGGATGTGGCTTTATTTTCACTTTTAAATCACCCGTTAGCATAAAAATAATTTTAGACCAAGAACCACATAAGGCGAATCATGAAAAACCTTCTCATATCAATGGAAAAAACTATGTTTGGAGAAAAGTTCATTTATCTCTAAGGCTACAAGATAATCTAGAGGGATAATTTTTTTTGTTATATTCTTTTATTTTTTTCTATGTTTTTGTCTTTCTTGTTTTCTTTGAAATTTCTTCGGCTTCTCGTTGCTTGTTTGTTTTCTAATTTTCTTTTGTTATTTTGTTTTTCTTGTTTTATTCTTGGTTTTTTAGTTGTTTTTTTTTAAACAGGTTATTTTTCCGGTTTGTGCGTGTCAAGTTTTCATCTTTAATTGATTTTTGGTTTGACTTTCTGTGTTGTTTGGTTATCTTAGTAAACCTTTGTCCCTCTTCTTTTTATTAAGTTGCTTTCGAAAATCGTACTTCAAAAATAGATCTTTTTATATTTTAGTTTTGTTGTTTATTCATTTCTAAATGTCTCAGTTTCTACTCTTTTTCTGGTACCTCTAATCTACGGCCTTGTTTGAAACTTCTCTCAAAACGAATCTATATGAACAATTGAATGCTTGAACTATTATTTTGACCAAAACTATGATTTGACTCCAAACCAACTTGTAACCGAAAACCATCTATTAACACATGACATTTAATCTAAGTGGAAGAACAACATGAATAAGAGTGTAAAGTATTGGTTTTCTTATGTCGTATATACTATCTAAACAATACGGAGTGATCAGGTATACTCTTTGAACAATCTTACGAGCTTAACTTATTCCTTGAATAAACTCGAGCGATCTATGCTCTTGGAAACAATATTGAAAGGGATAATATCTCCTCTATATATGAGAGGTACACTCAACTTATTGGTGGCAAATCCTTTTTGAGAACAACATTAACTATTTGGGAGAAAAAATCAATCAAAATATTTTTACTCCAAAATTTTGTTTCGGTGAACTACATATGTTGGACCAAATATCCAAAAATAAATCGGAAAATGCTCTCGTTTGAGCCAACACCCACAAACTCATGGACTTTTTTCTGCTACCATTGCAGCAACACCGACATTTGTACACCACTAACACTCAGATTAATAGAAGCTTTCTCAAATTTATAGAAGCTTTCACTGTAACAACAAAAACCCCTCTCGCCCAATCAATATAACAGATCCCAAAGAATTTTAAAAAAAATTGATTTAAAAGCAAATCAAATAGTTTCTCTATTTCAGAAAACAAAAACAAAAAATTCAATTTTTCTATTGGGTTCTTAGAATAAATTCATAACAATCAAAACATAATCAATGCATGAACTCTTCCGAGCATTGATTATGCCCATCCCCGACTTCATTCTCAAAGTTAATCATTTGTGCTTGTCAAGTGTTCCGTGTTTTGCAGTGGACTCTTCCGAGCGTTTGATCAAGTTTTATTGGTGACATTCAAGTTGTTTGTTTTGGAAGGGTCGTGGATTTGTGATCGACTCCTGAAGGCTCTACTTCGAGTCCAAATCTGAGGTGTTCACAGTTGTTCCCCAGGCTCTTGTTCTGTGTACTTCCTTCAACGACAGACTTTTTACTCTTCATCATCTAATGATCGAGTCGTTCTCCTTACCCTTGAAGATTTCGTTTCTTTCGGTCCACTTGGTGTACTTTTGTGTTTTCTTTTCTACTATGGTTCTTCATGACGGTTTGTCCGTTTACCGATTTCTTTCGGTCTTTCGATCCATTAGACGGTGTGTCGTCTAATGCTTCGAACTGCTCACCTTTTATCAAATATATATATATATATATATATATATATATATATATATATATATATAACAATATTAAGTATTTATAAATAAAATTATGATAAAAATAGTTTTTTTTTATAAATATCATAAGTGGTAAAATAGTTTTTTTTTCCATCTTGTGTAGAAAAATTTTTTGTCTAATATTTTTTATAATATAGTCTTTCTAAATATATAATATTACAAATCTCAAATTAGGATATAGTACATATTAATATCTTAATTAATATGCTTAATATTTTTGAGAAATTAAAATAACGAGGTGGTATAACCTCAAAACGACATGTGGAAAAAATGTGAGGTGGCTTATTGTAAAAAATGACATATGACGAATTTAATGTGGCGATGACATGTGGTGATATTCACTTCTGTTTTAGTATTATATATAGTAGATTATAAAACATATTCCTATACTATATATACAAAAAAACAAAAGGTCATATTTTATAATAAAAAGTTGTAAAACCGTATGATGAAATACAATGTTTATCAATTGTATAACAAATTTTAACATAGTTAAATACAACTAACAAAGAAGAACGATTATTCAAAATTTTATGTACCATAAGACGGATTGGACTATCTAGAGCACGGTGAAATTAAGCCTATCTATCTATATACTAAAGCAGTCCGTGAACTTACACGTGACACAATCTGGTGAATCCACGTCATTAAATTTACAAATGGCAGAGTTTAGTAAATTCAGGTCATTAAGTTTACACGTATTAACTTTTTGTTAATCAAGGTCCACCATTTTAAAACAAATTATTTTAAAACATTTGATTTACAAATTTCTTTTAAATATTTTACTAACTAATTAACTTTTTATTAGTCCCTCATATTATTAATTGACCTTTGATTATTTATAATTTAAAAATCAAAATAGTTAAGATTTGCACTCAAATTTAAATATCTTAATATTTTGTCAACTTATATTTTTTATTTTTCAACTAAACTTTCTACTTTCTAAAAATTATAAACTTTATTATAAATTTAACCTTATTATGTTTACTATATACTTTTTAACTGATCGTTGTTTTTTTACAACTTATAAACTTTATTATTTATTTAAACATTTAAAGATCTTTTTTTATTTATCTTTTTAATTTTCCATTGAACTTTTTTTGTTCTAAAACTTATAAACTTTTTTTTTCTTTTCCAAAATCAGTTTTTTTAAAAAATATTAATAAAAATAATTTCTTCATGAATAAAGAAAATTTTAGAATTAAAAAAATTTGTTCTTTTATAATAAGTGTTTTTCAGTTTAAAAAAATAAATTTTAATATATTTTGGAAAAAAAACATTCAGATATTTTTAAATAATTTTGGATAAAAACTCTTAAATTTCATATTAAAAATAAATAAATAAATAAAATCAAAATAATTTTCCCAAAAAAAATAATTTTGATTTTTTAACAAAAATACGTTGATAGCATGTATCATTTTCAATAATTTTTAAAGTAGGTGATATTTTGAGTTTAATTGATAGTTGTTATTATTTTGACTTTTTAAAGAAAAATCTCTTTCATATACCAAGTTATTTAAATTATCATTTGATATTGTAATTTTTGGCTTAGACATGCTGCTTATATTATATAAATCTCTTTTATTTATATTTTAATATATTATTATTTAATATTGTTAATATTAATTTTATGATTTGTAAAAATACAGCATATACCAAGTTATTAAAATAAAAAATATTACTAAAACGTCAAAATGCCAAACCCGACCCGAGCCTGTTATACTAATAAATATTGTTAATTTAAATTTCATATGTCAAGTTATTAAAATAATAAGCTTGGCCTATGCTATTAGTCTTACTAATTATTAGGTATTTTCTTTTATTTACAACCCGATTAATAACCAAGCATTTTTTGAATTCTTGCTTGATTTTCATTCATAATGTGAAAAATACAGTCTTACAACAAGTATCACATAACAATTAAGACAATTCTCAAGATAATGAATTACTATATTATATAAATCTCTTTCATTTATATTTTAATATATTATTATTTAATATTGTTAATATTAATTTTAGGACACGGGTATTAAAACCAGTATATTACTAAAACAACTCTCATTTTACCCATGTGTCAACCTCTTAGGCCATCCACATTAGCATTTTTTCGATTTATTTACATAATACCACAACATATTTACAGGTTTGCCATGGATTATTTTATAATAAAATTTTTATTATAAAAAAATTAAAAAAAAAACAAATATACTTCTAACCAATTAAAATTAACAAATTTATATATTATAATTTGATTTTGTTAAGAAAATCTCAACAAATCTTCTAACTACATTTTAAACATTTCAAAAAAAAGTTAAAACTAAATCAAATTTTGTTTATCTACCTTCATATAAGTAACCAATATAAGTAACCAATGACATTGAGGTGTATATATACGATACTCTTACAATAATATTTTTAATAGATTTTTAGTTATGATCTTATTTATATAAAAAAATATAATTTAACTCTCACATATGATAGTCAAATTAAAATATCCAATACATCATACATAAAATTATAAATATGATATTTTATAAATAAATATTATATACATACATAAAAATTAAAATATAATATTTTATAAATAAATATTATATACATACATAAAAATTAAAATATAATATTTTTTATTTAAACAAAATCGACACTTTAAAATTAATATGCATTCAATACTTCTTTTATTCGTTAACTTTTATTTTCACTTAACCTACTACCAAATTAAGAGGATTTAATAAGTCGATATGCAACCAATTTGTATTCCCTATCCATCCTAAATGAATAATTACCTGCTCAATACATGCTACCGCTCTCATATTGAACGCCTCTTCATCTCTCTTGGTTTATCTTCAGAACTACAAGATGATTTCACTAAAAAGACCAACTCCTTATGTTTCATATTTTAAAAAAATGGAAAAATCTTTGGGTAAAAAAATAAATTTTAAGATGTATATATATATATATATTCAGTTACTTTCGGGTTTCCACAATAAAAAGTCTAATAATAATAATATAGAAAATAATTAAAATCACCCGCATATGCGGATATTACACTATTTAAAAATTATATTGACGGTGCGACTTTTTTTTAGAAGATTGGGTATTCCGGTCTTTTGGGTTTAGTAAAAACAAACTAGGTTCTAGTCATCTCACATTTATTTTTAATTCTAAAATCAAGGATGTAAAGGGAATTTTAGAGAGAAGTTAAAATAAAACTCTGTAAATATGATTTATTTAGGTTCGGGTTTGGGTTCCGGTTCAGGTTCGATTCGAGTTCCGGGTTCAGTTTCGGTTTAGGTTCAGTTCGGATTAGGGTTTATATTTTGACTTGGATTTGGGCTTTATTAAATTAAAATTATTAATTAACTATTTTAATTTATCTTTATCAATAATGAGTATATATTGTCACCCAAAAAATGAGTCTTTTTAGTACTCATCTTAAAAATAAATAAATAAATCACTTTCCTATTTCACCTTTTTTCTGGATATATGTCTATATGTCCTATATCAATATTTAATTTTTAATTAATCCCATTACAACTATAAATAAATTAAAAAAAGTGTATAAATTACTTGATATTTTTACTTCATTTCAATCATAACAAACACTTGTTCAACAACTATTACTTATTTCACATTAACTTTTGATTTTTTTGTAATTACACCAACAAAAGGCATAATCACAGATCCAAAATACAAATCTCCCTCATTTTCCTCCACTTCACTTACAAATTTCAAACTACCACTTCGATCTTCCAATGCCTCTATTATCTCCCCTTCCTCACTCAACTTAAATCCCATTCCAACGGCTTTCATTCTCACAAAGCCTTTAACTGCTCTCATTGCCATAGGCCAACTAACAATGGCTTTTCCGATCCAAGGCCTCGCAAACACGAACTTCGAGAGACTCGTTTTCTTTGAATACACTCCAACCCAATACTCTCCGTTCTCATTCCTCTTTATGTTGTCCGGAAACCCTGGAAGCTCAGTGACAATTTCCAGGGTTCCGGCTTTTGAGGTATCTTCTAACCAATACCTCAATACTTTACAAGTAACACTTTCTATTAAAAAAACGGATTTCCCGTCTTTGCTTAGACTAACTCCATTCGGAAATTTCAGGTTCGGTACCAACATTGTGAATCGTTTGGTGTTTATGTCGTATTCCATTAACCTCCCTGTGTTGTCTCCCGTGAGAAATGCTGCTAGGTAATTCCTGTAATTTCAATTCGAGTGATTTAAAGTTTAAATAAATAATTTAATGAAAATTTGAAGTAGTGTGTACCTTCTTACGTAACGAGTGCTGCTAATAGTGAAATAGATGACTTCGTTGCTTTGATCAATGTCTAGGCCATTGGCGAACACAAAATGGGCTGTTTGTTCTTCTTGTTGGGCCCAAACCTTAGTGGCCAGCCCACCGCTTGGGCCCACGACGAGAAGGCCCATGTAAGCATCCGCAATATAGAGATCTCCGGTTCTCACGTGGAAACGAAGGCCTAATGGCCGTCCACGTGTGTGTTCTGTCTCCTCATGGCCACCCGATCTTTCGCCTTCTTCCCTGCAAAATCAAAATCACGTGATTCGAACGAATATATTGTGTTGGAGAAATTTAAGGGAACTATTCGTACACGGTATGCTGCTTATATAAAGAAGTCATTGCCCCCCTATACATCCCAACTCAATAGTACAAAGTCTTCTTTTTCGGGTAAAATTAAGAAAATATATTAGAAAAAGTAAATCTTGAAAAAAAAAACTTGATCCAGCCGTTGTTTAAGTGTATTTTAAATGGTTTTAAGTTTTTTTTATCATTAATTAAGTAGAAGTTGTGTGATATTTGTTCCAAAATATTACCTATATTGACGTGTTAAAAGTTGTTTTAAAATAGTGTTATTATTATTACTTCATAGATAAAAACAAGATTTAATATCTTAGGCTAAAATTTTAACGGATGATAAATATATACATTATAATATTTCATGATTTCTTAAAATATAGTAATTTAGATTATAATGTTCAAAAGAGTATTTAATGAAAAATAAAAGACACAAAAGTCGGTATGAAACTAGTTTTTGTCTAAAAGCCTAAAACCGACACTTAATTCATCGGTTGGAGTATATTGTACAATATAAAAGAAAAGTCTACAAAATTAAAACGGAATATTAGACGATATCATGTAAATTATTTATCTGTAATTTTGATTTCGCATGCGAGTTTCAAAATTAGGTGGTCAAAGAATTTTGTATTTGAGTCCCGAAATGAAAGCCGGTTTTAGTCGATATCAAGCTATTTATTTTCCAAATTGAATCAAAAGAACTGCATTTGAGTCCCGAAATTAAAAAAGAACCGCATTTGGGCTCAATTGCATAACTAATTTCGAGGTCCAAATGCAAAACTGTTATAGTTTCGGTTTCAGGGTTCATGTGCGAAATTAATTGACTCATTCAACTCCTAATAGCTTCGACTTCGGGTCTCATACTCAGAATTGAACCAAAAGAAATAAATTATACGGCCAAAGTGCGGACGAACTTAGGTAATTTTTGACAACATATGTATTTGGGTACGTATAACATGTCCTATAACAAAAGCTTTGATTATAATGCAACAAAGTAAATGAGCTTGAGAGACCATAAATGAAGTCAAGTCGTAGTTAATATTCCGTGCTTTCAGATGCGTTTTCTTGGCATGCTGATTTGCTTTCATACCCATCTAATTTTCAACACATCACTTTCAATAATTTGCATGGCCCATGCAACGCCAAACGGACTTTTCATTTTTTGTATAACCCTATATATGTAGGACAAGAGGCTTCCACAAACGACTTGAAAGTGAAAGACGAATTTCAAAATCATTTATGTAATTTAATATTTAAAAACGACGTTTATCTTTACTAAACCTGGAAGAAGAAAAAAAATCTAAAAACAAATCATCTCACAGTTCCATTCTCAATGCCAGAATTTCAACTGATTTTAGGCATCACACGTTGATAATACTCGATTCAGGTATATTTGGGGGAAATAATTTAATTAAAAAATCTAAAAACAAGATCTGAAGAGATAATAAGCGTTACCTGTTAGGAGAAGTGAAGGCAAATTCATCCCACCGGCGATGAAGCTTGTTCCACTTGAGTATCTGTCCGTTTGATACGCCGGCGTACGGTCCATCGCCGTTTGAATCAAACGCGAAGCTTTCTGCTCCAAACGCGCCGTCGATTGGTAGAAGTTCCAATTCGGATTGATGCTCTATGATTACTTTCTTCGTCATGGCGGTCGCGTTTTCGAGATTCGATTGATTGTGGATCCACCACCGGATTGTAAGAACGGCAACCGCCAGAGCGATTGCCGGAGCCACTGTGAAGGATTTTGGTTTCATTGCTGTTCGCTGAATGCTTAATTTGAGGTTACGGTGTCTCCTTTGAGGGTGCTTATAATGACAAATAAAAGAAATCATGGCCCTTGAAAATTGTCTGGATCAATGGTTGAGATTACGGGGTTTTTTAGATAAAAAGAAGCAGACGACTCTTAATATATAAATTAGAAATGGTTGAAATTAGGTGCGTGTTCTTCCTAACTCAAAGTAGTTAGCTACGAGATACTTACAAACCCGATCTATAAGGAAATAAAATAAAATAAGTCTAATCCTAACTTCACTTCCAACTAGTATTATCTCTATGGGAATATATATATATGGGAAGGAATAAGAAAGGTAGATCTTCTTATCCGACACGGACACTATAACAATAGTTGACCCGATTTAGTGCAAAATGTAACGTCTGGAAGATGCAGTCACAAGCTCGTATAAATGGATCAATCGAGTCGAGATATGCGTCGAATGACTCGATCGGTGATGATAGGTCGAGCAATCTTTATTTCATCACTCTCGGTTCTCGATCAGCACTACCGGAAAACAGAGTTGTAGCCAAGAACTTAAATAGCCTCAATAATAGCCACAAAACTACTCACGAAAGAGCTTACCCTCGAAGTTCGTCATCACCTTACCCTCAAATACTAAGTCGACACTACAAGGGACGTGATTAAATGTAGCCATGAAATTTAGCCTTGACTTAAATATGAGTTTGAAGCTAAGGTAGCATATTGTAGCAACAAATTTAACTTCAAAAAGGGTAAATTTGAGGTTATTACCCACAATTATATGAGTTGCTAATAGCGTAGATATGACGAATAATGTATGAGGGTAACATTTAAGACATTTACCAACGAATAATTTATTATTTAAAAAGTTTGCGACTTATCACATAGATTGTTTAAGGGTACATTTGAGTTCATTACCTACAAACATATTCTTTGGTAGAATTGTGGCTATTAGGCATGAAGGATGTATAAGGGTACATTTGAGGTCCCCACACATTTGTGGCTAGTAGGCACGAAAAAGTGTGCATCCAAAACTTGTGTGGTCAAAGTTGTGGCTTTAATTTCTAATTCGCATGGATAATTAGTAATATCATATAAGATCTATGTTAAATTTATAAATTACAAGATACCCATTTAGTAATCATACTTCGTAAAGTAAAATTAATTCAAAAGCATGGAGAACAGGAGAAGTAAAACTAGAGTTCTAACATGTCGGATTATGGAGTTTGAAGTATTGTATCGTGAATTGTTATTTTTATTGATCCAACTTGATGCTCAATTAGACAAAGATTTTAAGCCTAGTATATTTTAGCTTTGAGTTCAGATATTATTGGTCTATTTAAAATCACGTTAATTATTGTAATTTGTATCATAAAACCTAGCGCAAAACCCTGTCTTGATAGTATCCCCGGACATAGTTACAATTCGTGGTGAATTGAGTCACCAATTCGTGTTTCCTGTTCATCTCTTGATTTCATTATAATTATAACAACAACTTCACATACTAAAGAAGTGGTAGCGGAGTAGAGCTTGAGGAAGCACTTTTTAACGTTTAAGTAGTTTTTATAGCAAGGCTTGTTGTTGTTGTATAGGCTCTTGCAACAACTTCATTTTTTCCTTACTATATTTTATCTCGATCGTTGAAATTTTCATTTTATATTTAATATCCTTCATTTCGGTTTTAAGTGGCTCCGTGTCTTGAGAGGTATGATAAGCAGTTGTAGAATTGACGATGACGGTATTTATTTTCAAGATGTATATCTTAATTTCTTGTAATTAGGAATGACTATTACTTAGATTATATATGAATTAAGATTATATTTTGTATTATTGTGGTAATTCATATTTTGTTATGCTTTTATTAACCACTTATGCGAAATTTTTATTTCCGTACTGTTCGTAAATTGATTAATCTATAATTATATTGATCTCCCTTAACTATCATGATTCAACCATGAGAGATCAATCGATCGGTACGCTGTTTCCTTACGGATCGATCTTTTGTGTTTCCATATTTGTATTGTGTTCTCATCTTTGTGATTATGTTCATATATTTATATTTTTGGCTTCGTAAGTATTGATCTAAGCATTATACCAATCTCTCGGTTCGATCCTGACCCTTTATAATGATTGGGTCTTATAATTATTTGTAAAATTTGAGGCGTATGTTTTAACCCTCATCAATCCTTCGCCTTTTGTATAGCATAGAGAGAAACGTGTGTACTATCAATTGGACCATTGGTTGCTCGGATACTTTTTTTTATACACGTTTTATGGTTTATAGTGTGTTCGATAAAAAAAAATCAATAGTTTAAAATTTGGCGTTTTGAAAAAGTTTAAAGGGGAAGTACACGAATTTCTCCAAAAATCGATAAAACTCAAAAAAACGTCGTATCCATTGGTTCAAAAAGCGTTAAACTTTTTTTTCGTACACGTTGTATGGTTTACATAGCGTGTCATATCAAAAAAAATCAATAGTTTAAAATTTAGCTTTTTTGAAAAAGTTCAAAGGGGGTAAGTAGTACGCGATTTTTTTCAAAAATCGATAAAACTCAAAAAAAACGTCGTATCCTTTGGTCCAAAAAACGTGAAACTTTTTTTGTACACGTTTTATGGTTTATAGAGTGTTTCCGATCAAAAACAACAACAGTTTAAAATTAGGCATTTTTTTGAAAAGTTCAAAGGGGGTAGTACACGAAATTCTTCGAAAATCGATAAACCTCCAAAACGTTGTATCCTTTGGTCGAAAAAGCGTGAAACTTTTTTTGTACACATTTTATAGTATATAGAGCGTGTCCGATCAAAAAAATCAATATTTTAAAATTTGGTGTTTTTTGAAAAAGTTCAAAGGGAGGGGGTACACGAATTTCTTCAAAATCGATAAAATCATAAAACTCAAAAAACATTGTATCCTTTGGTCCAAAAAGCGTGCAACTTTTTTGTACACGTTTTATGGGTTACAGAGTGTAACCGATCAAAAAAATCAATAGCTTAAAATTTGGCGTTTTTTGAAAAACTTCAAAGGGGGTAGTACACAAAGTTCTTTGAAAATCAATAAACCTCCAAAAACGTTTTATCCTTTGGTCCAAAAAGCATAGAACTTTTTTTGTACACGTTTTATGGTTTATAGAGTGTGTTCGATCAAAAAAAATCAATAGTTTAAAATTTGGCGTTTTTTGAAAAAGTTCAAAGTGGTAGTACACGAATTTCTCCAAAAATCAATAAAACTAAAAAAACGTCGTATCCATTGGTCCAAAAAGCGTTAAACTTTTTTTTTGTACACGTTTTATGGTTTATAGAGTGTGACCGATAAAAAAAATCAATAGTTTAAAAGTTGGTGTTTTTTGAAAAACTTCAAAGGGAGTAAGTAGTACACGAATTTCTTCAAAAATCGATAAAACTCAAAAAACATCGTATCCTTTGGTCAATAAACCGTGAAACTTTTTTTTACACGTTTTACGGTTTATAAAGTGTGTCCGGTCAAATAAATCAATAATTTAAACTTTGGTGTTTTTTGAAAAACTTCGAAGGGGTATCGCACTTAAACTCAATATGCATAAGGCCTATGACAGGTGGAGTGAGATTTCTCCGTATGTGTATGTTTTGTATGGGCTTTTCGCATTATTAGATTAATTTGGTTATGAAATGTGTTCGAAGTGTAACTTTTTTTAGTTTTGTGGTATTGATGGACTCAACATTTTGCTCTCGGTCGGGGATTGAGGCGGGGAGATCATGCACCTCTATTGTTCTTATTTTTGTGCAAAAGTGTTTCTAGAGTTGTTTAAGAGGGGAGTGGAAGGGGGGTAAGTTAATCCACATTGCTCAAAGAACCCCAAAAATTTCCCTTTTTTTTAATGATAGCATCTTATTTATTAGAGAAGACTGTCAAAAAAACAAAGAAATCTTACATATTCTCCAATGTTATGGAGAAACATCTAGACAACATGTAAGTGTCGGCAAATCAGAGTTATATTTTAGTAAAAATGTAGGTTGTGTGTTCATTGTACTTATTTTTCTTTTGGTTTATGGTTTTAGTCGTGTCCATTGAGGTCACTGTTGTTGATTCTTGACGGCTTCATTTGACAAGAGACTCTTCAATGGAGTTTTGTCTTTCATTTTCCTAATAGATAGAATCTTGTTGTCCGACAATGTCGTTCCATAGTTTGGTTCGTCCCTCACCAATGTCATGTTCGAGAGAGCTTTCATTTTTGTGCTTTGGCCTTTTAATATCTCCCATCTCTTTAGCTCATAATCATGTTTTCAACGGTTAGCTTGTTTTGGTTGTGGTTTGTTCTTTTGTTTTGGTTGTGGTTTGTTCTTTAACATCTATTTTGCATGTCGCTTTGTCAACCTCTCGAGTTATCGGGTTGTTTGGTGACTCGAATTTCTTTCTTTTTACGTCCAAAAGTTGATAAACGCGAACACCCAAATACATTTACACAAGTACATAACCAACTAAATATGAATATGTTAATATGGGTATTAGCCATTTCCCATAAAAACAACATTATAGAAAAGATAGAAACCAAGCTTTTGTTTGACACACGTGCAAAATTGTGATATAAATTGAAATAAGATAAGGATTCACCTTATCCAATTTTGAAAAATAGATGTTAGTCAAGATTATAAACTAAAATTTTGAGACGAAAATAGATTGATTTAATAAAATAAGTATCAATGTTCCAATTGACCAAAAATTCTCTCTCTCAATAACGTAAAGATCCGATTTTATTTTTTTTTACCCACGATTTTTCCGATTTCCTATGTTTATTTTTTTGCTATTCTTCAAATATTATAGAAGGAAAAGTAATTAATCTCTTGGTATCCAGCAAAATAGTTGGCATAGTCTGCTTCAATGTATTCGTCGATATAGTGGACTTAGCTTCTTTTGTGTTTTTAGTAGATATGGGGTCGGTTCAAACCTAACCGTCGAACCGGCGGTTTTTAGACCGGCCCAAACCGCCGGTTTGCCAAACCGGCGGTTTAGGTTTGGCCGGTTTCGGTTTGGGCCTCCAGCCGTTTATTTTTTAAAAAAAAACAAAAAAACCCAACTGCTCTTTAAAGAGCCGTTGGTTTGTAATGTGCCTCAACGGCTCTTTTAGAGCCGTTGGGGCATATATTTTTTTAAAAAAAATAAATAAAAAATAAAAAATTTAATACCTCACCCACAACTTATCCTAATTTTCTATAAATACCCAATCTTTTTCCTCTAAAAATCACACAATCTACAACTCATCTTCTCTACTCTCCTAATCTCTTATTCTCGAATTCTCGATTCCTCGTATTCTCGTTTTCTCGATCTCTCGTAATGGCAAACCCAAGTGATCAAATTCCCTCTTCTCAATACTTTCCTAGCACCCAAGAGAGCGAAACACAAATGCCCGACAATCCCGAAGTTCCACGAAGAAGTCTCCCCCCTCTGAAAATGCTTACATTCGAAATATTTACGAAGCATTACACCAAAGGGGAGCCGGTGAACGATTATTGTCAAGTGGCATGCAACTATTGCCCGAAGGTGTACAAGTGGAAGGTCAAGGGCGGCTACGGGACATTGCAAACTCACATGGCAAACGTCCATCCGGAGAAGCTCGGGATTTAATAGGGACAAACAAATTGTCCCACGGGTTTGCATCTCTACCTCTCATTCTCCTTTATTTACATATAATCATAGTGAAGAAAGTTTAGAATTAACCGATATTATTTGTTCACATTCATTACCGTTTTCTTATGCCGAATATGAAAAAGTTAGGGAATATAACACTAGATATCTTCAACCTTCTTTTAAACCAACTTCTAGGAAAACCGTTTCAAAATTAGTAAGTAAATCTTACTTTAAAAAAAAAAGAAAATTTTATATCGAATTTGGCTAGTTTTGAACATCAAGTTTCAATTTGTAGTGATATTTAGAGTACACAATCACAACAACATTTTTACATGGGCATTACTTTACATTTTATTGATAACGCTATGTTTTTGCATAAATATGTTATTGGATTTCGGCATTTCAATCAAAGGCATAATGCACTAGGCATTGCAAGCATGATTAAAATGGTTTTACAAGAATATAAGTTACAACATCGAATTTTTTCATATTCATTTGATAATGCATCCGCAAATACCGCCGCCGTAAACCATTTGGTTGAGGATGCGGGACAATATATAAAAACTCCTTATACTCATCACAGATGTGCATGTCATATTTTAAACTTATGTGTTCAAGATGGACTTAAGGTTTTAGGAAATATGTTAACCCCAATCAAACTTGTTATTGATCATATTTGGCACGACTCCGATTTAAGAAGAAAATTGAGAAATTTATGTTTAAACAAAAACGTTCATCCTATTGCTTTTTCAAAAGATGTTGGAACTCGTTGGAACTCGACTTACAAACTACTTTATGAAGCCGTACGTTATAAAGTTTTGTTACAAGAATTTGCTTCAATTCACGTACCTTGATCAATTTTAGATGATGAAAATGTTTGGGAAACTTGTGCCCATATTTGTAATGTTTTAAAAACTTTTAATGATGCAACTAATACCATGAGTTGTGTTTACACTCCAACATCTCATAGATTTTTAAAAATTGCCGTTAATGTTTCCGAAGCTTTTGTAAAATGTTTTAACATACCCTCATGGATTGCATGTTTGATATGAAAGATAAATGTCTTAAATATTATCAAGACATTCTCATGATTTATCTTGTAACCTCCGTTTTTGATCCTAGACTTAAACTAGATGGTCTTTCCGATTTATTGACCGCTTATTATTATTATTGTTTGTGTGTAAACTTAACACAAGAAAACTATAATGTTTCTAACATTGTGCAACAAGTTAATACCGAAATTGTAAAATTACTTAGTACATTTGAATCTAGTGCTAGCTCTTTTTCTACCGCACCTAGTCGATCTCCCTCTTCTACTAGTTCATCTTCTTCTCTTTCACTTGCACAACAAATTTTTGCTAGAAGAACAAAAACACCTAGACATTTATCTTCAAATGCGGAATATCAAGATTATCTTAACACTTGTTTTAATTTGATGGTAATGGTGATTTTGATATTTTGGATTGGTGGAAGAGATTAGCTCCCAAATATCAAACCTTAGTTAAAATTGTACAACAAATCATGGCCGTGCCCGCATCAACGGTTGCGGTGGAGCAAACATTTAGCCAAGGCGGGAACATTCTCGGTCACGAGAGAACTCAATTGAAGCCCGAGAAGTTGGAGATGCAAGTTTGTATTCAAGATTGGATAAGGGCGGCTAAGCGAAAACAACGGAATGCACCGGTGTACGACTCCAAATCGGATTTCAACTCCGAAGACGCGGGCACTACTTCCGAGTCCGACATCGAAAGGTAAGCGGGATTAAAAAAAACTCAGAGTCCGAAAAAAGGTAAGTCAAGGTAAAAGAACTATGTGGGCTTTGATTCCTCTTAATCCCGAGAGGATACATAGGCAACCGGGAAACCGGTTTAAGCCCTTTATTTTTTCCGAGTTTGTTTTGTTAAATTAAATTTATGTTTCTTTTATTTAATTGGTATAAATTTTAATTACTAGTTTTTAGATACTAAGTTTTCTTATAGTAATTTTTTTATTTTTAAACATTCTGCACATATGAATATAATTTTTTTTTAAATAAACCGTGATGAACCGGCAAACCGACGGTTTAGGTTTAACCTAAACCGCCAGTTTTAAGGTTAACGGTTTAAGTTTAGGTTAAATCTAAACCGTCAGTTTTAAGGTTAACGGTTTGGGTTTAGGTTTGACCTTGGGCCAAACCTAAACCGCCGGTTTAGGTTTGCAAACCACACACCTCTAGTTTTTAGGCCTTGGGACCGTAAAAATTACCCATGATAAGGTTCTCTACATGTCTCTTGTTAATGCAATGTATGACGACTTCCACAATGTCAATCTTCAGTTCTTCGGTTATTTGCTTTTCCGTAGGTTCAAATGAACATTTTCCTTCAAACTAGGACTAAATGTTAAGTAAATCCATAATTTGTTTGGAGGCAGATATCTTTTTCGTATGTTTTAAAGTGGTCGCTAAAGATGTGAGCAAAGAAGATGATGATTCATAATTTTAAAACCTTGAATACACAACACTAGAATCAATATGCAATTCTGAAAACTGAAACTGATTCATGATTTTATAAAAATTTAAACAGAGATTATCAAATAGAACTTGGAGATGAAATTCAACACTAAAAGTAACCAGGGATTCATCCTCGAAAGCAAACAAGCAACAAATACTACAAGTTTCATACAAGATCTTGTATCATTCAAAGGAAATGAGCATGTATATCTCTCAAAATTCATTAAGAAAATAAAATTTCTACCAACTGAAAATTTTAGGCTCCTAACCAGTAATGTTTTGTGACTTGTTAAGGATGACACCTTCATATTTCATCTGGAACCACTTCATGGCATCATCCTTAGTAACTCTGTGCTGAATTCCAACACGGGACTTGCATCGGCGTCTACGAGCAACACGGTATCCTGGGCGCTCCAACACCACGTAGAAGTCCATACCATAGATACCGGTAGATGGATCGTACCTGGCACAATTGAGATTCAAATATAAGCTCCTTATTGTATGCAAACTGCTATAAAATGTCATTCGTCAACTTAAAATAAACAATAGCCATAGATTTCACTTGGTTGTATTGGGATTGTTTATGTAAACAACCCATAAACCCAATAAACTCCATAATCTTACACAAGATGCTTGACAAAAAGTAATAAATTTCAACCTCATAAACTCAATAAATCCCTTCAATCATGTAAAACCGAACAGACCCAAAAGATGCTTCTGTTTGATTACATAAACACAATGGTGTATAAACATAGAATTTATTGGGTGGCGAGATTCAAAGGGAAAACCGTAGAATTTAATTATTGGACGAAGAGGTGAGGAACGAATCAAATGAACAGAACCAGTAAATAATGTTCTTTTCATAACAAACTAACAGAACCGTACTACTTACACAAAAGGCCTAAATCTAATGATGATGATGAATATATATATATATATATCAACAGTGCTCGTGAAAAGAATGCAGTGAACATAGTTCAACTTGCAACAATTGTACCCAAATCTGCCTAGACATAGAATTAGTGGTCAAACAATGGTTCATTAACATCTACTATATCACAATCATTAACATCTACTATATCACAAGCATACAAAACCAATCACATTATCAAATATGATGTACACCTGAAAGTGTAAAAATCTATGAGCCTTAAATGTAATATTTCATGATATTTATTTAAAGAATAAGGGAAAGATCTTTGCATTCATGAGCACAGATAACTACACGGTAATGGAAAATCTAAATGAAAAGTAACAGGTATAGAAGCATAAGAAAATATTGACCCCAACATACTAATACAGAGTGCTGACAACTAACTAAACACAATCAATTTTCTTTCATGGGCAAATAATAGCCAACCATTTAACGATCCAAGAAACAAGTGCAGTAACATTCACTAACTAAAACCATGTTTCAACACCAAAAGACATGTTCTTTTGAGTATCAAAGACAAACAGTGCCTCCCAATTCAATAATTCATCAGATGCAAATTGACAAAAGCATTTAAAAATACAAACTTGAAGAGCCACAACGAAAGCATGCTAAAGGCAAAAGGTATTAAATACTATGATAGTGTCAAATAACAGGGAGCAATTAATAAATATAGAATTCGACAATGAAGCGAGTGAACAGAAATCACATACTTGATACCCAAATCAATGTGTTCCTGGATACCAAATCCAAAGCAGCCAGTGTCACTGAAGTTACGCCTCAACAACTCGTATTCCTTGACCTTCAAACCACTCTCAAGAAGCTGCATTGCCTTGTCTCCCCTAACTGTGACATAGCAAGCAATCTTCTCATTACGCCTGATACCGAAAGATCGAACAGTATACCTTGCTGTCAAAATAATTTGTATTCGCATTAGATTTATGCAAAATTTGAAGGGAAAAAAAAAAATGAAAGCAGAAAGTGTTGAAATTTATATTACCCTTGGAGAATACTGGGGTTTGACCACTGAGTTGCTCCAAAACCTAAATCAAATTCAAACGCGAACGGAACAAAAAAAACAGAACATCATAAATCCAAGGGGCTAGACCATGCATAACTCGAATTAGATATGAATAAATAAGAAAGGGAGAGTAATATGGGATAGTGACCTTAGAAGCTCGGGTGAGACGATCTCCACTTTCTCCTACGGAGATATTGAGAACAAGCTTCTGAACCTTGATGTCACGCATGGGGTTCGACAGTTTCTTGTCCTTGGTCGCCATTTCGACTTCTCTTCGAGTTCTAGGTTATTTTTGCAGAGAGCGGCCAAGGCCAGTGAAGATCTTGCTTCGATATATATTAGGGTTTTATTTTTCATTTTGTTAGCTTATATCCTAACCCAACAGACAGCGGCCCATCTCAGCTTCATCCAGACCCAATAAAAAAATTATTGGCCCATCAAGCTGCTTCTAAATGGACTTTATAAAATAGCCCGTGGCCCGGTAAATTACCCGAGCAATAGGTTTTGGTTAGATTTGGAACTTTGGCAGCCTTTTTTTTCATGTAATATAATTATATTTAGGGTATTTCCAATTGAATCACCTTTTATACTCTTTTCTTTAACAAATCACTTTAAAAAAAATTTAGAATAAAATCTCCTTATATAATATATTTTACTAAATTTTACCGCTCATAGTTTTATAAAAAAATAGTTTGATGACTAAAATGCCCTTTGTATAATAATTATTAATCTTTGTTATTTATTTATAAAAAATTACATTAATAAATTTAATTTTAAAATAAAACTATTATTATAAGGATTTTAAAAATGTACATATATAAATACATACTAATTTTATAATAAGGTTTTTATTTTATTATTTTTTAATCATCATAATAGTAAAAAAAATTTGTCTTTATAAACTTAATCTCTTAAGATAAAATCTTTTGGAAAAAAGTCAGTTTATTCCTATTAAGAAAAATATTTTACTTAATTTAGGATTTTGTAGTGGGAAAAAATATGAAGACAAAAAGATATTTCAAGAAAATTTTGGAGAAAATCAGTTTATTATAAAAGTAGAAAATATTTTACTTAATTTAGGATTTTTAACATATTAATTTATCATATTTAATTTTTAAGAAAAATCCACGTCATACAACTCATCCTACTTTTTTGATAACATGTGAGAAATTAATATTATAGTCCTATTAGGATTTTTGTCGGAAAAACTAATCTAATAATTTTTGGTAAAATCTTTGTTTGTTTGTATTATTCATATTAATTTTCACAATTATATTTGAATTACGATAGTTGATATATTTTTTAGCTATTTTTTCTAATATTAAAAATAATAATTATTATTATAATATGCAGTATTTGAACCCCGAAAAAGGCGGAAAAAAAGCTCCAATTGTATCACCGATAAGCTTGGAAATTCCTAGTTGCGCTGAACACTCATCATAAGCCATCTAGGGATTACCATATAACACAATACGAATTTAACTGGACTTGTCTATAATGGCAATACTCTACATTTACCGGAAAAGGAGAACTAATAACCGTGGTAAAAAGTTGGGTAATTAACGAAAGGTGCATCGACACCGTTGGTTCTTCAAAAAAATACTATTTGCACGAAATCATCGTTTATGCCCGTTTTTACGGTTTAGTGGCGAGTAAAAGTGAAATCTCTACTGAAAATTTCGACTGCAACCGTGCAAGAACCACACGAATTGGATTTTGTAAAATGTGATTGATGAACAAAAAAAGGAAGATATTTATCATATATAAGAGTTTGTTACAGTGGGTGCCCTATTATACACAATTGTTATCAAGGGCACATTAGAGAATTTACTCTAATAACATGGCAGAAGTCTCAACAAGAGAGAAATGAAGAAAAGATGGCAGATTGTTGTTGCCCTATTCTCACACATCTTTATTGTCTCAAAAATTAAACATCTCTAACTCAAAAAGAGTTATCATTATGTTACAAGTCATTTTTTGGTAGATAACAAGATAAAATCAAGAAAAGCCTTCCGCCGAAGCAGATCAGATTTACCTCGTATTTACAAAGTCGATAATTTTTAAACTCTTCCTTTGTACTTGTGTTCTGGTTTCTTTGAATTTGTAGTCCTAAGTTTATAATAAACTCCCCTCTTACCTGCCATGTCCCTCTCTTTATTCAACGGGCTCAAGCTACTGCAAAAATGCTACTATTTTGCGTGTCTTGGGCAAGGCAATTGAACCCTTCAATCCTCACGATTGTCGGCTTCTGACCGAATTTTGTGGGCACACACCCTCCTATACGAGTCGACGACGAAGCAGATGTGGGTGAGGCTAGCACTGGAGATCTGGGGCTCAATCTCCCTATGCCGAAATGCTCATTTTGAACTATTGGGTTTGAAACCCTACTCGGCGGTGACCCGAACAAAAATGGCGAGGGTGACCCACATCTCTGTAAGAGATGATTCATACAAGGCATATCAATTACTAAAGCTTCAGATTCAAGCTAGTCTAGCAAACAATCATAATAAAATATGTACTTTCAACAAAAGTCATTCAAGAACAATGAATTGCTTCTGCTAAAAAATATCCCTCGAAATTATATAAAAAGCATCACTGAAGAGAAGAAATAGAAAAGAATACCTTATCACCAATTATATCTAGGAGTTCCGCCCCTGCTTCGAGATCATTGTTGTCGGTGTAACTAGTAGCACCGGAAAAAGAGGGAGAAGAAAGTTAACAATCAAACTCGCACCGAGTAGCTTCAAAGCCTATAAAACACACAAATAGGCAAACGCGTTGGAGAAAGACGAATCATACTATGTGTGCCAGCCAAGAGGAGGCCTGAAATGTCCGCCAAGTCTACGTGGTTTAGGACAAACCACAGCATCCATGGATGCATACACGGAACTTCGGCCGTAGTCGTGGGCTGCCGAGGCGTTCCTATCCATTGCCGCAACTGAAACGTTTCAGATCTGGACAAAGAATGCCTGGAAACAACAAACATATTAAAAAAGATGGCAAAATTGAACAACAAACAGGCAATTTGAAACACAGTTGGTTATCAAATCAACCTTTGAAATTCAAACAAACAAGGCGGTATTAACGATTATACAACATCAAAAGAACTATTTTTCCTTCTAGAATCATCAAAAGTTGCGAAACAAATTTAAACCAATAGTACACTAATTCGAATTTCAGCTGCGTGGATCTCATATATCCAATTATCCTCGATATTTTCAAATCATACAATTCAATAAAGCGAACTTCTCACATCCGCCAGTAAAATTCCAGTTACGTAACACAAAAAGGTCGATTTGCTATAAGACTGCCTAACACCTCATGAAACAAATTCTCCTCAACGAACATATCAAAATTCGATGAAGATGAACAACATGAAACGAAAGCAAAGAAGGATTATTCGAGCAAATACATAAACAATCATAATCAAAAGAGAGAGAAGAAGAGCTTGCCTGGGCAACCACAGGGCCTCCTCCAGCGGAGAAGAAACGCAAATGAGAGAGAGAGGAGACAGACAAAGAGAGGGGAAGGGAGAGCGGAGATTGAGGCGAAACGACTTGTGAAAAAAGAGGAAAATGTAAGGATAAGTGGGGAACGGTGGGCCCCTCTCGTAAAACTTTCTCCCAAATAAGAGACGCACGTGCTATTATGATTTTAAGAATCGAGCAACCCATATTAATTAGGCAATTTTAAGGACATGTATAAATCAATTGGAAAAAGTTAAGTAAATATTGTTATCGCTTCCATCGTCCTATTCGTAGTCTAAATTATTTACTTATAAGTTAGTTGGTACATACCTTTTATCATTCTCGCTTGTAAAAAGTATGGTGTATTGAATTTTTTCGGGTAAAATTTAATATGTTTGTGTAAGCTAAGCCGTCAACCCTTTCTGAATAGGAAACCCGATCCTTCTAAACACTACATCTAAAGACTTAGGCGATACAAAATTACCATGCAAAATCTGTTGCATCATCTTGGTAATCTCAACGGCATCAGGCGCAAGAAAATCAAACGTATAGAAAGCGAACGGAAAAAACACATGTTAAGAAGCCCTTTCATGCTTAGCCACCTTCAAAAAGGGTCGTGTTGAGAGCCGTCTTACCCACCACAAAATGCCCGTTATCCAAACCAACCAAACGAGAGACTCTTGTCAAATCAATACAAGCATGTTTTTCACTCACTCATCCAAAAACTAACACATCTGCAGGCCTCAACGTAGACCTTCTTTCACGCGGATCAATCAAGAAGGATACAAGCGCCTCTTTCTTGGCCGAAATTTCTGCTCTCTTAAACACGTCACATGACACATCACGAACCAAATCGTGTCTATATTTGAAGCCGGGTAGTTCTTTACAATGAACCCCATGCTCCCAAAAACATCCAAAGGCCTCCCACAATTAGGCATAGGACAAAACACACCAGACGGGAACAAATGAATCATAAAGCGATACTTGAGGATCGTGCGATATCAACGAGAGACATACATTGTCCAAGTCCATCAGTAGGTATGGCAAGAAGGAAATCTTCGCTATGCGCTGCCTGTAGACACTGAAAAACCGCTTTTTGTCTAGGGATCAAATCAAAAGAAGCTTTCATCGCATGTATTGTCTTACCAAAAAGAGCACTCGCCAAAGCATGTTGGGCTTTAGGGGGGACGGTTCTCTTTATAGTAAAACCAGAAAGATCAAAACTAGGAATACAAGTTTGAAGATTGCCCAAAGCTCCAAAAAACTAAGAGCCCATATCAAAAACTCCACTGTCCCGCAAAATTTGGTCTTGAAGGGTTAAAGACTGAGCTCTAGAAGCCACAAAAGCAAAAGAAGAAGTCTTCATAGATGAGTATAACCCAAAGCCTCCACACCGAATCGGCAAATAAGCAAGTCGCCATTGAAGATTGCCAAAAAAGCACCCCACAAACCACATTATCCTCAACTGATTCACGGAGTCCCAAATCAAAAAAAAAAGTAGATGCACCCTCTCCATGTTCCGGTAGACAAGTCCTCAAGCTAAACAACATCTTAGCAAAACCCAAACATGAACGAAGCAAAAGAAGCTCACTATGCGGGTCTCTCAACTGCGGAAGAAGGTGCATCAACTCAACCGCCTTAAAAGCTCTTTTATGACTAGCTCTTTAAAAAAAACCCATCATCTTTACACTCACAGCCCCACCCAACAACTTAACACCCAAAACCGGCCTAGCAGTTCTATGAGGGAATAAACCTTCTCTAAGCTTTGATCCATCACACGAAGGCCAAAAAGAGCTCGGTCTTGCAAACATTCAGCTCAAGACCAAAACTCGGGCCAACTTCTCTAACGATATCAAGCGTTTAAGCCACTTCCTTTGTCCGGTCAATAATAGTATCATCATCAAGATATCAAGCATGTAGAAGAGGCTTGCAACTGTTTTTGATCCGATGAAGAAGTGGGTGCACGACAAGGGAAAAAAGAAGCGGCCCCAAAGGGTCTCCTTGTTGCAAACCCGTAGCCGACAAAATAAAACCATCACCAACATACAGACGGGCAATGTTCGCTTGTTTTGCACACCCTATAAACAACTACCAAAAGAGAGAGAAATCCACAGGATGCACAAAACGTCGAGCCTGCTTTAAATTTATATTCCGAATATCTACTCAATGCAGCGAACCCACAGTGTATGGATCGGATGCAACAAAGATTAAGTATTCCGGAGTCGAACACTAGGGGACTAAGTTAATGACAATGCAAATGATCAAGAATAGTAAAGGTCCAGAAATGAGAAGGGGGTTGGAAAAGATAAGGGAAGAAGGCACAAAAGGTTTTAAGAAGGTTTTGTGGACTCGCAATTAAGTATCACTATTGATTGAAAGTCAAATCAAACAAACAAAGATCAAAATAGGAAATTATGCAATTCCAAGGATTCAAGATCATTATTTATACCTATGGACTCAGGATATAATGAAATCTCACACGGCATATAAAAGAATGAAACGCTTTGGAATGAATGTTTCTTAACCTATGCTCTTTCACAGTTACGTCTCAAGAACACAAAGGCCCGCAACCTAAAATCTATAGTTTTCAAGATAATACAGGGAGACATGATAAACAAACCTTATTCTTTCAATCAAGGAATCACAATAACCCTTTTACAGTTACGTCTCAGGAATTATTGCCTCAAAGGAAGGAATAATGGCACATTCTATCCAGTAAAGGTTAAACCTTTATTACCTAGGAACAAGTTCTCTTATGTATCTAAATAGGAACATCTCAGTTACGACTCAATTCCTACTTAAAGTTAAAGTGGTTTAGATTTAGACTAAACCTGCAAAGACCGAACCTTTCCATATGATTTAAAGTGATTTACTCAAACTAGATATAAGAACAATTCAATCCATCATAGTCCAAGTTATAAACAATTCTCTATCTACCCTGAAAACACATAAAGGTTTTTAGCCACTCAAACTCATGGCTAATCCTGAATTTGATATGATAAGGGAAATCAACACAATTAAAAGGATAAAAGGGATGAAGAAAGTACCCAACTTTATTGAATCAAAACAAACTTGTCTTTCTCACCGGCTCCGAAGGTTTAGGTGCCTACCTTCCAAACTTGCAATCTCTAACAAACTTCCAACAAACTCCAACACTGGATCTTCCTCAAAACTAACTAACTAACAATGGTGAAAAATAAATAAAAAGACAAACTTTCCTTCAACTATTCAACTTCCACTTTCACAACCTAAACAATCTTCTTTCTTCTCTTCGGTGGGCGTCCTTTTTACGGACTTCGGATCTCTACTTTTATAACCTGGAACCCTACGAAACTCGCGTGTTGGGCTGAAAGTCCGAAATAAAATAAGAATCGACGCTCAGAGAAATATCTCAGTCTGGATCTTGGCCGAGATTGGTCGACGTCGGGGCCGAGATTTCGACTTCGTACTTCAGCATCATGGGATCTCGGTCTGGTCACCCGAGATGTGGACCGAGATGGTGACCGAAATTTTACTGCAGTGGCTTCCAAGCCTTCCATCTCGGGGCGAGATTGGTGGATCTCGACAGAGATGCTCCTTGGTCGTTCCCTTCATGCCTTTAGCTTGATTCCTAGCCCTTTCCCGTGCACGTATGCTCGCTCCAATGCATCCACTTTAAGGCTTGATCCTCAAATACGTCGTTTTAGCTCCAAAATGTGTCAAATCACCTACAAAGCCACAAACAGAGTGTGTAGACATCTATTCTTGCAAGTAGAACTAAACAAGCATAAACGACACAAACTAAGGCTAAAACATGAATGCGGAAAGCAAAATCTACCTAAATGCATGACAAAAATAGGTCGATAAATCATGTTATCAAGCAGCATGACCATACAAGAAACCAATTCAAAAAGAGATAGAGGGACATTTTTCCCTTACTTCCCAAAGCAAAACAAATCTGTCAACCAGGTTGAAGGCATTAGAAAAATCCATTGTCGACATAGCTGGAGAACCATCAGAGTGACGCTTGCTTAAAACCCCGTTAACACTATGTAGAATAGCCTCTGCACCACTTGAAATACCAACTCCAAACTGAAAATCTTCAAGATATTCCTTCATATCTTTACTCACTCACTTCATGGCTACTTTGGACACCAACCGTCTCCATATAGTACCTACTGCAATGGGACGAACCCCATTGTCAGGCTTCAACAACGGCGTAAGAGACGCTAAAGCAACAAACTCAACCAAACTCAGCGGACACTTACCTCCCAACCACAAATTGACCACTGATGAAAGCGCTCTCAAAAGACATGTGGCAACCGCAGAGCCCTCACCAATAAAGCATCTAAAAGGTGTTGTGCTCTCAAACACCATCTTTACCACAAGAGGTTCCTTTGGGAAAAAACTTGATGCATGTAAAAATCAAATCAACATCAACAACGAGGGGTGGTTCATGAAAAGTAGAACAAGGCTTATAAGGAGGAGGTTTGAAGGGATGTTTAACTTTCAATGCCTTTAAAGTCTCATCACTATAAAGAGTTATCCCACATGAGCACAAAACTTTTACAACAGCCGTAAAATGTCCATCTAAAACCTTACGAAGACATTTCTTGATGTTAGGGTTCCTCTCCCAACCTTCTTCATTCTTTGAGTCGCCATCAACCCTAACAACATGTCTATGCTCTGAACTGCCTAGCAAAGCATGCACCATCAACTTATCCCCAAGTAGACAAGGCCTGCAAAATCCGCTGATGTTGAATAAAATTCCTACCTCCTGATCTTCTATCTCGCCTACTCATAGGCCGGAACACCTGCAACGTACAACGAGGGAGAAAAAACAACCTAACCCAAGCAGCCACATAACTTGGCTCAGCAACCACCTTTAAATGAGCACCCAGTAATGCTTGAGAAAAGCTTAATCGACAACTATGAGGGATGTTTTTTACAATATTGATAGGAACGCGCATAACCCTCTCCAACAGACCAGCATCAAGCACCAAACCCCCCATCAACTACAATCTGCTCAGCAACAACCAGCTCCGAGATATCCGCCATTGGCCTCGAAATACCCACAATGTATTCACCATCCTCACTAAAAGCAGAAACAAAACCATCGGTGTGACGACATTCACGACTCAAAGCAAGAAGTCACATACTTGCGCTCAACCGCAAAAGTCGTTGCCTTACATCTTAGCAAGCAGTTAACAGGCTTTCACCCATTATATGACGCGTCTAACCTGTGTATGACGCGTCTAACCACATGTTGCACCCGTCATCCGAGTTTTACCCGCATGTTAACAAGTTTTCACCCATTATTTTGGGACGGGTGAGACTATCATCTTTGGCCATGAAGTTATGAAATTGAGTATATGCCCCCCCTATCTTCTGGTTTTTGCCCCACTATGCCAAAAAAACATTAGTGTCATCGTTGAATTTTAAAATATAGTCGTTGGATTTGAACTAAGGTTAAATAAACACTATAAATATGATAATCATCGAATGTTTGTGAGTATGATTGATGTTTCATTTTTCAGCAAAAAATTGTTTAGTTTAGTAAATATGTCAAGAGCGAAGACGAAATTGCATTTTCATTGATGGTTCGTAATATAATACTTCGATGAATTTGTTCCTCATATCCAAGTAAGTTTGTAATATACATGAGATCATCTTCTTTCCATATCTCTTTTCTTTTGTCGTCCTTCTATCGAGTCTTTAGGTGTTGAAAGATCGGGCCATCCAATTACGGCTAGTCCCCGTATGATAGGCGATAAAATCATTATTACAACGACGTAGTCTAAACATGTTTTTTTGAGTCATATTATATTGGTGTTATCTATGTGAATCTAGTTGAAGGAGCAAACATTGAAGAAATCAAGGGATTTAGCAGAGATTGAGGAAGTGAAGGAACCAAAGAAAATATCAAGGAAGAACACTCCCGGAAGCATCACCGTACCCGCGCCATTGCTCTGCCGCACCTGCGGCGGCACCACATTCCACAATCACATCCGCACCCACGACTCACCACATCTGCACCCGCGGCCTCAATCCAACCGGCCACGACGCTTCCCCTTCACGCACCCGCGGCTAGCTCCATCCGCACCCGCGGAAGCCGGAGAAGCTGAAACGTCCGCCACACTTTACCGAGATATGCTAGCTGAAACGTTTCTGGGCGATGATAAAGGCGGCAAAAACTACGGAGATATGCAAGCCCGGAGAAGCACCAGTCTCAATCTTCTTCTTGTTCATATTTATCGATGGTTGTTTCAAAAGAAACGGAGGCCATTATAAACGAATCATATATCTATTAAAGGAGGAGCTTCCATTGCCACGTGTCGCGCCCACGTTTCTCGAATCCCAAAAAAAAAATTAAAAAAAGTATATATCAAATAGATTTAAATAAGTTTATATTTTCTAGACTTACATTCAATAAATTTTAAATAGGTAATTATTTTTAAAAAATCTTTAAAAAATCATTTGTAATCAGATTGTTTAAAAACAAAACACTTTTACAAATCCAATTAATTTTAAAAAATCGTTAAGATTTTGTTATCCATTTGATTTTGATAATGCAAGTCAACTTACTACTTTTAAATCTAATTAGTTTCATAATTTCTAAAAATTGTTAAGATTTTGTTATTCAAATTTAACGTTGCTTCCTAATTACTACTATTATTTTTAATCAAAAATTTAAAATTAAGATTATCCTTTTGAAAATTCAGATTTGAAAACAAAATTATAATGTTATATATATAATGAATTTATTTATATTAACATCAGCCCAAATTATTTTAGATTCAGAATTTAATTCATGTAATAATAAATGTCTCTAACAATTTCTTTAAGAAATAAATATTAACTGATCATTTTATATATAATTAGTCAAACACACGAAGATTTAGATCACAATCTGAATTTTAAAGAAAAATAATATTTAAAATCAGAATTGTTTAAAATATTTCTCGGTTTAAATTTAAAATCAAAATTGTTCAAAATCAAAATTTTAAAAGTATCATGTATAGTCACACCTCTAAAAAAATAGACACAACCTATCTAATCATTTTATTTTAATTAAGTATTTTTTAATAATTGATTTTCATTTTTTAACCTTTCCGATTTCTTTATAGTTCGATTATTTTCAAAATATAAAATCCATATATTTCGAATAATTATTTGATTATTTTCTGGAGATTGACAAAAATAGTTAAAATGATTTAATAGTTAAAATGATTTGATAACATCTTATTTTAACTATTTTTATAAACATCTTATGTTTACAAAAATAGGTAAAATGATTTAATAGTTAAAATTATTTAATTAAGCAGAAATCTTTATGCAATTTGCTTATTTATAAAGGCAAAGTTTTTAATTTTTTTTCCTATTTTATACTAGACATTACTTATTTAACTAGGCATTACTTATTTAAATATATAAAATTTTGTGAATAAAATAGGTTTTTTTTAAATTATTTTTTTTCCCTTTTTTATATAATTAATATAATTCCCATATAAATATTAATAATTTATAAATAATAAAATAATAGTTTCAAGCCGTCGATATTTTTATATAATTAAGTTATCACAATATATTTATTTTTGAAATATCTCTCATAAATTATTTAATAGATCATATTATTTTTATAAGTTACATAGAATTTGAAACTTTATTTATTAGAAACAAACTCCGTAAAGATACGGGTAATATACTAGTGTATTTGTGTGCCAGTGCACAAATAAGTGCATTATTAATAGCTGTATTTCGGTCTTTACTCAAATCGAAATTAATTACATACGATTTAACTAAACCTCTCTAAAGATTTGTTTTATAAAATAAACTCTTAATAAAAAAAACCCACGTCCATAGTTCTAACCCTAACCTTTTATACAGTACTTGACATTGAATCCCTTCCAATGAGAAAATAAGAACAAAAAAAACCCAAACTCAAGTACCCAGCTAGAAAAACTGAAGGCTTCTTCCTTTGTTTCACTTCACCGAGTAGCCTACTTTCCCCCTGCCTTCTAGTCTCGTCCTTCTATTTCGACAACGACGATGGCGACAAAGCAAGTCTCCGGCGAAGCCTTGGCGTCGAATCTCGCCGGCATGTCCAAGACACAGCTCTACGACATCATGTCGCAGATGAAAGTAAGTCTCCCCTTACTCTCCCTAGAATTTAGTTCGTTCTTTCATATCAATTCGAGGCCTCTACTGCTCAAGTGTCAGGAAGAGAAATTCTACATGCCTATGTATTTATTTTTTGTACTAGTGGTTAGATTTGCCCCAATTTTCACGTTTTATCCTTTTTCTTGTAGACTTTGATCGAACAGAATCCGGAACAAGCGAGGCAAATTCTCATTCAAAACCCTCCATTGACCAGGGCCCTCTTCCAGGTTCCAATTTTAGGGTTTCGTTTTTCCACCTTCTATTAGCCAGGGATTTCTTTGTTTTGATTACAATTATATGAAAATTTGCCAAGAGTGAAATTTTTTCCTGCAGCGATTGGTTTTTTGATGAATGCCAGTGGATTGTGTTTGTAATTTTTTGTTTGCTAGTTGCTTGGTTGACCCCCTCTTACATATAATTGCTACATTTGTGAATGAATGCTTAAACTCAAGCGTGCATAGTGATTATTACTCCTGAGTATAGGTGCCAGTTGTTTGCCTCTCAGTGTTAGCCCGGATTATCGCATATGGATGGAACTATCTCATATACCTTTTTCTGACTTTCTGTTTTCATTGCCTTTGACAAGCCAAGTTGATTTATATATGTGACTGCTTGCTAAGATGTAGGTCTCATGCTCGTCTGCATATGTAATCATGTACCAATAATCCATTATGTAGTCAAAAAGATGCATGTTATGCTATTCGACTTGATTCTACAAAATTGTTTTCAATAAGTGGTTCACATTTTGCAAGGCCATGAATCATATGTTAAAGGCTACTTTTTTAGCACCTGTTAATATAATTGTTTCTTGATGCAATACGATGACTCTTGGATGTGGGTAGATCATTTTGTTGGACTATAATTTAACATCTTAATTGTACTAGACTTCATTTTAACAGTTTCCTTACTTGAAATGTTCCATCAGGCACAAATCATGCTTGGAATGGTCAAACCGTCACAGACGGTACACCATCAATCTTGATCTTTTTATCCATACCGTATTTTATATTATGTTTTTTCATAATTGATATAATTTCCCCCGACTCCAAATATTCAGCCACAAGCATCTCAGCCAACACAGTCAGTACAGCCAACGAGCACACACGGATCCCAATTATTGTCTGGACAAGGAGGCACACATGAGCAGACAAATCTACCCCAAGCTCAAAATCCTGTGAGGAGGCAACAACAACAAAATCAGCCCCAAGGGCCAATGTCATCGACGCCAATACCAGGTCTTCATGCTCAACCTATGGCTTCACAATCAGTTCAACAGCATAGGAGTCATCTAAGTTCCCAGGCACCTCATGGGCCTGATCTGCCATCACTGCCACATCTTCAACCTCCTCCCCCCTCCGTCTCTTCCCAGTTGCAGCAACCATTGCAATCATCTGGTGGCTCCCACCTTCCGTTGCAACCTCCACTAACTCAGTCTAGACCATCTTCCGTGCCTTCATCTCACCAATATCAGCCTGCAATGGGCCCGAATATGAACTTTCAGCATCATGGGGCTCAACAGATGCATCATTTGCAACCCCCATTTAACGTAAGTTCGATGTTTATTTCATTTATCATTTTTTTACATTACATCGCACTTACCCATGTCCATAAATGTATTTACTTTGTTCAGTCTAACATGAAACCTCCCAGCGGAAGTGCTATGGGGCCTCCATTTCCGCATGCGCAACAACCACCATTCCCAAATCAGCATCTGCCATCACAATATCAGGTATTTTTTAAGTTTTGTTTATCCTTTTATTATATATGTTAGATAGTAGAATGTTTTATCCTTATACTATTTGTGGCAATGCCAGTTCAGTTATTATCGTCAAGACAGTACTACTTCCTCCTCTCACGGTTGGTGCTTAGTGATTGTTCTTTGCCTTCTGCTTATCTACCATATACTCCTGTTCCACGAGTTTTTTAGATCCTATGTAGACTTCCTTTTGAGTATGATACCAGATACCATGGCAACTACAAAATTGTTTTTCCATTCTACCTTTAGGGGAACTAGTATTGATTGGTTTGTATAAGATGCCATGCTTGCTTCAAGTCCAACTTGATCAAATTTGATGTCAATGAGAAGATAGTTTCAGAAGATTCTTTATTTTCCATATTTCGGTGTGTTTCAACTGAGAGGAATAGTAACTAGTATTTATCTTGGTACTTTCTGTGAGATACCATGCTTGCTTCAAGTCCAACTTGATCGAATTTGATGTCAATGAGAAGATATGTTCAGGAGATTCTTTTATTTTCCATATTTCAGTATGTTTTATCTGATGAATGATCAAGTTCTTAGTGCCTGCCTTTGGCTATGATCCAGTCCATTCTGTTTATAGAGCTGTTTAATTATGTGTATCATATACAGGGAGGTAGTCCACATTTAGGAGCAGATTTCAATAACCGAGGTGGCCCTATGAAGTCCGAAAGAGGAGGAACCCAATGGCCAATGGGTCCACCAGAGAATATGGGTGGTTCTCAGCTTTCTGGACCGCCACTATCCTTAACAACTAATCAGATGGGCATGGGGAATCAGCCTGCTCGGCCTGCTCATGTAAGTCAATGCTCAAGTTACAGTTATAAACAATGAACCTCTCATTATGCCTTGATGAACTAATTGATTATGGGCTTTTTATCAGATACCACCGGAGATGGAGCAAGTACTACTTCAGCAAGTCATGAGTCTCACACCAGAGCACATGAATCTTTTGCCTCCAGAGCAAAGAAATCAAGTCCTTCAATTACAACAAATGCTTCGCCACTCAAACTAGAGAAACATCCTGTCACATTCACTCTATCACATTGGCTTTCCTTTCACTCATCTTGGCAATTAAATTCGCGTCTCCTTATAAGGTTGTAGTAGGCAAAGCTAGATTGAACCAACTTATGGGCTCTTTAATTGTTGGTTCATGTTTTTCTTCTATATAGCTGTGTAAAAAGAGGATGGTCTTTGGATAATCATGTGACAGTATTGATGAACACATGTATTTTGTAGACCTTTCAATTGTCAATTGTATTTTGGAGTACATTTTCTCAACTCTTGTCCAATACTTTGTTGATTTATGTTTTTGTACTTTGCACAATTGCACCTCTTTATTTTGCTAGCTATCCACTTCTCATTTATGATTGGAAATTTGGATCTTACAAGAGTCATAAATACCTGCATCATCTTCTATCATTAACACACGTTACATCTCCGCCGCATAAATAAGATCATGACATAATTACATATACATCAAAATATTTTAAGATGTTGTATCACCAAGAGAGTATGAGTTTTCAGTTTGTACTGTAGCTTAAAAGTTAATACAAAGCCATCAAGCAATTTAATCCTACAATTCACAATTAATTTTAAACAAAAACTACAGCCCTATGCATCTATTGTTCCCAATTCACAATTTTATAATTTGACTCCGTCTTAGTTTTCTTTCTGCTCTTTTTCACCAAGGCAATATACAATCAGCTATCAAGATGTTAAAAATCATCAAGAACACAATAAAAAAAAGTTTTCAAGGCAAAGATTTGCTATGTTGAGGAGTAAGGCCACCCGAAGACCGTCTCGTGGGAGAATCCGTTGAGTTAAAAATCTCCTGACCCAACTCAGTTACCTTGTTAAGTAACAGACTCCTCTCGGTTTCGAGCTGTAGCATGTACTCTTCTTGCACGTCTTCGAGGCTCTCTAGCTCACTCACTATCTCCGAAAGACCCTCGAGATCACCTTCCCCGGTTAAGCTCTGAAGCTTCATTAACAGCTGCTTCATCTGATTTTTAAAAAAGAAAAATATCGTGAAATTTCTAAAATGCAGTATATCAGCAAGTCAGTAGCAAGTAGGACAGTGCAAACCTCAGATGTAATTTTCTGAGCTCTTACAGAGGCTGAATCAGAGTCTACACTGGTTCGTCTCTCGAGTTCCGGAACTTTCCGTGTTATGAGAACATGGATCTCTCCCTTCTTCACTCCTTGGAGAGGTATCCATTTGTCATATGCCTGGTTTGGAGGTAGCCTTTGATATTCAATCACACATTCACCAATGCTCGACGAGGCCAAAATGGCATTGTGGTCTTTAACATACAATATCAGGGGACTCCCGTTATCCGCAAACTCTAAGGTCTGATGCCATTGAGGATTCAGTGTTCTGTACATCACCTATGAGCCATTTAAGTAGAAGGAATCTTATTGCCAACAATTCAAAATAATTGTCCATCAAAATTCATTTAATGTCAAAACTTTGTAAAAACAAAAATTATACATTTACTGTTCTTGAAAATGACACATTTATTTATTACTTTCTTTTGTTTCTTATATAATTCTTCTTAATGTGGGTGAAGAATAATTATCTCTTTTTTTATTAGTTTCTATTTTAATGCTTCTTAATATCATAATATGTGTGAAAATTTATAGATAGACAAATATTGTGAAACGGATGGAGCATAAGCTAAAAATAGAATGAAAAACACAGCTACCTTTGTCCGTTTCTTTATGTTTCCGTATTGCACTTTCACATACGGATCACTTGTTCCTCTCAGGTCAGCTGCAACAAGATCTTTTCCCTCAATGAGGACAAGCTCAATCCAACCATTGCTGGAAGCATCAAGTGAGCTCTAAGAAAACCAAGTTGAACAAAAAAATTAGGAGCTCTCATTTGAGGTGAAAAATCATTATAAAAAGAAAATCATTTGGATCATATACCTTTGAACCTTCAAGGTTATCCACACGTTCTATTAGAAGCTTAATATCTCCCGAGTTCACCTTTTCGAGGGGAATCCACTCTTCTTTCACCGAGCCATCAACTAATCCTTCCAAATTCACTCTTGAGCTGCCAATCTGCTCATCACCAAATGTTTCTTCACTAAAACACTTTAGTGTAAGATATTCTCCACCTCCAAGCTCTTCGAATTCAAATTTCTGGTTCCAGATAGGGGTATCATTATCTGAAACCGTCTTTGTTTTCCGCATTGTCTGAAAGGTGCATAGAAGATGGATCAGGCAAAGTCTGTGGATTACACTTTCCAGATTTTTCACAAAAACATCATACATATATAAACAACACATACCTTGCCATAGTGGAGTTTAACATAGGGATTACACTTTCCAGATTTTTCTTTCCGAGCAAGATTTTGGGCTTCTGCAACGGTAACATATATTTTTCTGCCAGTCTTAGCTGTAAAGTTGGTGGATCCATATGTGCTGCTTTGCTGAGAGCTAAGAGGCAAGGTCTGTGACCCATCTGAGAATTGCCACTCTTTCAGCACAAGGTTCACTGTGATCTGAAAGATTATCAAGAAAGAAATAGCATTAAGTATATATAAGTTCAGTGATATTTCATCCTAAAACCAATTGACAATAACATAAGAGTCTGGCTTCATTACCAGAAGAATTTGGATCAAGTGCAAATACAAGAAATTGCACAAGGACAATGATTCATCTATACTCCGTTCTCAATAATTGTCATTAGAGTAAAAAACACACATATTAAGAAATCTAAAAGTAGAAGGCATAATATATGAAATGATGTACGATAATTTTAAAAAATTGTATAAAAACAATAATAGAATGTGGAGGGTGTGGCTTCATTAGCTGAAGAATTTGGTCAAGTGCAACTCAATACGAGAAAATTACACAGGGACAATGATTCATCTATATTTAATGACTTTCCAAATCCATACCTCGCCCGAGGTTGATCCTTCGAATGGAACAGTCATCTCAACTTCTTGTCCACATTTCTGAATCTGCTTAGCTATTACACTAGAATCTGATCCTATTGCCCAAAATATTGTCGAGTCATCTTCACAGTACCTAAACTGCTCAAAGCACAAAGCTGAAGTTAGCTCACACAATGACCAAATTCAGAAGCTCTAAGGGGCTTCTACACAAATAACAGTAGGGTTACCTTAACTTCAGAACTAGCTAGGTAGTCATATTTGACACTTCCAGGGTTGCATGCATAGAGGTGGAATCTAAGAATTCCAGCACTATCATGTAAAACCATATTAAATGTCGAACCCCATTTCGGAGATGATCCTTGCTTTGCGTCTGTTCTTCTCGTTAGCTGTTCAAGCTCTACCTCCACAAATGTCCGAAGATCTGCAACAGGATAGTCTTCTGAAGTACCAACGCTTTTATAACTTTGTTGCCTTCTGGAAGGGCTTACTTTGAAGGTACTTCTAGAAACCTGATTGGCTCCAACTACTTTGACAAGAATGATACCAGCTACAACCTTTTTCCTTAGATGTGCAGCTGGCAGAGAGAAGCAACGGCGTCGAGGTTCAACCATTGTCTTTACCAATGTGTCAGACAAGAGCTTAACCTACATGAAAAAAAATATACTTCAATTGAGGATGAGAAGGCAAAATTTTATGGTTAAATAATTCAGATTTCGGCAAGTGATTATATTTGTACACACCAGCCAAGAAGAGACGCCGGGTAGCTCTGTTGCAGGGAGCGACTGGCTACCGCCACTTCCAAATGCAACACCTACTCTGACCTCTGGAACACCTAAAAAGGAGTACAAGATTGCTCTCCCTTCAAGAATTGGCATCAGTTGCAGCTGAAGAGTTCAAACATTTTTTGATTAAAAGGCAGCAGAAAATAAGATCAAAATAATTTTTTGAAAAAAGAAAAAAACCTTCAATGCCAAATATGCACCCTTTGTCTATTTATCTTAAATTATTTTCCCATGTTTAAAAGGGGAATTGCCTCTAGAATGAACATAATAATAAATGCTCTCCATCAATTTCCATTTATTTAGTTAGAAATATATTTGAATATAGCGTCTTAAATTGTTTTCAATACATTAGCTGAATTCTATCAGAAAACAGAAATTCATTCACTGTTTATTTTCTACAAAATCCTTGCAGTTCCCGTAGAGTGAATAAATTTTTTGATTGATCTTGTAGTATATGGAAAATTTTATTCACTTGTTATTTTCTACAAAATCCGGAAAGAAGAAAGGACTTTGAATAGAGGGCATAAATTAGCAGCTCAAGAAAGGAAGCTTAATAGTCTTAATACCAAGAGTTCCAGCTTTCTTAAACAAGAAAATCCTCTCAACTATGATGCAGTAAACATCTAATTAGTCATTAATTTTTTATTTTCCTATTTACACTCTCTACCTAAGCTGTGCAGTGTAAGAGCAACTAAAAATGTTTGTAGGTGTGTGCATGAGAGAGAGAACAACTGACATACCTCACCCTTAATATAGAGATGGTTTATGACAATTCTTGCAGTTCCGTAGAGCGGCTTCGCTAGCTTAGCAGCCAACAAAATGCTCATGTCACGCGTGTCCCATTCAAAACCTAAATGCATCATTTTCTGCCATAAACAAGTAACATTTGAAGTCAAGATTAAGTCCACTACTGACAATCAAATAATAATCTGTAAATAAACATGTTAAAAAACAGTCATACTAATCACCATACACAATCAGTGTTACATACATTATTCTATAGAAAACGTTTCTAATCAGATTCTGAGTATTCTTAAGACCTGAACATGCTCAACGGAAAGTAACGTAAGCTATAGCTGATGAAACTGATGCTGGTACCTGTTGAAAATCTGAGAATAAACACAATAATACAAGCATAACAATACTTCATACTTTGTGAATTAAATGTACCCTCCTCCATCTCCGAATACACGTAATTTTAGAGTTTGGTACATTTTCTAAGAGTATATAGAATAGACAAAGGTAACTTTTTATTTTTATTTTTTATAATGTATCTTCTTTTTCATTATACTATCACATCTACGGTATCTACCTCCTCCCCACTTATTGATGACTTTGATGACTTTAAATGTGGAACAAAAGAATAAAAAAAGCCTAAAGTTGAGATAAACTTAAAAGCTTAAACTGACACATTTTTAGATGGAGGGAGTAGTAAATTTACCAAATGATTGTAAGCTTGAGATTGATCAAATAATAATAATAAGTGATTTAGAAAAAACAAGTTTAGTAATCATATTAGAAATCCAGACATTTCATAAGACAAAGTAAAGAGGACAAAGAACAGAATAAATACCTGAGAATCAACAGTTGACCAACGTGCTCCCTCAAGAGCCAGACTAGGTGGAGAAGAACCTAATGAAAATTCTTGAAGTTCTATTTTTTCCTGCAAGAGGTATGTTGTCATTGTTTCACATGATTGTATACCCTCATCTACTCATTACCAAGGTTAAATGCCTTCATAAAAAACCAAAAAAATGAACTCACAAGGAGCTTGGGTCTTCGGTACTTCAATCGTTTCTGCATAAACAAATACAAGAAAAGATAACATGATCAACTTAACCACAGCTGTCAAGACTTGTTCCATAAAAAGACAAAACCTTAATAACAGGAGCAAATTCAAATGAAGCATAAAATATAATTGGAGAAAAGTTACTATATTCGTACAAAAATAAGCATACCTCTACAATAGAGGAGAGCCTCGTTGAAAACATGGGATTGAAGTAGTTTGGCCAAATTTCAATCAGTAGCTTGTTCAGCCACGCACAATGTTCTATTGGTGTGGTTGGCTGTAATGCAGGGAAAAAAAATTAAGTTGAGGAATACAGTAATATTTCAGATGAGCAAAAAAGAAAGGCCACAAGAGAGGTACTGATGCTTCTAGTACAGCTCGTTTCCACTTTCTGTTCAAGTCTTCGATAGCAATTTGGCGCTGATGACTTGCATACTATAAGGTAGCAGAGAAATAAAATATGAGTGGTATAATATGTTGGAATTCAGTTGAAACTATCCTTGTCAACATGTAAGAAAATGAGAGTTATTTTGTTCTTTTAATCCCTGTGCCTTATTTATATTTTTTTAACATAGCTTAGGTGAAGGGTCGGAAGATGATGGAAAGTGATTACCTTTACCATAACTCAATCCACATCACCAAAAGAAAACCGTTCAAATTTGGGAATCATGCAAAAGCTACAGTCTCTGTACCATTTTCTTAAGAAATAAAAGATTAAAACTCAGTATAAATAGGGAATATCTACCTAGGATCCAATCATGTTTTATAACAGCTGTGACCCCTAAATTTCCGAAGTCCATGTTGGACATTGAGACACTTTGAAATACATGAAGTATCTATATGTTTGAGAAGTTGCACATGTCATCCTTCATTCCACTTTTTGTTGATCATTAAATAACTAATGTAATTGATCAATGCACTTATACAGCAAGTAGTCAAGTACTATGCCATGTACCCCCTGATACAAACTGTCAAAAAAGAGGGAAGGAAAGTTCATGATCAGATGTAGAGAATGTTATTTTGTCTTCCAAGGATCAAAAACATTGGGGAATTGTATAAACTTCCTCATATATCTTAATAGTCTTCTTATGATCCAAACCATCTTCGCATCGGTAATTATGCTAAGTATAGCTTCTCCCAATGTCAACCCTTAAGGAATATGGTTCACAAATAGGTCTAGGAAGTTAATCCATTGATTACAGAATAAGCAATCAGCACTCAGTAGTGTATTTGCCTTATTGAAAGTGTAATTCCTTTGCTACAGTAAATAGGGTTGAACATTGAGCTTTGTATTGTAGTTTCCCCTACCCCAGGTCCTGAAGAAAGAATATTCCTAATGATAATTTTCAAAAAGACACGGCCATAAATAAGATTCCTTCAGTTTGTTCACACTCCAGACACGTATTCAATTCAACTTTAAGATAATTCATCATATAGCACCAAAATAGGATAAGTGAAAAAGACAAAAATAGCCAATTTGTAAGGAAGAAAAGGTAAGACTTTTAAGTTAAGACTTGTCTAGAAAAAGATTTGAACAAGGAACTGGAAAATTAGATTAATACAGAGACCATCATAGGTGGAAAACACATGAACAATTCTCTTCATTCATCGTTAACAAGCTATATATTCATAATCATTGACTAGTCACATGATGGACCAGTTCAAGATTCTTGATAATAGCAAAACATTTCACCTAAGATCTCTAGAAAGGAAGAACAAAAACACAAAACATAACAATTGAATCAATAAAATTGGTTGATTGAACTACAGCACCAGCAACATTTACAAATGCCTGACCGAAATTGATGATGAAGCAAAAATTTTAACAGCACTAAAAACAACTTTACACACTTCTCAACTACAATGATGGAGAAACCAGGAAAAAAAAAAATCAAAATGAAAAAAACCCAGAAAAGGGACAATTGAGAACAGATCGAGAAAGCTACTTTATTTTTACCTGGTTTGCAGCCCATACAGCAACAAGAAGAGGAATCCAATTGGAAACAGAGAAGACCCATCTCTCAACCCCCCAAAGAAGCAAGATCAATGCTCCTAAAAGCAAATAAAGAGGTTTCTCAACGGCTAATTCTTTCAGAAACCCCAAAGCCGCTTCAATGCTCAAATTGGTTTTCCGCCCTTTACCCATTTAGCAGAAACCCCAATTACACAAAACCCAGTTCTCCTTTCTCAGAAAACCACCTTCTTCACGCGTCCATATAGAGAGAAAGAGCAATAGAGGGACAAAGAGAGGGTTCAAGAGCTGTTGTTACCCAAATGAAATAAATGCAATTATTCTTATTATTGTAGGTTATTTATTATGACAGGAGAGATAGGAGTTTGAGAAGATCAACCGATTGTTTAGGGGTAAGAAAAGATCAACCGCCAGTTTATTGCCTTGTTAGGTATTTTGATTACTAGTACAACTTACAATTGCAATGAGCAAAGAAGAGGACCAGTAAGCGAGAGAAAGCGCAAATTGGCTGACCGCTGAATTTTCATGATTGGCTGCGTCTTGTGGGTGTGAATGTGAATGAAAACCAGCACAAGAAGAAATGGCAGAGAGACAAAAGCGAGGAGTCAACGAGGAGACCAAACACTCGAAATACTATAAATATATAGCAGCTTTGTCCCCGGCTCGACCTTACCAAAATTCCGGTAATAAGAACTTTTTTATAAACTAATCGCAAAAATTTGTCACATATACATGCACCTTTATTTGAAGTAATGATATTTGTCCAACCGACATTTTATTTTATAATTATTTTAACTAATAATCACTAAATTTCATAATTGTTTCCAAGCTTTTCAATTCAATGTATGTCATTTATGTTATAAATAATAATAAAATAATAATAATATGCTTTTAGGTGATGTTTTAAACCTTAATTTTTTAATATATTCCCAGTCTTCCACTAGGTCACCCAATTGGAACATTTAAATACTTTTGGTGATGCAACTTCATTAGTAAATTAAATTAAAAATATAAGGCATGTAGAATATTGGTATTGAATAATTCTTTCCTTTTTGGGCGTTTTGGATGGTTTGCAAGTTGAGTGGGAAATAGATCGTTGATGATCGTCGTAACTAAGTTCGTGTTCGTTGTCACTCTATTTTAAAATGGAATTTGAAAAATATATTCCTTTATGTATAATATATTTTTATAGATCGATTTCAAGTTTGATTCAAACCAATATAACACTTCACACACACACACACATATATATATATACACGTACTAGTTGTCAAGCCCGTGTTATGCACGGGTCAATTTTATTTTACTAACCATTAATTGTTCAATATTATTTGTGACTTAAAAATTAATAAAATTCAACATTAATCTAATAATAATATATATACAATATATACGTTTTCAAAAAACATGTTTTACTATGTTGTAAGATAAACTAGTTTAGGTTCCGTGCCGTGCACGAGTATTTGTTAGAAAAAGATTTTTGTAACTTTTATTGAGATAGTTGTATTTCAAAATACTCGTGTTTTACTATGTGTTTTACTATGTTGTAAGATAAACTAGTTTAGGACCCGTGACGTGCATGAGTATTTGTTAGAAAAAGATTTTTGTAGCTTTTAATGAGATAGTTGTATTTCAAAATACTCGCACCACAACACGCAACGTCAGCAGTCATACACTCTACTTTAGTATATTTATGTTGATTGATTTAGTATATTTATATTGATTTATGATCGATAGGTCAACACTCAACAACATACATTAAGTCAACGACCCAACATACATTAAGTCAATGACCCACATATATTACGTCAATGACCCAATGAATCCACATAGTCAACGACTCACAAAACAGTAAGTCTCGACAATATGAATAAAAATTATACTTGAACTTAGTCAAAAGTTCAAGAATTGTATGATTTGTTCAATCTTCAAAATCTCTATGTATAGAAGTTCTCAAACCATCAACCTTACATATAGTCGATGTGGGATAACAAAGTTCTTGAAAATATTTAACGTAAATCAACTGGGCTTATAATCCTTTAAAAAAATAAGGTGAAATTTAATGAGAGAGATGTATTTCAAAATACTCACACCACAACGCGCCACATCAGAAGTCATGCACTCTACTTTATTATATTTATATTGATTGATTTAATATATTTATATTGATTGATAAATGATAGGTCAACAACTCACATATCAATAGGTCAACAACCCACATATCAATAGGTCAACGACTCACATATACATTAGATCAAAATAGTAGGTCAACGACCCACATATATACCATATAGTCAACGATCCACAAAATAGTAAGTCAACGATAATATGAATAAAAATAATTTAAAAATTAAGTTTTTTCTGGCGATTAATGAGGGAGCTCTATTTCAAATACTCGTAGCACAACGCGCCACACCAATAGTTATGCACTATGCTTTAGTATATTTACTAGTTCTAATACCCGTGCCCTGCACGGGTGTAACACCCCGAATTCTGAGAACCCGGAATGTTACTGGTTAGGACCTCACAGTGGGTCCCGACCTTAGCTGAACAACAACTTAACTAGAATCTTACAACAAGACACAAAAAGAAACCGGTAAAACTAAAAAGTATTTTTATTATGCATGAATAAAAAGGAGAAACGTCTCAGCCGTAAAGGAAAATATACCCGACACAAATAAAAGGAAAACAAACTCCACATAACCCGAAAGACTCAACAAGATGAAAAGACCAGATATGAAACCCCGGATGACCACACTCTCCGGCTCCCTCAAGGCGGCTAACCTGCAAGGTCTACAACATCGGTTTTCACCGTTAGCTAACAATAATTATATAAACATATCTATGTAGCACAAACACACATAAAGGCTATTAAACACATCACGTAAAACACACAAAACAATTCTTATCTTTTCATTAGGTGATTCATTTTTATTAATTCAACTTCCGTTGTGGCACGAGGATCCCATCGATCCTCGCCTCTGTCCCCGTATACCGAGCAAAATGGTTCCAATGCATATCTACCGTATACCGTACGGTCTTGTCGCAGAGAGCCTTCCCAGTCATCTTACAGTGCTGGACAGTGATGCCACGACCCGTTATCATACACTTGAGTCTTATTATCATATAACGTCGTCTAGTCTTTACTCATTAAAGCGGTAAACACACACCACAACATAACATATATTCATATAACATCATCAGCTAAGCAAGTCCATAAGACTTACCTGAGTAGTACGTCTACCAGCCATCACCAACTACTTTCTGCTCGTATGAACGCTATCCACTACCTGATCAAGAAAGATCGACTTAGAATCAACATTCTAAGTCCTACATATATCTTAGAAGGCTTCTAAAGCAATGAGACAACTCTCAGATTTGAAAGAACGAGGAACTCCCCTTTAGCGGAAATTACCAAAACGCCCCTCACTTTTCGGAAAATTCCGAAAAGTGCCCAAACCGGTTCCAAGTCAACCTTATATCCCGTCACCTTCCCTAAGACTTAACACTCGAAAACAAGTTTGAGGGTTTACTCAAACTTGCATTTTAAGTCCCAAAACTCGATTTCCGAAATTACTCCGAGTACTCTACTTTATCCTACCGAAAGTACCTCTTACTAAACTCCAAAAATTACAAAGAAAATATCCACTTACTTTCGGTTATACCCACTCCAGACTGGAACGAACTAGGTCCACACACAACGCTCGAGTCATTCTACACAAAATCCCAAAGATGCCTTCTCACACACTTAGGTTCCAAAACTAGGTTTCGAGTCAACTTTGAAGGATTATAACTCCAGATCCGACCGTTGGATCTTTCCCAAATTTTAATACGACAAACTAGGTATATCTATCTATAACATATTAAAATTTCAACGGTAGATCGTCGTCCTAACATATCCAAAATTGGTTCTAAAGTTGGTCACACAGTTTTCTAGGACTATCTTAGCATGAGAATAAGAGTTCCATTCTCACTTCCCACAAATCCAGAATAAAACCTCCCTTGATCCCTCCTGCACACTCATGCCCACTTCCAGATTCACCCTAACTTGCTCTATACTCGAAACTTCACTCTAGCATCAAAGATCCCACATAAAATCATAGGCTTTTGTCCTACTGCACAACACGATTTCCACTTCCAACATGCATCTATAAGTCTATAACCAATAAGCCGAACTATCCTACTTAACACAAGGCTAGATGTGAACACATACCTCGTCATGCTGCACTTTAAGGCTGAACGAAATTGATTCAACACCAGTCCAGGGCTATCCACGGGCGTGACTGAAGGTGCACAAGAAGGATAGGTTCTAGGCTCAAGAGACAGGACTCAAAGGCTGAAGAAAGTAGAAGGAAACCCAGAAGCTTACCCGAGTCTGCAGCAAGGCCAGCCGAGCTCCGATGGCCGAGAACTCCCTGTCAAACTTTCTTACTGGAGAGGAAGGACACACAGGTCCAACTGCTGCGTTCAGTGACTAGGGACGAGGAGAGAGACACGGCTTAACGGCCTTGATCGAAGCAGGAAAGAAGCGTTCGGCTTGCCCCCAGCAACTCCTCTCGAGATACTGCAGCGCCGTTCCAGTGAAGAGAAGAAGTACTCCTGGGCTTGACCTTGACGTCGCGCGAGAAGATTGTTGTTGAGCGTAGAGAAGCAAGGAAGAAGGCGATGGGGAAAAAAAATCGGTACTCACCAGCCTCTGCAGTGATCGAAGAAGACGGAACAAGACTGGAGAGGTGCAGGCTGTACGCTCGGAAGGAGATGTGTGCAAGATTCCCGCTGAGTGGTTATGATCTGCTGAAGATCGTGATCGCTTGAGAGGAAGGTGAGATCGGCAAGAGTGGAAAGATGCTCCCGGCCCAACAGAATAGAAGAAGAAAAGAAACACGGCCTTCGGCCCAAGAAAGGTGGAAGGAGACTGAGAAGAGCTCCTCGGTGGGCCGGTGCTGACCCCAGGCCCAAGAAGCAAGAAGAACAGGCCCGTGGCCTGGAAAAGAAGACTGAAGCAGCCCTGAAACCCGTCCAATAAACACAACCCGGGTCCAACTCATAAAACCCGACCCAAAAACCCGCTAAACTAGTAACCACCCCACTCGTATCGGTTTTCAATCGAGTAAAATTCGATAACGTCACCGGAATCGGAATTTAAAAATTCCGGTTATCACAACGGGTTAGACGATAATTGTGTGTCAAAATATTTTTGATAATTCATTATGTTGAGAATTTTCTTAATTGTTATGTGATACTTGTTATAAGGGTGTATTTTTCACATTATGAATGGAAATCAATCAATAATTCAAATCATGCAATAACAATCGGGAAAGAGGATTCCGGGACAATATCCTTTGAGATACTCGAATGCCAAATTTAGTTTCAATCCTAAAAATAATTAGGTTTTATTAAATTAAATGTTAGAGTACGTGATTTTGGTTAACAAATCGACAACACTATAAAATTGATAAGGTGGCCGCACGAAATTACGCTAAGTATCATTTAACGGGTTGCTTTATTATATAAGATAGATAAGAAGTCATGTGGAAAACATATACATCATGTGGACAATATGCTACTTATATTTTATAAATCTCTTTCATTTACATTTTAATATATTAGTATACTAACAAAAAAAGAAGTGTAAAACAAATCATAAAATTTAAATTAACAATATTAAATAATAATATATTAAAATGTAAATGAAAGAGATTTATATAATATAAGTAGCATGTTTAAGTAAAAAATTACAATATTAAATAGTTATTAAAATAACCAATACTCAGTTGGTCTAGTGGGATGTGGTGTTAGACTCTTTAAGTGTTTAGCTTGGAGATTCGAGTTCGAATCCTCCTGGCGACATGTATGGAAAAATTGATATTGGGAGGGTATCCCAACAATGGGCCACAACTTTCTTCTACCCAATTCAGACGTAGAGCGGCTAAGCCGATCGAATAGGGTGATCTACAAATTTACCATTCACCAAAAAAAAATAAAAATAATTAATATTACTAAAAAAAATTATTATATAAAAAGTTAAAATAATAACAACTATCAATTAAACTCAAAATCATACCAACTTTAAAAATTATTGATAATGATACATACTATCAACATATTTATAAAAAAAATAATATAAATTATTTTCCGAAAAAAAAATATAATTCCGGTGATAATTGGACAACTGGTTTTTTTACATGTCATTAAAAAATTAAGATTATGGGTATAATGTGGTTTCTTTTTTTAAAAAATAAATTAATATGTTAAAAGTCATAAATTAAGTAAAATATTTTTAATTTTTATAAAAAAATAAAAACTTTCTTGATTTTATTTTCCTGATTTTTTAAAATAAATTTGTGCAAATGACAAAAACTTTTTATTAAAAATATATGATTTATTTTTAAAATATCCATATTTTTTTAAAAAAAAATCAAAATTAATTTTTTTGGAATAATTTTTTTCGTTTTTTTCCATATATTTTTAATATGAAATTTATGAGCTTTTATACAACATCATTTAAAAATATCTGAAATATTTTTCAAAAAAAATATTAAAATCGATTTTTTTAAATGAAAAAACACTTATTATAAAAAAAATATATTTTTTAATTCTAAAATTTTCTTTATTCTAAAATAATGAAGAAATATTTTTGTTAATAGTTTAAAGAAAACTTATTTTATAAAAATAGATTTTATAAGTTTCAAAAAAAAATTCAATTAAAAATTAGAAATAAAATAAAAACATTGAGATCTTTAAAATTTTAAATAGAAAATAATGTTAATAAGTTATACAAAAGTCAACATTTGAAAAATATAAGTAACAAAATAGGATTAATTTAAAATTTTTATAAGTTTTAGAAATTATAAAGTTTAATAATTAAATTAATCCTTATTTTAGTAAAATATTTTTATGTTTAAAAGTTTTATAAGTTACACGTTTGAAAAAATTTATTTTTAGTAAAATTAGTTAATAAAATATTCTTTTATTAATATTTTTGAAATATTAATATCTTTAAAATTATATTGCAAATCTTAATTATTTTATTTTTAAATTACAAAGAATTAGGTCAATTAATTATATTAGGACTAATAAAAAATTAATTAGTAAAATATTCAAAATAAATTTGTAAATAAAATATTCAAAATAAATTATTTTAACATGGTGGGACCTTTATTAACAAAAAATTGACACGTGTAAAATTAATGACGTGGATGCACCAAACTATGACACGTGTAAATTTAATGACGTGGATTCACCAGACTGTGCCACGTGTAAGTTCACGGGCTACTTTAGTATATAGATAGATATTGATTGATTGATTGATGTTCATACTTTTGTTTCAGTTTAGGATCTAACAAATTTGAATTAGTCTAACAATAAGATTGTCTAATATATTTTTCTAATTCAAATTTTATTTTATTTTTCTAGATTTTCTTAGAAAGTAGGTTAGATTGTACTTCAAGTTTATTGTTGAAGTGTATATTGTAGTTGAGCATTGTCATTGTAAATTTTGGAGAAGAACTTACACGTGTTCTTAACGGCAATTCGGCAAATAGATAATGTGATATGTTTTTATAACGTTATTGATGTATTATTTTTAATCATGATTCCGGTTACAACATTTGGATGGAGCGAAAAAAATGTCACATTTTTAAAGTATGATTTCATTTCCAAATTTCACATGAAGCCAAAAGGTAACAAATATTAATTATGTTTTTTACTTAGCATATTATGAAAAATATTGTACCAAAATTGTGTTTTAAAGTAATATATTGTGATTTAAACATCACATTATATGAGGTATTTTAGTTTTAGACATTTATTACTTCAAAATGTTAAAATTAAAGTGTACTAAAAAAAATTCATTGACAACCAATTATAAATTAGTTGGGGTTATAGTTATATATTAGAAAATATCATTAAGAACATTGTCTTTAAAATAAAACATATTTGTACAAAATATTGCTATCAAGGTTTGACCAATGTATCTCCCCAAATTCTGGAACTCGGAGTGTTACTAACTAGGACCTCAGAGTGGGTCCCCACCTTAGTTTGACAATAATAAATACGGACCTTGCAACTGTAACACTCTGAATTCTGAGAATCCGGAGTGCTACTAGCTAGGACCTCACAGTGGGTCCCGACCTTAGGTTGACGTCAATAACGTCGGATCTTACAACAAGACACAAATATTAAAAGGCAAATCTTTATAAAAAACCAAAAGTTCTAAAGGAAACAACTCGACTCAACAACATACAATCTCTTGAATAGAAAAGTCTGAAGTCAATAAAATAAATTGCATAAAATAAACCCCATGCCTAGTACGGAAACCCGGATGACCACTTCACTCCCGATTTCTTGGCAGAGATCTAACCTGCAATGTCTAACAACACGGTCAAAACCATTAGCTACAATTTTAATACTAAGGCCACTAAAGCACACACACATATAAGAAAGTACGGTAAAATTAATCAGCATGCAACACCCAAGGTCGGTTTGTTATCTTTTCTTTCATGGATTTGGTCATTTTATTTTCCAACTTTTCAAGGTAGGACAAGAGTCTCTTGACTCTTGGCCCTTGTGAGAGCCTTCGTCTTTGGAGCCGTTTTTGGCCTTAGCCACCCCCGCGGGTCTGTGAGGCCGCCCCTGCGGCTCCTCTGTTGTTCCGCCCCTGCGGCCAGGAAACCCGCCCCTGCGGTTTCCGGCGGCTGCAGCCGGTTTTGTTGACTCCTTTGACCCGTGCTTTACCTTTGCCTCACTTCTTCCGTTTTACCTTGATGAGTAAGGGTTTCATCACATTTCCAATCCAGCCTTCACGTCCTCCTTGCTTCTCCTTCTCCTTCTTGATCTTGTGTTTGGTTTTCCTTTGAGTTGGTAAGAGAGTTATGGTGGTGGATGTTGATGTTGATGCTAGTGATTGATATGCTGAGTTTGAGAGCTAGTAGAGGTGTTGTCCTGGAGCAGTTTCGTGCCTAGGCCACAACTGTGGTATGTCTTCCTTGCTTCTTCATTCTTTCTTCTTCCTTGTTCTTCTTTCCTTAGCTTAGGATTAGATGTTTGGACATAGGGTGATGTTGGAATGTATATGTTGTTGCATGTGTGTGACTTTGGTTGAGAGAAGACGTGAAGAGTGAAAGAAGACTCGCGGGGCTACGTTCTGCATTGTCGCCGCCCCCGCGCCTGGAAGCCGTGCCCTAACACCCGCGCCAGCGCCAGCGCCGTGCCTGCAGCCTTGTCACCGCGCCCGCGGCTGAGTTCCGCCGCGCCTGCGGGTTGCTTGCTCCGCCCCTGCGTCCCTTGTGTCACGTAGGTGCGTCTTGTCCCGGATCTACCTAAAGTTAGGTAGATCCTTTCCTTTCCTAGTATGAGCGGTAGTAGCATGCTAGGTAGCGGATGTTGATGAGTATGATATAGATATGCCGGTTACGGCTTTGAGGTTTACGAGTTGGATATGATCCTTATGGATCCCTTGGGTCTAGGTGTGACCCTTTGTGTGATAGGAGTTTGATATATGTATGCCTTGTATAGGCCGTGTTGTCCTCCAGTTTGGAGTGGACTGAGTTGAGGGTTGATCCAGTTGAGACGACTACGAGGTTGAGCTAAGTCTGTGGGACTTACTTAGTTGTCATTCCTATATTGGATGTGTGCATGAGTGTTTGTTATACGCTTTATAGCATGCGTTATGATGGTCACCGACCTATGGTATATTGCTTGCCCATTGTAGGGCCGTGATAACTTGCCCTTTCATCCCGCCGGGAGTCTAGGAGGTTCTCTGTAGGCAGGCCAGACCTGATAAACGGTTCGGGCACTCTCCATTCCCTTAGGGTACACGGGGAGGTGTTTCAGGCACCATTCCAGCTGGCTATTGGACCTAGAGGCGAGGATTATATATTCCTCGTGTCACATATGTTTATATGGATATATATATACGAGTTGATTGCTAGACTTTATAAAGATAATGAACCGGGTAAATGTGTGATATCATGTTGATGTGTTTAGTGTTATTTGATGTGTGTTTGTGCTCTGCATCTCTTATATATGTGTATGGTTAGCTAACGGTTTTATACCGTGTTGTAGATACTTTGCAAGATAGGAGAGCTGCAGAGTGATCCAGAGTGGGTGATCCGCTGAGGGTTCCGTACACTGGGGCGTTATCGGGGATATGGGTTCTTTTGTTGTACAATGTGGTTTTATTTGTAACACCCCTAATCCGCGGGACTCGGGGCGCTACTAGGTGAGACCGCACAATGGGTCCCGACCCTTAGCCTGACAACAATTTCACTTGGACCTTTCAACAATGGCACAGAAAAGGCGGAAAACTCCAAAACATTTTAATGTATGCGGAAACGAAAGAAAAACAATTTGGAAACTCAGCCGAGTCCTCAAAACTATATAATGTGATACAATAACTAAAATCCGAAATATCCATAAAGTGACTCATACAAAACAAGACTCGAAAACATTCCCCGTCATATAATGTACGGGGACCCCGGCTGTCCACTCCTCCGCCTTACTCGGCGGCATTCCTAACCTGCACATCGTCTACACAAGCGGTTTAAAACCGTTAGCTAATATTCTAGGCATTAGGAAAGCAGTGACGGCACAAACACAGGTAAAACACAAAACATAAATCACACACAAGTCCGGTTTATTATATTCCATTACTTAGTCATATTCCAATCTAATTCAACTTCTTTTGTGACACGAGACCCCAATGGTCTCGCCCCGGTCCCTACTTACCGGCAAGGAATGGTACGGGTGCATCCGTCCATCTAACCCGCCGGGCTAGTCTCCGAGAATCCCCTAGGCCTCGCAAGGGCTAGGCAGTATTGTCACCGCCCGTTATCATACACTTGGGCCAAATTACACAAATAGGGTCGGTGGTCCTAATTACCGGTTTTAACAGTTATAACAAAAGTAAACACACACCACCAATCAACAAGCAATACTAATACAGAGAATACGAGCTAAGTAAGTCCGGAGACTTAACTCAACTGATCGACGATCGGCCATTACCCGTTATCGTCTATACGCGCATACAATATCAGATACCTGATCAAACGGGGAACATACCCATCAATACATTTATAATCTTCCGGGAACACTCGTAATATATTCTTAGGAAACCTAGGGTGAAAGTCTCTCATCGAACTCCCTAAGATTTTACTTAACTCCTCAAAGTTACCAAAATGCCCCTAACTTTTCTATAATTCCGAAAAGTGCCCAACACGGGTCTAAGTACCTAACTATATCCAGCAACGTCTCACAACCCTAAAATATCCATGTCGGGTGTGAGGTAACCTCAACTTACGTCCTAAGTCCCAAAATCTAACTTTAAGGAAATTACGGTTTTGACCCCGAATTTCCTGAAAATCCTAAAATGGTCAAAACGGTCTCTTACCTTCCGGAAAACATCTAACTACATTTATTATCTATTAAACGACTCTAGACGGTTACTAAAGATTTCAGAACTTCTGATTCAAGAAGAAAATCCGTAAGGAACGTATTAAACGTCACCTAGATTTCTCAATACTTTGACCTCAATTTAACCACGTCAAGCATTCCTCAAAAATTCCGAAATAATTCTTATGCATTATAGGCCATGACTACAACATACGGGAAGCATCAGTACTTCCCAAATCTACAACAACAAATCCGTACAAAATCATCAAGGTCTCAATCCTAACATGCGAGTTCTAGGAAACCGATTTTCTTCTAAATTTCCAAGGTCACAACTATTGATCCAGCCGTTGGATCGTCCTAGAATTTTAATATGTTATATACTGCTATGCCATCTACAATATATCCGAAAATCAGCCGTTGAATGTGATTAAAACGTACCGAAATAAGGTCCGAAGTCGGGGATTCGCACACGGGGAAAACTCGAGATCCGGGCTCGATTTCCAACAGCCACACGGCTGTTCCGGATCGCGGCGGCGGCGGCAGGGAGACACGGTGCAGCTCCGGCCTGGACAGTAGGGTCTCGGCCGAGATGCCTACGGCTCGGCCGAGATCCAGGCGTGGCTCGGCCGAGATCCAGGCGGCTCGGCCGAGATGGCAAGGACGATGTGCAACATCTCGCGGGGAAGAAGAGGGCGAGGCGGGACGAGGCTTCCCTGGTCTCGTTGGGGTTGCAGTGGGTGGCGGAAGGCGTTGTGGCTCCGGCGGTGGTGAGCAAAGCTCGGCTGGTTGCTCACGTAGGGGGGGGGAGGGCAGCAGTGGCATGGTTCGGCCTTGCGGTGGCCGGATCTGAGGGGATGGAGGTCAGACCGAGGAGAAGAGTTGAGAGATGGTGGAGGGGGCCTGCTCCGGCGACGCCCGAGAGAAACGAGGGTGAGAAGAGCTGTGTGCAGCGTGCCCGGAGCGAGGAGGGAGTCGTGAGGGAGATGGAAGATGGAGGCCGAGGGAGTGAGTGAGCTGCAGTGGTGAGTGAAGGAGTGATGAGTTGCAGAGGGAGGGAGACGAAGCTGTCGTGAGGGAGACGAGGGAGAAGTGAAGCGGGAGAGGTGTAGCTGGGCGGGCGTCTGCAGGCTGGCGTAGCTGGGCGGCTAGGACTGGCTGTTCCTTGCGTGCGCAGGAGAAAAAGGAGACAAACGAGGGGGCTGTTTGGCCAGCTGGGCGGGTGGGGCCCACATGCTTGTGTGGAAAAATAGAGGGAAGAAAGAAAAGAAAGAAAATAAGGATCAGGATCGGATCCCGTAAAATAATTCCGTAAAAAAAATTCCGTAACGGATGCTAAGGTCGGAAAATTTTCCGGACATTCCCGTAAAAATAATTTACGGGTCACGAGTCGGAAATAAATTCCGAACATTTTCCGTGGAATAATTTACGGAAAGAGAAATAATCGATAATTTATTTCTAAAATTCTCGATCATTGTTATATTTTTATTTTTAAAATTTCCGGACTTTACATTATTTGTATTCAGCAGTACATTATATTACCTTTTGGATATATATATATATATATATATATATATATATATATATATATATATATATATATATATATATATATATATATATATATATATATATATATATATATCAGTTTCATGTTTGGTTTTAATCTATCGGTGCCTTGTTGTAAGATCAGTGAAATTGTTGTCAGGCTAGGGTCAGGATCCATTGTGAGATCCTAGCCCAGTAGCACTCCGAGTCATACGGATTTGGGGTGTTACACCCTTGTCCCCGTTAACCAGTAGATCTGGTGTTAGTGCCTCCTCTCGTATACGCTACTGGACTGGTCGCGGGGCAATCTTCCGGCATCCTCGGCCCAAACAGACGGCTACGGCACGTTATAATACACTTGTGCCTCTCTTTAGAAATTTAAAAGCAATGATCTAGTTCGTTCATTTTATTTCACAATCATAACACACACTACTCTAGTGCATACTCGGTATTAAAAGGTAGCTAAGTGAGTCCTATGAACTCACCTTATCCGTAATGGTCTCAACGTTCTCGCGATCTTGCCAGTCATAGATCCGATTTTCCTGATCAACATTTATAAACTCTTAGAACTATTTCAACCCTTAAATATGGACGATTTATCACTCTAAACAATCAAGGTATGATATCTAACATCTATACCTTGACATTTTCTATGTCCTAGGTTTACGGACCTAGACGTCCATTCCAAGTTATCATTATCCAAAACATTCTTTTCTTTAAACCCGCTATCTCGGAAGTCTCATCTTCTGCCTATCGTTCTCCGTCGTCTTAACTATTCATAATTCCTTTCTAGAATTCCGAATTTCAATTCCATACTAACATAACATGTTTCCAAGGTTCGTTCCAACTTATAACATTCCGGTCATGCTAAGTCCGTGATCCTATTTCACGTCAACCTTCATACTTAACTTATTTATTGTCCGCTTAACTAGTTAACTAAATCTACTATATAATGCTAAAACAGAAGTGAATAAGGCACTTGTCATCCTCACGCTAAGTCACCTCAGCTTTTGCCACTTGGCGACACCATATTCGGCCACATCGGATTTTTTCACGTGTCATTTTTACATTAAACCGCATATTTGGTAATTTTGATTATGGAAGATTGTTTCTAATTTTGACTTGTTTATTTTATCTTCACTAAATCTTTATTTTAAACAATAATAAAAAAAACTATTGAGCTAAAATTTTGGATATATTATAGAAAAAATTCATATTGCTTAATTATATCGTATAATTTCCTTAATTATATATAGTTTTATTTAATATTTCATATCCTTTTGTTGTAATGAATAATATTTTATTTACAACTCTTTATATAGGTTGTTGATGATATAAATTGTATAATATATATAGTTTGGTTATTATTTTATTCTAAATTCTCAATTTTATACGGATAGCAATACATTATATAATATTGAAAAAAATAGTTCAAATTTTACAAATCTCGTGCAAGACACGGGTACTAAACTAGTTATCACAACAAATTAAGTAGATTTTGCCACATGTTATCACCACATTAAGCCACATAGGATTTTGCCATATGTCATCACCACATTAAGTCACATAGGATTTTGCCACATGTTACCACCACATTAGTCATGTCCGATTTTGCATATCTCTTATTTATATTTAGGCAATTGTTTCCATTTTTATTTTATTTAGTTTCTTAACTAAAAGAATGATATGAGATATAAAAAAATATTATGACATAAATGAGATATAAGAAAATATTATGACATAAATAAAAATGACTTTCTATATTTAACAAATATTATACAATTTGTGTTTTAAAAAATTACACTATATATTTATTTTTTAAGTTAGTTTTAAACCAAATATATATGATTGGTAACTTTTACATTTAAAATAATCATATGTTTTGAATATAGATAAAATAATTTGGTATTTATTAAGTAATATTTTTATTTATCTATTTATTTATTTAATAATCACTTTATTCTATTTTCTTAAAATATATTTTTATAGAAAATTGACATAGTCCATAGCATTCTAAGTTTCTGAAATTTTGGGCGTTATAAATTTACCCTAAAAATCTACCAAAAAGTTAGTTTTATCAAACATCAATTAAATTTTTTCTAGAGAAAATTGATGGGATGTCCACCCTCACTAATTTAATTTAATTTTTGTAATGTTTATTAATTGTACTAAGTCATCTTTCTAGTTAAGTGGGAGAGACAAATCACGAATGTAAGTGAGTTAGTGGAAGGAGATAAATCCTTTAAAAAATTATAAAAAGAGGATAAACACTACAACTTATTACTGTAAGGGGCCAATTACTAGTTTTTTTATTTATTAGATTTACATGTTTTATAAATCTTTTAAAAACTACACAATCAATTATATAAAAAAAACTTAAATTACACAAAATTCTTCAACTATCCAAAAAGTTTATCATATTGAATAACCCTTACAAGACTTCTACAAAATTTTGTTATTTAAGATCTACTTGGTAGTTTATCTAGATTGTTATAAAAATTATTATTTTTAATAATCTCTTAAATAATTGATAATATAAATTTAGTTAATTTTTTTTTAGATCAATAGTCTCCAAAATATCTGAAAATAATCTCTCTAATAATCCCGTAACGCACCCTTAATTTTATAAGATTTATTTCTATATTAGTTGAAATATGTTTTTAATTTATGTTCTTCGAATCGAATAAAATGAGGAGAGAGAAAGCAGAAAGATTATTGTCATGTTGTGTAGTTTGAAATGTGTGGGTTCCACCAACTTTCTCGGAACTCTCCAAGTAATGATGGTTAGGCCTCCATTTCTTCTAATAATCAAATGTAGGTACCTCCATATTCATATCACTATCCTTAGGATTTGTAAACAATTCGTTTGGTCTTACTAGACAAAACATAGGTTATTAACACAAAAATATATAGTAGGTTAGATAATATTATGCGGTGTAGTTATAAAGTATTTTATTTGGTGGATTGGATTTTTTAAAATTTACTTGGATTTTTTAAGTTTCATTTTATTATGCAGTTTTGTGATATTTGTGTCAACTTACGTAACATTTTGTATATTATTAGTAAAAGTAAATAAGTGTAATACTTTAATAACAATGTATATATAACATGTAGTAATATGTGTATTATTTTTGTTCCGAATTGAATTTTGTAGCAATACGTGTAAGAATTTTACAAATAACTTTAGAAAATAATTTACAAAAAGGAATTATTATTTTTAATTAAATATACAAAAAAATGTATTAGACAAAAAAAAATGTCTAGTCTCATGGAAAACAAAGAAAAATCCATCGTCCCGACTACCTCCATACCTCGTACGGGAACCTGGTTGACCTCCGAATCCGGATCACTCAACAGTTTTCCTACCATGTTGTGTGTCTATTGTTCGCTAGATTATGACCCTACAAATCCGTGTCAATAATGACAAAGACTCGTATGCTCACAAGACACGATATGTTTAGTTTTAAAATTTATAACTTGTAATAATCACCTAACTAGTAGCGAACTCACAGTGTATGGATCAATACATAGTATGGTAAGTACTCCAAGGTCGAACACAAGGACGTTGATGGTTCAATTTGCAAGAATTAATCAAGAATAAAATAATTCTAAACTAAGAAATAGAAAGAAGAAGTAAGGATTAGAAGATTCATATTTTTGGTTGGGTTTTTGTTTTGTTCTTGATTAAATACCGATTTTAATAAAAAAAACAATTAATAGAACTAAACAAACAATTGATATCAAAATTTAGGCAACATGGATTCCAAGGTTTCAAAATCATTATTTATGACATTGGACTCAGGACAACTCGTAAAACTCTAGTAGAAATGCTAACGGGATGGACGTTTCTTCAGTGATAATCTATTACCATGTAAGTCTCAAGATCATCTAATTCCAATCCTAACTACCTATTACTGGGTAAGTCTCAAGATCATCTAATTTCAATCCTAACTACCTATTACCGGGTAAGTCTTAGGACGGAAATTCAGTAAAAACCGGATTTTCTATCAAAGGACTAAGTAACCCCTTACCGGGTAAGTCTCGAGAATTACCTAACTCAGGTAGTAAGCCGGCACATTCAATCCAATAGGAGTTTTCACCTCTATTACCTATGGTTCATCTACTTCTGTATTCAAGGAGGAATATCACCGGGTAAGTCTCAATTCCAACTCAGTTTGCTAGCTTAGAAGGTTCTAACCTAGATTCATTCCAAATCAACCATAGGGTTTCAAGCAATTTCACACCAAAACTAACATACAACCTAATTCATCATAGTCCAAGCCATAAACAAATCTCTATCTACCTTAGAATCACAATTATTCTAGCCAACAACCATCATATCAAAATCTGAAATTAAATTAGAAAAAGACAAACAATTCATAGAATGAAAATGCAAAAGAGGGAAAAGAAGTAAACTCAACTTTAAAACTCAACTTTATAACTTTAATAATCCAGCAAATGAAATGAATCTTTGTTACAAACTGTTTCCGAACAATATCCAACAACAAAGTATAAATCTTTCACTCTAAAACTCTAGGAAATGTCAAGAAGAAGAAAATTCAAGAGAGAGACAAGGTATGAGACAATCTAAGCTTCAATAGAACTTTAGGGTAAAATTTCATCACCCTTTGGAAAGTATTCAGACTTTCCTTTTATACTCAAACTTCTGCTAAAAAACATGGGCTGAATAAAAAGTCCCGAAAATAAAATAACGTGCTCAGGTAAGAAATCTCGGACACAAATCTCGGGCCGAGATGTCGGCAAATCGGGTCCGAGATTGTAGACTCTGGTCTCGAGTTCTTTAGCGGAAGAAGATCTCGGTCAGTCTTGCAATGATCTCGGGCTGATATTCCACCCGAGATTGCTTACGGAATTGTGGATCTCGCCCTCAATTAATTAAATTAAATAAATAATCGGCCAAGATGCTGTCCGAGATGACTCCAATGTCCTTTCCATGCCTTTAGCTCGATTACTTGCCTTTTCCCTCGCACGTGTTATAACTCCAATGTCCTTTCTATACCTGTAACATCCCGAGTTCTCAGAATTTGGGGCGTTACACTATGTAGAGCAAAAACTTATGAAGATTATGATAACTTATTGAATGATATATTACATATATAACTCTATAAAAAATATACTATAATAAAAATTAAACTTTTTATGTAATTATATATTTACGTTATCTTAATAAGTTTCGTTTTTACAAACCTCCATCAAACTTAAAGAAAAAATAGACTAATTCAATCAAATACCTCTTTTTTTCAACCCAATAAACTTTAATTTCGACTATTGTAATCTTTTAACTTTAACTCAATAAGCTTAATGTTTATAAACTAACCCATATTTGTAATATAATATAAAAATCCATATAAAAAGTACTAACTATTTGTTACACGAAAGAAGAAAAAAAGTGTGACGAGTAAATTGCGGGTGGAAATTGTTGGACCATCTAATATAAGTTGATTTCCATTGAACATGAAATAGACAAGTCGTTACAAACCATTGATCCATCAAAATACAGACAACTTCAAAGTTATCGATCGCTATTTTTTTAGATAGACGTGGATATTAGAATTGTCATTGATCCATCAAAATACAAACAACTTCAAAGTTGGCAAACGTCTTAAAACACCAATGTTGAACCTCTAGGCTCTAGTTTCCCCAAACATTACACCTTTTAGAACTAGTATAAAAATAACACGAAAACGAGTCTAATTATGTGCCCAAACAAGAAATAGGTAATTTTACATTAATTTCTCAACTAATTTATATAAATAAATTTGATATTTGGGATTTATCTTAAAGTTTATTTTACTTTAAAAAACACCTTTATCCCTTAAAAATCGAAGAATTACATTGAATTAATAAATAAACAGAGAATATCGAGATGAAAAAATACAAGGTCAAAATAGGGTTTAAAAAACCCCATACAAACACATATAACCTTGGATTCATCAACTACATCAACAAAAATAAACTCTTATTGGCTAAAATTGAGCCACAAATGACTTGAAAAAACAACACATATAACCTTGCACTATATATGTTATAAACCGTGAGATATGGAATATCTCATATTTAAGCCCCATGATGTAAATACCTTCTTTTTACTTTTGCTCATGAAATATCAGAAGGAATATTAAATGTGAAGTCTCGAAGTTTGTAAGACTAAAGTGATAAAAGAAGGAGAAGATACATGAAGCTATACAAGAAGTATATACAACAATTAATTTAACCTTCTCAAACACTAAATAGCTTATTACACGATAGATTGGGTAGAAGAAACCCAACAAGTTAGCTATCGGTAGCAATTTGGTCAACCAATAAAGTGAACAAACAAATAATTAATAAGAATTTTATTTTTTGATAAATCACAACACACGTAAATGAGAATGTAGAAACGAGATATACGTACAAAACTCCCATGACCCTCTTGATAATTGACTAGAACTCATCATCAGTGTATTAATAGACTCAAATTGCTCCTTTGTGCAGGAATCAATTCAAAATATTTTAAGTAGTATACCAATGGGCGACCTAGTCTTATTTAATCGAAGCTGACGAATCCGGAAATTGTTCCTATGGAATGGACAAATCCCTTTTCTTAGGAACACATACAGAATTCATCACTCCAAAATGGATGAGTTAGAAAAGGAGCTATTCTTATGTTTGATGGAATAAAGTTCATCCATGGTTGCCCAAGAGATGAGGATGCTAGAACTTCAGGCTCGATGGTTGTTGCACCGTAGGTAGTACGAAGCCGGGACTGAAGGCACAAAAAGAGCAAAGTTGAGGACGAATCGGGGCAACATCTGCTGGTGTCCGAAGCCGGTTTTATTTGTAAGGAGAGGGAAGAACGAAGCTCGCAACTGGTTTTTTTTTTTATATAACCTAAGTAGTATAACTTCCCGTGTCTTGAACGGGTATCATTTTAAAGTTTAATAGGTAAATATTTTTATATTTTACAAAACCATTTTTATTAAATTAATTATATTTTAGATTAAAAAAATAGTCTTATATATATTCAAAAATTTCATATCTTATATAATATAAGAGTGTAAAAATAAGTTAATCTCAATTAATTATCTATAAAAATAATAAAGTGAAATAAACATTTTAAAAACAAATTTTAAAAAATTGAAATTAAAAATGTAAACGTTTAAAATAAATATATTTTAAACAAAATTATGTTAGGTAAAATCCTTACAATACAAATAGTATTTTAATAGTTTATACATTGTTATTTTAGTGAGTAACTGATATAAAATTTTATATATATATATATATATAAAATTTAGAACATAAAATTATCTAATATCTTATAATTAAAAGTTATATCTTAAAATGTTTAAAATGTGTAAAAGATCGTGGTAAGATTAAAAAGTAAGATATTATATTATTGTTAATTATACAAATTTAATATATATAGTATAATATATATTTTTGTTTTTGAAACAAATCACATCTTATTCAATGAAAATCATCGACCTCAAGTAGCTTACATAATTTCACAGGGAAAAAGTCACACTCGGAATAATTAATAGGACAAGGCGGTCGACAACTCTCAAGCCAGTGAGCTACCGAATTTGCCTTCCTTGGAATGAATCTTCAGCTGCACGAACCAAACTAAGTTGAAGCCTCCCACAGCCCCTTCAGAAGAGCTCCTACAACACCTCTCTGCACAATTTCAGTTGAAAGGCTCGAAATCAAAACCGCTGAATCCGTTTCACATTCAATCTTCTTGCAACCTCTCTGTAACACCCCAAATCCGTGTGACTCGAGGTGCTACTGGGCTAGGATCTCACAATGGATCCTGACCCTAGCCTGACAACAAGTTCACTGAATCTTACAACAAGGCCCCGATAGATTAAATACAAAACATGAAACTGATATATATATATATATATATATATATATATATATATATATATATATATATATATATATATATATATATATATATATATATATATATATATATATATATATATATATATATATATAAAAGGTGATACAAGGTACTACTGAGTACAAAGTCAAAACATGAATCCGTACAACGTAAATAACCCAATCCCACGAATACGCCCAATGTATGGAACCCTCAGCAGATCACCCTCTGGATCACTCTGCAGCTCTCCTAACCTGCAAAGGATCTACAACACGGTATAAAACCGTTAGCTAACTATACACATATATAAGAAGATGCTAGAGCACAAACACACGTCAATAATATTAACACATCATCATGATATCACACATTTACCCGGTTTATTATCTTTAATAGGTCCAACACTCAATCGTATAATAAATGCATATGAATATACGTGACACGAGGAATGTATATATAACCCTCGCCTCTGCGTGCAATAGCTAGATGGAGCGGTATCAACGCACTTTCCCGTATACCATATGGAGTGGTAGGTGCCCTTCCCGTATACCAGAACTAACTAGCTTACAGAGAACTTTCCAGACTCCACTACGGGATGAAGGGTAAGTTGTCACAACCACTACAATGGGCGGTCAATATAACATAGGTCGGTGACCATAATAACACATGCTATAAAGCACATAACACACACCACTCAAGCATACATCCAATATAAGGATAGTAGCTAAGTAAGTCCTATGGACTTACCTCGATCTCAGAAGTAACTCGCTACGAACAACTCTCAGAAACGTCCACTCCAAACTGGAGGACAACTCAGCCTATACAAGGCACACACACACACATATATATATCAATCTACTATCACACAAAGGGGTCACACCTAGACCCAAGGGATCCATAAGGATCAAGTCCAACTCGTAAACCTCAAATCCGTAACCGGCATAACTATATCATACTCATCAACATCCGAATCCTAGCATGGTACTAAGTTCCTCATACTAGAAAGGAAAGGAACTACCTAACTATAGGTAGTCCCGGGACAAGGCGCACCTGCGTGAACTAAGGACGCAGGGGCGGAAGAGATCACCCGCAGGCGCGGCAGGTAGAAGCCACAGGGGCGGTGACAAGGCTGCAGGCTAACGCAGGCACGGCGCAGGCGCTGGCGCGGGTGCGATGGCACGGTCTCCGCAGGGGCGGCGGTTTCCAGGCGCGGGGGCGGCGACAGTGCAGAATGCAATCTCGCGGCTTCTCTTTAGCTCTTCACGTGATCAAATCACGTCTACTCTCTTCCATAGTCACACACATACATATATATACACATTCAAACGTTAAACTATGCTTAATTCATCTACTCCTAAGCTAAGAAGGAAGAACAAGAAAGAAAAGAAGGAAGGAGGAGCAAGAAGCTCACCTCCACAGCTGTGATACCTCAAGGAAGAACAGAACAGACCCTTAGTTGGCCTCAAAAGCTCAACAAACATTCACACAACCTTCAGCAACACAACACCACACCAAAACTTTATCAAAATCCAAGAATTCTCATGCAAGGTCAAAGGGAAAGATGAAGAAGCAAGGGGGACGTGAAAGATGGGTAAGGAATGTGAAAACTTGCTCAACAACCAAAGGACGGAAGGGTTAAGGGAGTGAAAGAGTAAAGCACGGGTCAAAGGGTCAACAAAAGCGGCTGCAGCCGCAGGAAACCGCAGGGGCGATTCACTAGGCCGCGGGAGCGGGAACCCGCAAGGGCGGCCAGCATGCCCGCGGGTGCGGCAATGCCAAACTCGGCCAAAGGAAATCTCGGTTAAGGACGGAACTCAGTCCGAAAGACTAAGGCTCTTACACCTCCCCCCCCCCCCCTAAAAACAAGTTTCGTCCCGAAACTTGCAAAAACCTCGAACCACTCGGACTCACAAGCCGAGTTAAACTCTCTCTATAGCCTCAAACACAAGCATGGAGGAAAACATCAACTCCAGCAACACAACCATACTATCCAGGGCCTAGAGGAAAACCATCTCTAGCCAAACCATAAACATATCACAAGGCATAGAGGAATCACATCTCTAGCCTTATCGTATCCATAACAGAAAGGCATGGAGGAAGCACATCTCCAGCACTACTATGTCCATCAAAATAGCGCATGGAGGAAAGAACCATCTCCAGCTAAACCTATCATATCACAATAGCATGGAGGAAAGAACCATCCCCAGCTATAAACAAGAATCATACTATCACAACAAGATCTAATAAGATCATAATCACATCAAAGCTAGTATGAAATAAACACATCATAGCATTTAAGCATATAAGCAGATAAGACGCACCAAGCTAGTAGTAAGATCTACTCGGTGATCCTACTGGTGCATCTAACTCAGCATAGAACTCTGGATAGTTCCTCGGGATACTATCCTCAGTCTCCCATGTAGCCTCCTCGGGTCCTCGTCTCGACCACTGTATCCTCAACATAGGAATGTCCTTCGAACGCAGGCGTGTAATACCTCGCTCTAGGACTGCAATAGGATGCTCCACAAACGTGTGGTCCGGTTCAACCGCCAGATCATCATAACTCACAATGTGTCTCGGATCTGGTATGTATGCCCTCAGCTGAGACACATGAAATACGAGGTGAACACCCTCTAATTATCTCGAAGGCAAAGCTAATCTGTAAGCTGCGCTCTTAATCCAATCCAAAATCTCGAACGGTCCCACATGTCGGGGACTCAGCTTCCTCTTAATGCCAAATCGCCTAGCACCTCGTATCGGAGACACTTTCAGCCACATATGTGCGCCAACTCTGAACTCTAGAGGTCTACGCCTCCTATCAACATATGACTTCTGACGGCTCTGAGCGGTCAACAACCTCTCTCAAATCAGTGCTACTCGAGCTACATCATCCTGAATCTGATCAGGTGCTAAACCACTAACATAGCTCTGCTCATCCCAGCATAACGGGGTACGACATCTCTGTCCATACAGTGCCTCATATGAGACCATCCCAATAGATGCATGCCAACTGTTGTTGTAGGAGAACTCAACAAGTGGAAGATGATCCGTCCACACCTGTCCTCAATCCAACACACAAGCTCGCAATATATCCTCCAAGGCTTGAATGGTCCTCTCTGACTGACCATCTGTCTGAGGATGGAATGCAGTCGTGAAATGCAAACTCGTTCCCAGAGCAGTCTAAATCTGTTGCCAAAATATCGAGGTAAATCGTCCATCTCCATCTGGGGCGATCGCCCTCGGTACACCATGGAGTCTCACTATATGCCTAGTGGACTCCTCAACTAATCTGCTCACCGGCCACGTCTCCCCAATAAGAATGAAACGTGCCGTCTTTGTCAATCTGTCTACTATAACCCAGATGGCATCAAAACTCCGGCGCAGCCTCAGTCTAGTCAGAAAGTCCATGGTGACGTCTTCCTACTTCCTCTGTGGAACAAGAAATGGATGGAGCTTACCTCCAAATCTGAAATGCTCGGTCTTGACCTGCTGGCAGGTCGCACACTGTGCCACAAATTTGGCCACATCGGCTTCAGCCCTCCTCACCAATATAGACGTCTTAAGTCCTGATACATCTTACTCGTATCTAGATGTACAAAATAAGGTGTACAGTGAACCTCCTGTAAAAACCTCTGTATCAGCAGGTACACAAACGTGACCACAGCGTCTCAAAACTCCATCTGCTCCCAACAGGAACTGTGGTTTCTCATCCCGAGATATCCTATCTCGTATCCTCATCAGTGTCGGGCAGGTTTCCTGCTTCTGTTGAATCTCATTCAACAGATCAGGTAGAACCTCTAAAGTACTTAGCCGGGCATCCTCATTCAGAAATTGAATGACCGACTCTAACTAGATCAAATCCCTTTGTAACCTCTAGTTGTGCCCAAAACAGGAGCAGAAGTGAAACGTCTCTTCAGCTCCCCAAAACTCTGTACACACTGATCAAACCATACAAATCTGGTAGTCTTCCTCGGCAAACTCGTCAGTGGACGGGCAATCACAGAGAATCCCTCCACAAAGCGTCTGTAATAACCGGCTAGGCCAAGGAAACTACATACTTCCTTGACGTTCGTCAGTGTAATCCATGCTGCTACTGCCTCAATCTTCGTTGGATCCACCTTGATCCCCTCAGCTGAAACCACATGACCCAGGAATGCTACCTCTGGCATCCAGAACTCACACTTAGAGAACTTAGCATAAAGTTTTCTATCCCGCAAAACCTGCAATACAGTTCTCAAATGTCCTGCATGCTCCTCTCTACTGCGAGAATAAACCAGAATGTCATCTATAAAAACCACCACAAGCTGATCCAGGAAGTCGATGAAAATACTATTCATCAGCTCCATAAAGACGGTTGGGGCATTCGTAAGCCCAAATGGCATCACTACAAACTCGTAGTGGCCATATCTGGTCTGGAATGATGTCCTGTGCACATCTTGCTCTCTCACCCTCAGCTGGTGATAACCTGAACGCAAATCCATCCGGGAAAATCCTGTGGCTTCCTACAACTGATCTCAATGATCCGTCCTTCTTCCGTATGAAGAGGACAAGTATTCCCCATAGGGATACGCTAGGGCGAATAAAGCCCTCCTCAGCCAACTCCTCGAGTTGCTTCTTCAGCTCTAACATCTCAACAGGCACCATACGGTATGGGGCATTCGAGATCGGTCTCGTACCAAGCTCTAACTCAATACCGAAGTCCACACTCCTCTGAGGCGGCAATCTGAACGGCTCAGCCAACACATCTATGATCTCACAAACGACTGGGATGTCCTCTACAACTGGACTCTCCCCATCTTTCATGGCATAACACCAGAAGGCCTCACATCTCTGTGCAAACTGTCTAGCTACTCGTATCACACTGATAATCATACTAGATTTTCCAAGGTCCCATCCTCGGAAAACCTCTATTTGTCCCAACCCGGTAGAGAGGTAACGGTCCTCCTACCTATATCTAAGTCTGCAGAAAGTCTATCCATCCAATCCATACATAGTATGACTTCTTCATGCTCTAATGGCATGACAAAGAAGTCAACTAGTAAAATACGGGTCCCTACAAAAATGGGACAGTCATGAATCTCATGGGTACCTCTGACCCTACTACCATCGGGTGACCCTATACTAAAGGGTATCCCCTCAATCATATCTAAACTCAAACACTTAATACAAGCATCAGATATAAAAGAAGACATAGCTCCAGTATCAAACAAACTCTAACAGGTAAACCATTGATCAGAATGGTACCTGTAACAGGCGGTGTAGCTGGCTCCTCTGCACTCCTCAGCTCAAAAACTCGGCCCTGTGGCCCTCTGGTGTCAGTGGTGCTCCCACCACGACCTCTGCCTCTACTCAACCCATGAGCAGATCCCTGAGTGGTAGGACGATCTGGGACTCTTTGTTGTCCCTGTGTCTGCTGCTACTGAGGTGGCCTCTGCCCACCTCCCGCTATACTGGCAGGAGTAGAACCCTGCTGAGACGACGCTTCACCCTATCTACAAAAGACAGCTCTATGACCTCGTCTACCACAAGTGAAGCAAGTCACTATCTGCCTCATGCACTATGGTTTGATATGTCCATACTCTGCACAATTGAAACACTATCGTACCCTATTTGTAGTCGGTGCAGATAAGGGATGACTCTGGCGGCTCTGGTCTTGCCCTGAACCAGCACCCTGTTGAGATAAGGCTCTGTTCCGTCTACAGAAAACAGCCCTGTGACCCTGTCTGCCACAGGTGAAACAAGTTACTAACTTCTTCTTGCATGCTGGTCTCAAATGTCCAAGCTCCTCACAGTTATAACATCGCCGACCTGTAGTTGCAACCTGTGCAGATGTAGGGGAACTTGATTGTCCTTGGTTTCGTTCGGAACTAACAACTCCACCAATAGCACTGATCTCTCCAGTCCGCTGTCTCTTCTCAAACCTTCTATACTCTTCTGGAACTTGAGTGATCTCAACAGCACTTGCCGGTATAACTGGCACCTGAGTCACTCCACATAATCTCTCAGAGAATCTCGCCTGTACTGGCAGATCCGGGGTAGGTCTACCCACCCTGGCAGCCTCCATCACTTGTCTGATATATTCACGAAATGCTGGTTCCTCCATGGAGACACGATCAGAGTCATCTGACTGGACCCTCTGTGGGTTAGGTCTCTCAACTATACCGTTCCCAGTCTCAGGAACGGCACTCTCAACAACGTCCTCATATATCTCCTCCACTGCACGTGGATCCACAGCGGAAATCTGACTTGGTCCTACCATAACTGGAGGAAGAGGGGGCCTACCCCTACCTCGTCTAACTGCAGGTATGGCTCTAGTCTGAACCATCTGTAGAGGACACAAATCTAACTTAGAAGGCTATATATATGCCATAGGTATGTACCAAATCAATCACAACAGAATATCTATATATATGTACTGTCGAGATCTTCAGAGGGGTGATGGCTCACGTACACGATATCCCAAACCATTTGTACTCATTTCAAAACCAAAATCTTTTGAAAAGTTAGACCCCTTTCGGGTTCTGTTTATTTATCTATTTGAACTTTATTGTAGATTACTAGTGCCATTGTTGTCAACCTGGCTCTAATACCAACTTTGTAACACCCCGAATCCGTAGGACTCGAAGTGCTACTGGGTTAGGATCTCACAATGGATCTTGAGCCTAGCCTGACAACAATTTCACTGAATCTTACAACAAGGCACCAACAGATTAAATATAAAACAGGAAACTGATATAAAAGTATCAAAAGGTTTATACAACACTGCTAACAATCAAAACATAACAAATATACATGATCAAAATATCCCATCCCACAAGGACGACCCAGTGTACGGAGCCCTCAGCAGATCACCCTCTCTGGATCACTTTGCAGTTCTCCTAACCTGCGAGGGATCTACAACACGGTATAAAACCGTTAGCTAACCATACACATATATAATATGAACATAAGCACAATCACATATCAGAGATACTAAACACTTCAGCATGATGTCACGCATTTACCCATTTTATAATCTTTATAAACGTAGTCCAACACTCAAATCGTATATATAAGGATATCAATATGAATATATGTGACACGAGGAATATAAACCTCGCCTCTCGGTGCCAATGCCAGCTGGAGTGGTGATGCGGTCACCGTCACCGTATACCCTATGGGAGTGGAGAAAGCCCGCCCCACAATCTAGAACTGACCTGCCCGCAGAGAGACTCCAGTCTCCTAGCGGGATGAAAGGATAGCTGTCACGGCCCTAAAATGGGCAGTCACTAAACCATATGTCGGTAATAACAATATCACATACTAGCGAACATAAACATGCACCACTCATGCAACATCCAATATATAGATGGCAGCTAAGTAAGTCCTATGGACTTACCTCAGTCTCGGAAGTAATCCCAGCTATGATCAATTCTCAGATACGTCCACTCCAATCTCGAGGACAACACGGCCTATACAAGGCATACATAGATACATATCCATCTACTATCACACAAATGGGTCACACCTAGACCCAAGAGATCCATAGGGATCATATCCAACTCGTAAACCTCAAGGCCGTAACTGGCATAAACAGTTCCATAATCAATCTCATTCTAAACTCAAACTCGTACCTAGCATGCTACTATTGCTCATACTAGGAAAGGGAAGGATCTACCTAGCTCTAGGTAGAACCGGAACAAAATGCACCTGCGTGACAAAGGGGACGTAGGGGCGAAAGACAAGTGGCCGCGGGAGCGGCGGAACGTAGCCGCGAGGGCGGTGACAAGGCCGCTGGCGGACGCAGGCATGCCGCTGGCACGGCGCGGGCGCTGCGGCGTAGGTGCCGCGAGGGCGGTGACTCTTGGCCGCGGGGGCGGCGACAGAGCAGAACAAGATCTCGTGATTCTTCTTCGGCTCTTCACGTGATCAAATCACGTCTTTACCATTCCAAATCCACACACAACATGCACATACACATACTAACCATCAATAACCCTAACATACATCTAATCCTAAGCTAAGGAAGAGGAAAAACAAGAAAGGAAGAAGAGAAAGAGAAGATCACTTACCACCACTGTGGTCCTAGGCTGCAGGGAAGAACAACACACCAAGGCTGGTTTCCAAGCTCAGCAAACTCACAGTCATCAACCACAAAAGCTACCACACACATAAAACTCAAACCAAACTCTTCCAACCAAGAACAAGATCAAGGGAAGCAAGGGAAGGCTAGGAACGGGATGGAAGCTGAAGAAGAAAGTGAAGAACAAACCCTTGATCAGCCAAGGGAAAGATTAAGTAAGGTAAAGAGTAAAGCACGGGTCAAAGGTCAACGAAGACGGCTGCAGCCGCCGGAAACCGCAGGGGCGGTCCTAAGATCCGCAGGGGCGGCGCCAGGTACCCACGGGGGCAGCTAGACCAAACTCGGTCAAAGCCAATCTCGGCCATGGTCCGATCTCGGTCCGAAAGGATAGGGCTCTTACATATGCCATATATATAGATATATATCAAATCAATCACAACTGAATATCTATAATGTCGAGGTCTTCAGAGGGGTGATGGCTCACGTACACGGTATCCCAAAACATTTGTACTCATTTCAAAACCAAAACCTTTTGAAAAGTCAGACCCCTTTTCGGGTTCTGTTTAGTTATCTATTCGACCTTTATTGCAGATTACTAGTGCCATTGTTGTCAACCTGGACTCTGATACCAACTTTGTAACACCCCAAATCCGTAGGACTCGGAGTGCTACTGGGCTAGGATCTCAAAATGGATCCTGACCCTAGCCTGACAACAATTTCACTGATCTTACAATAAGGCACCGATAGATTAAAACAAAACATGAAACTGATATATATATATATATATATATATATATATATATATATATATATATCAAAAAGGTAATACAATGTACCGCTGAGTACAAACAAAACCATATTGTACAACAAAAGAACCCATATCCCCGATAACGCCCCAGTGTACGGAGCCCTCAGCGGATCACCCACTCAGTGTCACTCTGCAGCTCTCCTATCCTGCAAAGTATCTACAACACGGCATAAAACCGTTAGCTAACCATACACATATATAGGGTTATGCTAGAGCACAAACACACATCAGAAATCTTAACATATCATCATGCTTTCACACATTTACCCGGTTCATTATCTTTATAAAGTCCAACAATCAACTCGTATATAAATATCCATATAAACATATGTGACACGAGGAATATAACCCTCACCTCTGGGTACTATAACCAGCTGGAGTGGTGCCTGGAACACCTCCCCGTGTACCCTAAGGGAATGGAGAGTGCCCGAACCGTTTACCAGGTCTGGCCTGACCACAGAGAACCCCCAACTCCCAACGGGATGAATGGAAAAGTTGTCACAGCCCTACAATGGGCAATCAATACATCATAGGTCGGTGACCAACATAACGCATGCTATAAACATATAACAAACACCACTCATGCACAACATCCTATAAAGGAATGGCAACTAAGTAAGTCCCACGGACTTACCTCAACCTCGTAGTCGTCTCAACTGGATCAACCCTCAACTCAGTCCACTCCAAACTAGAGGATAACACGGCCTATACAAGGCATACATATATATCAAACTCCTATCACCCAAAGGGTCACACCTAGACCAAAGGGATCCATAAGGATCATATCCAACTCATAACCTCAAAGCCGTAACCGGCATATCTATATCATACTCATCAACATCCGCTACCTAGCATGCTACTACCGCTCATACTAGGAAAGGAAAGGATCTACCTAACTCTAGGTAGATCCGGGACAAGACGCACCTGCGTAAAACAAGGGGCGCAGGGGCGGAGCAAGCAACCCGTAGGCGCGGCGGAACTCAGCCGCGGGCGCGGTGACAAGGTTGCAGGCACAGCGCAGGCGCTGGCGCTGCGGCACGGCTTCCGCAGGGGCGGCGGCTTCCAGGCGCGGGGGCGGTGACAGTGCAGAACGTAGCCCCGCGAGTCTTTTTCCACTCTTCACGTGATCAAATCACGTCTTTATCATCCCAGATTCATACACATGCCACAACATACACATTCCAACATCACCCTATGCTCAATACATCTAATCCTAAGCTAGGGAAGGAAGAAACAAAGGAAGAAGGAAGAGAAGAAGGAGAAGAAGACTTACCACTGCTGAAGTTCTAGGCAAGCAAGAGCACAAGCACAACTCAACTGGCTTCACAAGCTCCGCAACCACAACAATAGCATCAACATCAACTACAAAGCGCACAACTCTCTTCAAACTCTAAGGAAAACCAAACTCAATCTCAAGGAGAAAGAAGAAGAATTAAGAAGGACGTGAAGCTGGATTGGAAATGTGATGAAACCCTTGCTCAGCAAGGTGAAACGGAAGAAGTAAGGAAAGGTAAAGCACGACTCAACAAAACCGGCTACAGCCGCCGGAAACCGCAGGGGCGGGTTTCCTGGCCGCAGGGGCGGAACAATAGGGTAGCCGCAGGGGCGGCCTCACAGACCCGCGGGGGCGGCTAAGGCCAAAACTAGCACGCCAAACTAAGGCTCTTACATCAGCATCTTTGCGACTACAAGTATCTTAAATAGACTTGAAACTTTGAAAGGACGCTTAGTGTTTAGTACATAATTCTTGTTTTTTTTAATTACAAATTTCTAGTGATTGAGGTACTAGTTAATCATGATATGATGTTTGTTTGATTTCTTGATTATTTTAGCTACAGAAGTGTAACATATCATAATCTCATAGGGGTAATGTCTGTTGTAAGTTTCGAAATGATTGAAGTAAGAGACTACAACTCAATTAAGTTGGCGATTGATCTTTAGAACAAGTCCAAAAGTTTTTGAATTTGAGCCTTGTAAATTGTACGTAGTAGTACGTTAACAACCATAAATTGCATAACCGAAGCATTTCAGATTGGAGAAGCATTTGATTTTGTTTAAAATGAGCTTCTTCTTTTTTTTGATGAAACACGGTAAGCAGTTAGGGGGATCAGCTCCTCGAGACTTTCCGCCTTAGGGCATCCTTACGGATAAGCTCCTCCACTCTAAGAAAAGACGAGTTGGACGCCGACTGGTCTTCATGACCCATCTCAACCAGCAAATCGGCCACCTCATTGACCTCTTGAAAGACATGTCTGACTTTAACCTGAGAAAATTCAGCAAGAATGTTAGTAACATCATACAACAAGAGATCGAGATCCCAAGGAGGTTTCCAAATTTGTTTCACCGAGTTAATAATCTAAAGGCAATCGCCTTCGATTTCAATGTTCCCGATCCCTAAATCAAAAGCCTGGACAAGTCCTTCTCTAAGCGCACATGCTTCAGCATGCAGGGCCGAAATGTTACCACATCGCCCAAAGCCTAGAGGACAGTCACAACATCATGATTATGCTGGATAAATCCATAAGAAGAGTTCCCGGAGTCTTTTTTAGACCCATCAAAATTCAGTTTAATATAGTCTTTTTCAGGTCTAGTCCAGCTGATATTTTCCTTTTTCCTTCTTTGTTTATTTGCCTTCTCTATCAACTCTTTCGGTTTATTGTTTACTTGTTGTCATTCTTTAATCTGATTCCGAACAATTAGATCAATATTTTGGGGTTCTTTTTTACTAATTTTTTTTTGATTTCTATTGGTCCAGATATTCCACCAGATCATAATTAAGAAGATGAGGTCAGACCTTGAAAGGGAACTTCTCAACCAATTAATTTTTCCAAGAATCTTACCATGCGAGCTACTGATGTTATTTATCGCCGCCTTAATTCTACCGCAAACAATAAAGTCAGAGAGAAACTAGCAATCAAAGAATAAGTGATCAGCAGATTCTACTTGGTGATCATAGAAGCAACAAGCCATAGGGATTGGAACATTTTGTTTTTCTAAATTTTTCTTTGTTGGGAGTCCGTTAATAGACAATATCTATAAAAAGTTCTTGACTTTGGGAAGCAAGTTCAGATCTCAAATCCAATCATTGTCATTGATGGGTAGGTTGCTTCTTTCGTAGATGAAATTGAAAGCTAATTTGGTCGTGAAGTTTCCCGAATCCGAAGGAGCCCAGTACAGCCGGTCCTGAACAAAAGATTTAGGGAGTTGATATGCTTTCATTGATTCTATTATATCCGGCGGTAAAAGGCTACCTAGTTCATCATCAAACTTCTTACAATTCCAGCTATTTTCATGAATGAATTGTTTAACAATTTCGTCATTAGGAATAAAGTTCGGGTTGGTACATAGATCGTTGAGTGGTTTACTTTCCAACCAACAATCTTTCCAGAACTTCACAGTCTCGCCGTCATCAACACGTCATCTAAAACCTAAGCAAAATTCGGATATAAGATTCATAAGTTTCTTCCACTGCCATGACGTGTTCTGTTTAACCTTATAATTCCATAGAATAGATCCTTTAAGGTATTTTTGTCCAACGATTTTAACCCAAATATTACCAGGTTCATTTAGGGACCGTTTGGTTTGAGAAGGGGAATGAAAATGGAAAGGAAATGGTTAAGAGGATGGAAAGGAAATGGAAAGGGTTACTTTTGTTAGATGTTTGGTTTAATTTAGGAATGGATTCATTGAGCTCAATGTTACCTTTTCTTGTTTGGTTTGATAAATGGAATCATTGAATGGAATCACTAATGTTATAACTTATAACAAATGCCTAAACTCTCTTTTTATATCACTATACATATCTAACCATATCATGGGGTAAACTGAAACACGAGCAAAACTGTGTTCCTTGCACATATCTGATCTCAACTTTTGAATTTCACATAGATTTTCAACGTCCTTTGAAGCATACAAGTAATGCCTAGAAAACTGTAATGAGTGCAAATTTCAACAACACAAGTTTATATAATACGATATAATCTGTTATAAGTGTAACTTCAGTGATAACAACACAAGTCAAAACGGAAACAGTAGCCAACCAGTTCAATAGAAAATAGTCAAAACATAAACAACAACCGTTTAGTCATAGCACCAAAACCAATAATGATCATTACAACATAAGCTCGATCATCTTCACCTCTTACTTCTTCCTCAATAAATCAGCAACATATTGTTTCTTGAACGTTGGGGGTGCTTGATAGGATAAACGAATTTTGTGTTCCTCCGCCATTAAAATTGAAGCCACCTATAATATTACAAACAAGAATTTAGAGGACAATAATAATATATGATTAACAATTTGTAGTACCATAAATTGAAGCCACCGATATACTCATCATGTACCATATCATATACAAGATCATCGACACCCTAAATATCACAAAAATCACGTGAAGTTGTCTTAACCTTCTCATTTTTGGGTGATCCATTTCTGACAAAAGAAGTAAAAAAAAAAAAACTATTGAAGTTTGAGAAAATAATAGATACGAAAGAATAAAGAAAATAAAGAATAAAGAATAAAAAAAAACTATGGAAGTTTCCTTCATTACACAGGACACAAATTGATTATCATTTCTAGAAGAATTGAACTAGAAAATGAAAAAAAGAAAAGAAAATAAAGTTGAGAAAATTTAAATTGCAATTTGGAGACATGACAGAAGATGATACAAAAGAATAAAGAAGGCAGGCATTCGAAGTGATAATCATTTTTGTAAGTTGAAGCAAACTACGTACACTCAAGCTTATTGGAAGATATGAATATAGGATTTTGTTTTTATTTTCTTTATAGTATTATGTTTCATTTGCTTTTTCAGCTTTACAAAACACACAAGATAAATTGCCAGAATATTCAAAAAAGATCTAATGGGCAATTGAGTTATGAGTTTAACATGGGGGGATTTCAAGTGGATAGATGTTAAGTGGGGCATATGTATGTGAACATCAAACATCTCATATAAGCACAAGTTCATAGAATACTAAGAAACAGATTGCAAGGACATAAACTTATAGTTTGCAAGGAAGAACTTTGTCATGTGTAATATAGGTAGACTTATCAATTAAAATGTCAATTATACAAGGAAGAAATCAAATTACTATATTACTTTGAAATTTTCAATTGGAAAGTTTGACCATGATATAAAATAACCAGATATTGGGTCCTAAACTTGCAGATATTGAGTTTTCCATAGAAAACAAGCTTTGATCCAAGGTAAATGAATAACTCTCAAGGTTTAGATGTTAATTTGTGTCATGTATTGGGTAATCTTACAAAGCTCTCAAAACTTTGACTTGCAGAAAGTATGATATATAGCTAATGGTATAAATGCATAAATAACTCCGAATATATGAATATACAGCTATGATGAAAGTAAGTATACCTCATCTACATCTCAATCGTCAATATATTCATATTTCTCTTCTTCTTTATTTATAATATACTACTTCATATATATTGACTTAATTATACTTATGATTACCTATAGTCAGCTATGATGAAAGTATGATATATAGCTAATGGTATAAACTTTGACTTAATTATACTTTGACTTGCAGAAAGTTCTCTATACAAGTTCTCTATACTAATGATAGTAAATATTTCAGAATAATACCATAAATAGTTCACTTGAATTGGTTTCTCTGGAACAAAAGAAAGCAGATGGGAATGTTATGGAAATGTTATGAGGTTGGTAGAACAACAAAAGGTCTAATCTCTAACTATATTATGAATGTTTTTTTTCATTTGAGAGGTTACCCTAGAAGAGAGTGACAATTTTTAACTTCGGAGGGAGAAAGAGGAAGCAATGAAAATGGTTCTTCAGTTGGAAAAGGAAATGGATGGTAAACAAAAGCTATAAAAGTTCAAGTTATGAAATACCTGGGAGACCAGGATGATGCTCTCAAAATGAAGATGGACAATATGACTAGTGAATTGCAGCAAAAAATCGAGGATTTGGCATTTATGGAATCAGAAATAGAAAATTCACATTCTCCTTCTGAAGTGGGTTGGCTTTGAGGCAGATACAAACAACAATTACTAGTTGAGAATGAGAGCTTGCGGTCCTGTTGTTGCTTGTGATAATAAAAATCAATTTATGAAACACTATGTTGCTACGATTTTCGAAGGTTCAGATGAACTTAACAAGATAATCAAGGGAACCGAGACATGGAAAAATCACGACCATGATGATTCAAGTAGAAATTCACAAAAATCAGTCAATATAAAGAACCTAAAAGAGGAATTGCGCTCACCAGATCCAGAAAACTTGCAATTTCTGACAGATTCAGCACACAGTCACCACCTGGACACAAAGAATTAGAAAACGAATAAAAAATAGAGATGCAAAGAACGGAGATGCGAAGAAGGAGGTGTGCATACCTTTATCAACGATTCTTATGCAGGATTCTAGCTAAAGAGAACAACAGAGAATGGAGACGAGACGAGTGTGGAAGAACGAAGGGAAAAGTGTTGGGGAGAGAGAAAGTCAGAAAATATTTAGGTTTACAAAGGAAATGGACTTTTTTTTGTTCCGGAAACAAGGAATGGAATTGGATAAGGCCAGGTAATGGAATGATTCATTTATATATTCAAACAAACATCCACTATCAATTTGGGCCGGAATCAATCCATCCAGACCCATTATTTTACTAAACAAACGGGCCCTTAGAATTTTCCACAATAATTTCATCTGGAGAGCTTTATTCATATCCTCTGTTTTCCTAATTCCAACGCCCCCAAATTTCCTAGGTCTACAGATTTTGTCCTAGCTGATGAGCGGGTGGAAATTAGGTCCTTTGTTCCAAAAAAAGTTCCTATTAATTTTGTCTAGTTCCTTATGAATACTAGCAGGCAGCATAAAGCTTTGCATTATAAAGTTTTTCATTATGAAGTCTCCAAAAAATGCGAATGAAGATTGTCTAGCTATAATTTATCATGTTGGATCTCAATGTATTGGAATGGTGATTGAACATCTAAAGTCATGACATTTTTATTAAGTTTAGAAATTTTATTTATACAATTTGGTTTTGTTCTTGGATACACTTAGGTTAATTAGAATATTGGTTGTGTTTTGATTGAATTGAATTATGTTTGAATGATGTAACTCTATTTCATGTATATATTTTTCCAAAAGAAGCAGAATTTTAAATTTAATAGATATCACATATATTAATCTAGGTACCAAAACGTATATACGTCGGATGTCCATCCGCCGTATAAACTATCAAATACCCCGGATAGGTGAATATCCGGCATGTATGCCTTAAAATACGCCGGATATATCAAGTACTAGATACCCCGGGTTTAAGTATAACCGAGGTATTAACTACCAAATATGCTAGATATATTAAATATTATATACCTCGGATCTAAATATAACCGGAGTATATACTACAAAATACCCCGGTTATTTGAACACACGTAAAATGGCTGGATTTTTTTTCGAAGTATATACGCCGGATATACAAATGGAACGCCCGGGGTATATACATTTGGACCAAATACATTGCTGACCTTTATGCCGGATGTGATCCGCGGTATATAGTCTTAAATAGCCGGGGTATATAGTCTTAAATATCCGGGGTATTTGACCCCGAATGTGGTCCGCGGTATACATTTGGACCAAATACATTGCTGAATGGAGTGGAGATAAGGAAACCGGAGCAGTTGGTTAGTGTCGTTGCTCTTATCATCCATGGCGGTGAAAGCACCACCATGGCCAAGCTCGCAAAGTATCATAATTTGGTTGATTTCAGACACTCTATTGAACTTCCTATTGTTATTTGACTGCTATGAGGATTTTTTTGTTTCTAGATTTTGTTGTTGTCTCAAATTTTCCATTCATTTGTTATTATGTGAATTATTGTCTCTATTTTTAGAATTTGGAATCGCGGATTAGGGTTTGATGTAGACTTTGTTTTGGGGATTGAGGTGTAGCAATTTGATTGGATGGTTATTGGCTTCATCCTTTCAATCTCATCATGAGGACTATTGTTTTAATGGTTTCCAAATAATGGTTTCTTCCTATGTGAGTGAACGACCGCATCTTTGGTGGTTCAAATAAAGGGTGGACTTTTTCCTTGTTGGGAATTTGTGATCATGTCCCTTAAGAACACTTAAAATTCATATTGAAGACAATATGATGTGTGTTGAGCTTCTATAGTGATATGATGTGTAACTCGATCATGTTGCATTAAGAACACTAAAGCTTAGACCCGACTAACTCGACCTTGTGTAACTAGATTGGACTTGGACTTGTGTGCTCAATTGGGCTTGGACTTATGTACTCGATTGGACTTGGATTTATGTAACACGATTGAGTTTGGACTTGTGTAACTCGATCTTGTTTAAATGACAAACCTTTTGTAATTGAAATTGTGTATTAAAATTGTGTATTTGATATTGTGTATTAACATTGTGTTTCAATATTGTGTATTAATATTCAGTTTTAAGTATAACATTACAAAAAACAATAATGGAATACACAAGTTCAATTACTCTAGTTGATATAAGGGTGGGAGGGAGGGTCTCTCATCCAGAGTTCGAAACCCAATAACTATAAGATTTATTAATATTTTGTATAGGGTCTGAGTCTAAGCTTGTGTATTGATCCCGGTCATAGGCTTGTGTATTGGGTCATGTACTAAACTTGTGTATTGGCCCCGGACATACGCTTGTGTATTGGTCTCTGTCCTAGGCTTCTGTATTGAGCCTTGTCCTAGGCTTGTATATTGGGTCCGGACGTAGGCTTGTGTATTGGGTTCTGTCATATGCTTGTGTATTGGGTCAGGGTGTATGCTTGTGTAACTGGACCGGACATGAGATTTAATAAAACATTTGAGCTTTATTAAAATATTTAGACTTTATTAAAACATTTGGGCTTTATTAAAATACTTGTGGTTTCATTAATACACTTGGGCCTTTATTAAAACAATTGGGTTTGGGCTTGAGTAAATTGATATTAACAATGTAACACCCCAAATCCGTAGGACTCGAGGTGCTACTGGGCTAGGATCTCACAATGGATCCTGACCCTAGCCTGACAACAAGTTCACTGAATCTTACAACAAGACACCAATAGATTAAATACAAAACATCAAACTGATATATATATATATATATATATATATATATATATATATATATATATATATATATATATACATTAAAAGGTAATACATAAGTACCGCTGAGTACAAATAAAACATAACTGTACATCAAAAGATCCCATAAACCCCGATAACGACCCAGTGTATGGAGCCCTCAGCGGATCACCCACTCTGGATCACTCTGCAGCTCTCCTAACCTGCAAAGGATCTACAACACGGTATAAAACCGTAAGCTAACCATACACATATATATAGATGATAAGCATAAGCACAATCACACCACAAGGAATAATAATAACACATCATTATGCTTTCACACATTTACCCGGTTTATTATCTTTATAAAGTCCAATCACTCAAGTGTATATATATATCAATATGAACATATGTGACACGAGGAATATAACCCTCGCCTTTGGGTGCTCATGACAGCTGGAGTGGTCCCTGGTCACACTCACCCGTGTACCCTGAGGGAATGGAGAGTGGCCAACCGTTTACCAAGTCTGACCCAACCACAGAAAACCGCCCAGACTCCAAAGGGATGAAAGGGACAGCTGTCAAGCCCTACAATGGGCAATCAATATACCATAGGTCGGTAATCACCGTATCTCATGCTATAAAGCAGATAACACATACATCACTCATGCACACATCCAATATAAGGATGGTAGCTAAGTAAGTCCTATGGACTTACCTCAACCTCAAAGTAATCTCAAACCCGATCGGCTCCAACTCTGGAGATCAACACTGCCTAATAACAAGGCATAACCATATATCAACTCATATCCATAACAGGGGTCACACCTAGACCCAAGGGATCCATAAGGATCATATCCTAACTCATAAACCTCAAAGCCATAACCGGCATACAGATATATCACATCCTCATCATTCTATCCTCATACACATACCTACCATGCTACTAACCCGCTCATACTAGAAAAGAAAAGGATCTACCCAACTCTAGGAAGACCCGGGACAAGACGCACCTGCGTGACAAAGGGACGCAGGGGCGGAACAGGGCTCACCGCAGGCGCGGTAACACTCGGCCGCGGGCGCGGTGACCGTGGCCGCTGGCAAGCGTAGTCGCGGAAGGACGCGGCGCTGGCGCTGAGACCGTTGCCGCGGGGTGGCAACTTCCGGGCGCGGGTGCGGAGACAATGGTCCCGCAGGGGCGGCTACGCTGGATCGCGGGGGCGGCGACAGTGCAGAAGACGATCCCGTGATTCCTCTTCAGCTCTTCTCGTGATCAAACCACGTCTTCTCTCATCCAAAACCAAACACATACATATACATATGTAAACCAACATCAAAACACATCCATACATCTAATTCTAAGCTAAGGAAGATGGAATCAAGGAGGAAGAAGGCAAGATCACTTACCACACTTGTGGTCCTAGGCTGCAAAGAGGATCATCACACACAAAGCTGACTTCCAAGCTCAGCAACAACACATCCATCAACAACATCATCAACTCACATCAATTCTCTTCCAACTCAAAGAGAAATCAACACAAGATCAAGAAGAAGCAAGAGAGAAGCAAGAAGGACGTAAGAAGGCTGGAAAGGAGTGAAGAAACCCTTGCTCATCAGCCAAGGGAAGGAATAAGAAGAGGAAAGAGTAAAGCACGGGTCAAAAGTCAACAAAGCCGGCTGCAGCCGCAGGATACCGTAGGGGCGGATTTCCTGGCCACAGGGGCAGATCATGGCTCAGCCGCAGGGGCGGCTAAGGCCAAAGTGGCTCCAAAAGATCAAGGCTCTTACAAACAATTTACTCTTTTAATTAATCTTTATAGATAAATAAGAGGGGTTTAATTTGTCACCTAAAATGAAAAAGAGTCTTTTTAATTAGTACTCATATTTACAAAAAGAACATACTCTCTCATTTCACCCTAATACTAAACACGCCCTTACTCTACATTGCTTATGAAAAGAAAAAAAAATACAAGGGTATGTTTAGTATATCAGATATGTGATTGTGGGTAGAGTTGTTGTGGTTTTGAATGGAATGAGATTAAAAAAATAATCTCATATCTTGTGAGAGGAGATAATAGAATTATTGTTTTGAAATTCTAAAAACCACAACCCCAATTCCTCAAAATCTCATACTAAGGTCATGTTTAGTTGCACGCTTTAGGGTTTTTTTTAGATTTTGGGTGGGTCCACTATTACGTAACCTTGTTTAGTTACTACTTTGGAGGTTAGAGTTTTGAGGAAAATTTAAGGAGGTTTCAAAATGAGATTCTACAAGCCCGAAAAAAAGGAAAGATTTCATAAAGTTGTGTTTTAGAATTAAAATTTGTTACATTTATGACATTTTCTTCTTCTTTCTCAAATCTAGTATGCTATTATTACATGTTGAGATAGCAATCACGAGACTCGGCACCTATAGCACCACCATCGCCACCACCTTCGAGATCCAACACAGTAAAACCCTAGTGCTTTCTCCATTTATCGTCACCACATGTAGCAACACCTTCTTCCTCCCCGTCTTCCTTCTTCTTGTGAGATTCAACATTGCTAAACCCTAATCCTATATGCAAATACCCGATGGCCCAATTGCCCAAATTCAAGATTTGTCACTGTAATCGCCCAAATCACCTCCTCCATCCAATTGCCTAGATCCGAGATCCAGCACTGTAATACCCCGAATCTAGTCAAGTTGGGTTGACTTTCTAGGCTCTTGTTATCAATGTTTTTAAGTTGTTTTCATTGAAGTAGCACAATGAAATAAAGATAACGTTCTTCTTGATTTCAATAGTGAGATAGATTGAAGAGGATGAGATCTATCTTCGGTCACATGAGATGTAATTTTTACTAATAATATACAAAATATTGCATAAATTGATACAAATATCACAAAATTACATAATAAAATGAAACTTGAAAATTCCACGTAAATTTTATAAAAACCCAATCCGTCAAATAAAATATTTTATAACTACACCACATAAAATTACCTAAACAATTATATACTTTTGGGTCAATAACATATATTTTGTCTATTAAGACCAAGCAAATTGTTTACAAATCCTGAGGATAGTGACTATAAAATGATTGATTAAAATAAATTTTGAAAGTAGTTAATAACTTAATATCGAGTTACAAGAAAGAATAGTAATATATGAATATGGAGGTACCTAAATATGAGTATTAGCATAAATGTTACTTGGAGAGTTCCGAGAAAGTCGGTGAAATCCCCCACACCACAACTACACAAAATGACAATAGTCTTTCTGCTTTCTCTCCTTCTTCCTCCTTATTTTATTTGATTCGAAGAACATAAATTAAAAATATATTTCCACTAATATAGAAATAAATCTTATAAAAGGTTCTACACTATTTTTTTTCCCAGATTATTTTGGAGACTATTTGACCAATTTTTTTTTTATTTTACCTACCTTGTATTATCGATTATCTAGAATGTCAAACGGATTATAAATAATAAAATTTTGTAGAAGCCTTTAAGGATTGTTCGGTATGATAAGCTTTTTGGGTGGTTAAATATTTTTTTGTGTAATTTAAGCTTTTTATGTAGTTGGTTGTGTAGTTTTTTAGAAGGTTTGTACAACATGTAAATCTAATAAAATAATCTAATTGGTGTTTGATAAACTAACTTTTGGGTAAATTTTTAGGGTGAATTACAAAAAGGACAAAACAAGTACAAATAATTAAACTTGTTTTTGGGTAAAACTATAAACAAATTTAATAATCTACTAAAAAAAACTATAAAGCTTTCAAAAGATGGCAAACAACCTACCAACAAGCTCCATAAAAAATAATCTTGTAAACAATCTTCACATGCCAAACAGCACCGGCTTTCAAAATATGAAAAAACTACGAAATAATGCACGTCAAATACACCTTAAATCGAACATCTTTTTTTTATAATACAAGTAAACTATATTATTTTAATATATACAAAATGAAGTATAAACGGTAATGGACTAGTGGCTGAAAACAGAAAAATAAAATATATCTCTCTCTATATATATATATATATATAATTTTGGTATATTAATCATTACTTGTGGTTATAAAGAATAAAGTGGATTTCTAGTAATGACTCAATTTGAAGGAAAATTAATTATTTATGGGTTCGAGACGGAGAGTGACATATCTTGTAACACCCCAAATCTGTAGGACTTGGAGTGTTATTGGGCTAGGATCTCACAATGGATCCTGACCCTAGCCTGACAATAATTTCACTGATCTTACAAGGCACAAATAGATTAAAACAAAACATGAAACTTATATATATATATATATATATCAAAAGGTAATACAATGTACCTCTGAGTACAAATAAAACCACACTGTACAACAAAAGAACCCATATCCCAGATAACGCCCCAGTGTACGGAGCCCTCAGCGGATCACCCACTCTGGATCACTCTGCAGTTCTCCTATCCTGCAAAGTATCTACAACACGGTATAAAACCGTTAGCTAACCATACACATTCCAACATTAACCTACATTCAATCATCTAATCCTAAGCTAAGGAAGGAAGAACAAGGAAGAAGAAAGAAAGAAGAAGCAAGAGAGACATACCACAGCTGTGGCCTAAGCACAAAATTGCTCCAAGACAACACCTCTACTAGCTCTCAAGCTCAGCAATAACATCATACCACATCATCATCATCATCCACACACAACTCTTTCAACTCTAAGGAAGAATAAGATCAAGCTCAAGATGGAGAGAAGGAGAAGCAAGGAGGACGTGAAAGGCTGGATTGAAAAGTGAAGAAGGAAACCCTTGCTCAGCAAGGAAAAGAAAGAAGTAAGGCAAAGGGTAAAGCACGGGTCAAAAGACTCAACAAAACCGGCTGCAGCCGCACGAAACCGCAGGGGCGGGTTTCCTGGCGGCAGGGGCGGAACAACAAAGGAGCCGTAGGGGCGGCCTCACAGACCCGCGGGGGCGGCTAAGGCTAAACTAGCTCCCAAAGATTAAGGCTCTTACATCTCACCCCCTAAAAACAAGTTTTGTCCCGAAACTTGTAAAATTCTCAAACCACTCGGACTCACAAGCCGATGTACAACTCTCTCTATAACCTCAAACATAAGCATGGAGGAAACCATCGACTCCAGCACAAACACTATCCAGGGCATAGAGGAAAACCATCTCTAGCCAACCAGCATCACAAAAGCAGGGAGGAACGAACCATCTCCAGCTATAAACAATCGCACTAGCACAACAAGATCTAATAAGATCACACATCATATCAAGCTAGTATGAAAATAAACACAGCATAGCATATAAGCATATAAACAAACACTCACCAAGATAGTACTAAGGTCTACTCGTAGATCCTACAGGTATATCTATCTCGGCATAGAACTCTGGATAGTTCCTCTAGATACTATCCTCAGTCTCCCATGTAGCCTCCTCAAGTCCTCGTCTCGACCACTGTATCCTCAGCATAGGTATGTCCTTCGAACGCAAGCGTCTCATACCTCGTTCTAGGACTGCAATCGGATGCTCAACAAAAGTGTGGTCCGGCTCAACCACCAAATCATCATAACTCACGATGTATCTCGGATCTGGTATATACTCCCTCAGTTGAGACACATGAAACACAGGGTGAACACCCTCTAATCTCGGCGGCAAAGCCAACCTGTAGGATGCGCTCCCAACCCGATCCAAAATCTCGAACGGTCCGACATATCGAGGGCTCAACTTCCCCTTAATGCCAAATCGCCTAACACCTCGTGTCGGGGACACTCTCAGCCACACATGAGCTCCAACTCTGAACTCTAGAGGTCTACGCCTCCTATCAGCATACGACTTCTGACGACTCTGGGCAGTCAGCATCCGCTCTCGAACCAGTGCTACTCGAGCCACATCATCCTGAATCTGATCAGGTGTCAAACCACTAACATTGCTCTGTTCATCCCAGCATAACGGAGTACGGCATCTCTGTCCATACAGTGCCTCATATGGGGCCATCCCAATCGATGCATGCCAGTTGTTGTATGAGAACTCAAAAAGTGGGAGATGATCCGTCCACACCTGTCCCCAATCCAACACACAAGCGCGCAGCATATCCTTCAGGGTCTGAATGGTCCTCTCTGACTGGCCATCTGTCTGAGGATGGAACGCAGTCGTGAAGTGCAAACTCGTCCCCAAGGCAGTCTGAATCTGCTGCCAGAATCTCGAGGTAAATCGCCCATCTCTGTCTGAGACGATCGTCCTCGGTACACCATGGAGTCTCACTATCTGCCTAGTGTACTCCTCAACTAATCTGCTCACCGGCCACGTCTCCCTAATAGGAGTGAAACGTGCCGTCTTCGTCAATCTGTCCACTATGACCCAGATAGCATCAAAACTCCGGCTCAGCCTCAGTCCAGTCACAAAGTCCAAGGTGACGTCCTCCCACTTCCTTTGTGGAACAGGAAGTGGATGGAGCTCACCTCCAGGTCTACAGTTCTCTATCTTGACATGTTGGCAGGTCGCACACTGTGCCACAAATCTGGCCACATCGGGCTTCAGCCCTCCCCACCAATATAGACGTCTCAAATCCTGATACATCTTACTCATACCTGGATGTACAGAGTAAGGTGTACAGTGAGCCTCCTGTAATATCCTCTGTACCCTCTGGATGTGCCAAAACAGGAGCAGAAGTGAGACGTCTCTTCAGCTCCTCAAAACTCTACATACATTGATCAGACCATACAAATCTGGTAGTCTTCCTCAGCAAACTCGTCAGTGGACGGACAATCACAGAAAATCCCTCCACAAAGCGTCTGTAATAACCAGCTAGGCCAAGGAAGCTACGTACTTCCTTGACGTTCGTCAGTGTAGTCCATGCAGCTACTGCCTCTATCTTCGTCGGATCAACCTTGATCCCCTCGGCGGATACAATGTGACCTAGGAATGCTACCTCTGGCATCCAGAACTCGCACTTAGAGAACTTAGCATAAAGTTCTATATCCCGTAAAACCTGCAATACAGTCCTCAGATGCCCTGCATGCTCCTCTCCACTGCGAGAGTATACCAGAATGTCATCAATGAATACCACCACAAACTGATCCAGGAAGTCGATGAAGATACTGTTCATCAACTCCATAAAAACTGTTGGGGCATTCGTAAGTCCAAATGGCATCACTACAAACTCGTAGTGTCCATATCTGGTCCTGAATGTTGTCCTATGCACATCCTGCTCTCTCACCCTCAGCTGGTGATACCCGGAACGCAGATCAATCCCGGAAAACACTGTCGCTCCCTGAAGCTGATCTAACAAGTCATTAATACGCGGCAATGGATACTTGTTCTTGGTGGTCACCTTGTTCAGCTCTCTGTAATCAATACATAACCTCAGTGATCCGTCCTTCTTCCGTACGAAGAGGACATGTGCTCCCCATGGGGACACGCTAGGGTGAATGAAGCCCTTCTCAGCCAGCTCCTCCAGTTGCTTCTTCAGCTCCAACATCTTGACAGGCGCCATCCGGTATGGGGCCTTCGAGATCAGTCTCGTACCAGGCTCTAACTCTATGCCAAAATCCACACTCCTCTGAGGCGGAAAACTGGACGGCTCAGCAAATACATCTGTGAACTCGCAAACCACAGGGATATCCTCTAATGCTAGACTCTCCCCCTCCTTCATGGCATAACACCAGAAGGCATCACAACCATGGACAATCAATCTAGCTGCCCGTACCGCACTGATAATCGTGCCTGTCTTTCCAAGGTCCCAACCTCTGAAAATCTCTATCTGACCTAACTCGGTAGAGAGGGTAACAGTCCTCCTACCTACATCTAAGACTACAAAATGTCTATCCATCCAATCCATGCCTAGAATGACTTCTTCATGCACTAACGGCGTGACAAAGAAGTCAACTAGTAACACACGGGTCCCTGCAGAAATGGGACAACCGTGAATCTCACGGGTACCTCTGACCCTACCACCATCGGGTAACCCTATAATAAAGGGCATCCCCTCAACCGTATCTAGACTCAGACGCTCTACACAAGCATTAGAAATAAAAGAATGTGTAGCACCAGTATCAAATAAGACTCTAACAGGTAAACCATGAATCAGAATGGTACCTGTAGCAGTAGGTGCAGCTGGCTCCTCTGCACTCCTCAACTCAAAAACTCGGCCCTGTGGGCCTCTGGTATCAGTTGTGCTCCCACCACGACCTCTGCCTCTACTTGGCCCAGGAGCAGATCCCTGAGTCGTAGGGCGATCTGGGACTCTCTGTTGTCCCTGAATCTGTTGCTACTGAGGTGGCTTCTGTCCACCTCCTGCTGCACTAGCAGGAGAAGAATCCTGATGTGATGAAGCTCTCCCTCGTCTACAGAAGGTAGCTCTGTGACCAGGTCTGCCACAAGTGAAGCAGGTCACCGGCTGCCTCGTACACTCTGATCTCATATGTCCATACTCACTGCAGTTGAAGCACTGCACTCCCTTATCTGCGCCCGGTGTAGATGAAGGATGACTCTGGCGACTCTGGCCTTGCCCTGAACCAGAAGTACGCCCTGAACCAGAAGCAATGCACTCCCTTATCTCTCTCTCTCATAATCAGAAGTCCGGTCCTGATAATCCATCAGAGACTCACAGTGGAAACCCGCCACATAAGTACGGGTAGTATCCCTCAGTCGTTGGGAAAACAAATACATATGCTGATCTGCAGAAGGTGCAGCAGGACCCAGAAATGCCAGCTCCTCCTGAAATCTCCTGATGGCCTCTGAGACCGGTACATCCTCGAACCCAGCCTCAACAAAGTCTCGTAGTTTCTCCCTCCTCAGCGAGGCAGGGAAGAAACGCTCTCGGATCATAGTCCTAATCTGCTCATAACTGGTAACCTGTACTCGTACAGACCTCCACCAGTGTTGTGCCAAAACTCTAAACAGAGTATGCACTAACTCCATCTGCCTTTCAGCTGGACATCTAATAGACTCCAGAGCTGAGTCTACATGTCCTATCCAGAGCTCCACCTCTAACCCCACCTTCCCAGTGAAAGGGGGTACTCCCATCTGATGAAAAACCTTCAACCAAGTGTTTGGTCGAGGCCCTTTATGCTCCTCTGTAGCTCTAGCAATCTCAGCGGCAGGTGCCGGTGCAGCTGGCACTTGTGTAACTGCATGAGATCTCTCAGATGATCCCTCTTGTGCTGGCAGATCCGGGGCACGCCTACCTGCCCTGGCAGCCTCCTCAACACGTCTAATGTACTTGCGGAAGGCTGGTCCCTCCATGGAGACACGATCAGACTCACCAGACTGGGCTCTATGTGGCCCCTGTCTCTCAGATGCACCGTACCCAGTCTCAGGAATGGCACTCTCAGCAACCTACTCGTGGATCTCTCCCGCTACATGTGAACCGCCAGCAGGAGTCCTACCCCGTCCTCTACCTAGAGGGGGTCTCGTCTAGCTGTAGGTAAGGCTCTAGTCTGAACCATCTGCAGAAGACGTAAACCTAACTTAGAAGGCTATATATATGCCGTATGTATAGATATATATCAAATCAACCACAACAGAATATCTATATAAATCTATACTGTCGAGGTCTTCAGAGGGGCTATGGCTCACGTACACGGTATCCCAAAACATTTGTACTCATTTCAAAACCAAAACCTTTTGAAAAGTCAGACCCCTTTTCGGGTTCTGTTTAGTTATCTATTTGACCTTTATCGCAGATTACTAGTGTCATTGTTGTCAACCTGGGCTCTAATACCAACTTTGTAACACCCCAAATTCGTAGGACTCAGAGTGCTACTGGGCTAGGATCTCACAATGGATCCTGACCCTAGCCTGACAACAATTTCACTGATCTTACAACAAGGCACAAATAGATTAAAACAAAACATGAAACTGATATATATATATATATATATATATATATATATATATATATATATATATATATATATATATCAAAAGGTAATACAATGTACCTCTGAGTACAAATAAAACCACACTGTACAACAAAAGAACCCATATCCCCGATAACGCCCCAGTGTACGGAGCCCTCAGCGGATCACCCACTCTGGATCACTCTGCAGCTCTCCTATCCTGCAAAGTATCTACAACACGGTATAAAATCGTTAGTTAACCATACACATTCCAACATTAACCTACATTCAATCATCTAATCCTAAGCTAAGGAAGGAAGAACAAGGAAGAAGAAAGAAAGAAGAAGCAAGAGAGACATACCACAATTGTGGCCTAAGCACGAAATTGCTCCAAGACAGCACCTCTACTAGCTCTCAAGCTCAGCAACAACATCATACCACATCATCATCATCATCCACCAACAACTCTTTCAACCCTAAGGAAGAATAAGATCAAGCTCAAGATGGAGAGAAGGAGAAGCAAGGAAGACGTGAAAGACTGGATTGGAAAGTGAAGAAGGAAACCCTTGCTCAGCAAGGAAAAGAAAGAAGTAAGGCAAAGGGTAAAGCACGGGTCAAAAGACTCAACAAAACCGGCTGCAACTGCAGGAAACCGCAGGGGCGGGTTTCCTGGTCGCAGGGGCGGAACAACAGAGGAGCCGCAGGGGCGGCCTCACAGACCCGCGGGGACGGCTAAGGCTAAACTAGCTCCCAAAGACTAAGGCTCTTACATATCCATCCTCATTCCTATTTAGAATAATTTCTATATATTCGTATTCGTTTGGACTAAAGTTTTGTATTCTACCACATCTTATCGGATATTTGTTTTCAACGGATTCTCGTCTAAAATTTTCATTTATAGTCATTGTCGAGTTTTCCAGTAAATTTTCTTATAGAGCTATCATTTAAAAATTCACATTGTTAAACTATATACACGAACTTGGTTAATAATCTATATATTTGACTTCTTCACATTCTAGTCCCTAATTTTTTTCCGTTCACGTCTCCTTGACATTAATTTTTCGAAAAAACTATATACACGAACTTGGTTTACTAACGTAAAATTCGAATGCATTCCGCTAGCATTCAGCGGGCTGGCGCAGGTGCTTTTTTTTTTGATTTTTTTAAAAAAAATAATTAAATAAAATTGAGTGCCGGCTCCTAGCGCTTGCGTCCATATTGAGTTTTTTTTTTTCAATATTTATTTATTAAAGTCTTGTAACAAACTTAGTAAACAAAATTTATCTCTTTCTTTTTTGTAAATCTCATCACAATAATACTCTTCAACCCTATAAATTTCCTCTACCGAATGAATCCAAAGTGACTTACATTATCTTATGCAGGAAAAAGAGAAATATATGAATTGGATGAATCCAAAGTTGCTTGCATTATTTTGTACAACCAACACTCTCTTTTTTATATTCAAAAAAAATCAGAAATAAAATAAAATAAAATAATTGGGCGTCGGCACCTGGATGGAAAAAAAATGTTTGGCTCCGGCACCATAATCTATTTCAATTCGATTTAATTTTTTGTATAAAGCTCAATGTTCATCCACAATGATCGTTTTCAATCCCATAAACTCCCTCTATCACGGTCTACGTTGTATTGTACGAAAAAAGAGAAATTTATAAATCGAGAAAGTCAGTTATGTAAATTTTTTTCGTTGCCAAAACATTTTCTAATAAACTTCGGACATCATCAACCAACGCCAATTTTTATTTTATTTTTTTTTGGAAAAAAAATAAAATTAAAATAAAACCGGTTAATGACGCCGGCGCCCAAATCTGGAAAAAAAAAAGTTAAAAAAATATATAAATGGACGCCGACGTCATTCGACAACGCTCAAGCTAGACACCGACGTCTTGCGATTGTTTTTGACAACAAGTAATTTGAAGTCCCTATACATACCCCTATTTTTTTTATGGATATCCAAGATTTCCCCGGCCATTAACACTCCTAAAAAGTAGTAAGGAACGTCTCTTCTTTTCTTTCTTTTTTTAAAATTTTAAAATTTTATTTTTATAGTAATAGAAGAGATAGTACAGATAGCAAGGAAGCGATTGAATATAGAAAATTCAACCTTAAAAATTAACATAGAAACTAGTGTATTATCCGTACATTGCACGGGACGGTGGTTTAATATTTATTCTAAACATTTGAATAAAATATTGTACTTAATTTATAGAGGTGAGTATCAGAGTAAAGGATAATCTTATGAAAATTTTTAGGGTTAGTTAGTTCAGTTTCACATGGCTAGCATGACACACGTAAATAGGTAGGATTATTATCCGCATATACGTGATTTATAATACGGTTGAGAGAAAAATATATATTTACGTTATTTAATTAAGATACCGACTAAATGTTTTGTTAAATAATTTTTTTTTAATTGAAGTTGTAGGATATTTTTTTTGTGTAGTACTGAAATATATTTGAAGATATATGGTTATGGGCTTTTTTTTGTAAAAAAATGTATATTTGTAAATCGAGATAGATGATAATAATTGTTTTTCCTGATTATAAATATATATAATGTTTTTTTATTAAAGTTTTAGGATATTTTTTGTGTAGAAATGTAATTTGAAGATATATGGTTATGGGCTTTTTTTCAAAAATGTATTGTTAAATAGATGATAATAACTGTTTTTCCTAATTATAAATACATATAACAAAATTCTTATCTAACTAATTTTTTGTTTTCAACAACTTTTTTTTCCAGATTATAATCATATGTTTTTATTATAAATAGGTTTTTTTTTGTTTTTTTTTATTTTTCGGACTATAAAATGTATTAATTTGTTAAGTAATTAGATGGGTCAACAAAACTTTTTTTTGAATAGAAATATATATTTTAAGAAATTAATTCGAAATTTATAGATTAACAGTTCGTTGGCCAACAAAATCATTTTGTTTCAATTGTTGTTATTCAATTTTTTTTCCAAAATTCTAATTACAAAATATTGGTGTAAATTACATAATTAAAAAAAGATGGGCCTACGTTAATTCTTGGGAGGACACGTGACAAATAAGGTCTCTTCTTTAATAGATACTAGTATTAATACCCGTGCCATGCACGGGTTAGACAATAATTGCGTGTCATAAAAAATGCTTGATAATTCATTATGTTGAGAATTGTCTTAAATGTTATGTGATACTTGGTGTAAGGTTGTAATTTTCACATTATGAATGAAAATGAAGCAAGAATTCAAATCCTGCAATACCAATCGGGAAAGAAGATTTCAGGACAATATTCTTTGAGATACTCGGATGCCAAAGTTAGTATCAATCCCAGAAAGAATTAGGGTTTATTAAATTAAATGTTAGGGTATGTGATGTGTATTAACGAATAAATAACACTGTAAAATTGAAGAGGTGACCGTACGAAACTGCGTCAAATATCAGTTCACATGTTGTGTTTTAGTACATAAGAAAGATAAGAAGTCATTTGTAAAACATATACTAACAAAAAAAGAAGGATAAAACAAATCATAAAATTCAAATTAATAATATTAAATAATAATATATTAAAATTTAAATGAAAGAGATTTACTTAATATAAGTAGTATGTCTAAGTTTAAAACTATAATATCAAATAGTTAAATTTAAATAGTGAATTACCTAACAATTAATAAGATTAATAGCATACGTCAAGTTATTAAAATAAAATTATTACTAAAAAGATTTTTTTTTTAAAAAAAAAACTCAAAATAATAACAACTATCAATTAAACTCAATAATATCAACTTTAAAGTGATACATACTATCAACGTATTTATAAAAAATAATATAACTTATTTCTTTAGAAAAAAAATCTAACTCAGATTTTGATTTGACAACTAATTTTTTACATATCATTAGAAAATTTAGGGTTATGAGTGTAATGTGGATTTGTTTTTTTAAAATAAATTAATATGTTCAAAGTCATAATTTAAATAAAATGGATTTAATTTTTATACAAAAATCGCAACTTTCTTGATTTTTTCCCGGAGTTTTTTGTTTTGATTTTTTTAAAACTTTTGTGTAAATGATAAGAAAAAATTTAGAAAATTATTTGCTTTATATTAAAAAGTCGATATTGTTTAAAAAACATTAGCTTTTTGGGAAATTTTTTTTGATTTTTTTTCATATATTATTAATATAAAATTTATGAGTTTTTATACAAAGTTATTGAAAAATATCTGAAATTTTTTTCCAAAAAATATTAAAATCAATTTTTTTATATATAAAAAAACTTATTCTGAAAAAGCGCTATTTTATTCTTATATTTTATTTTTTAAAATGAAGAAAATTTTTTTTTAATCCTTTAAAAAAACGAATTTTGGAAAAAAAATAAAGCTTTTAAGCTTCAGAAAAAAAAATAAAAGTTAAAAAATATAAATAAACAAAATATTAAGATCTTTAAAATTTTTAACTAAAACAATGAAATTTATAAGCTTTAGAAAGTATAATGTTCAATTGAAAATTAAACCGGTATGTTAACAACATATTAAGATCTTTAAAATTAGACAGCAAATCTTAACGATTTTGATTTTAAAATTATAATTAATTAAAAATCAATTAATAATACGCAGGACTAACAAAAAATTCAGTTAGTAAAATATTTAAAATAAATTCGTAAATCAAATATTTAAATAATTTGTTTAACATGGTGGAACCTGGATTAATAAAAAAATCAACACGTATAAATTTAGTGACGTGAATTCACCAAACTGTGTCACGTGTAAATTTAATAACGTGGACTCACTAGACTGGATTCACCAAACTGTGTCACGTGTAAATTTAATAACGTGGACTCACTAGACTGGATTATATAATGGGTCCAATCCAATCATGTTCTAAAATACACATCACAGACTGTAGGCTTCCTAAAGCACATTTTCGTATAGATATTGTAAATTATAGAGCAATTAGGACTTACAAATAAATGATCTAATATTAGTGTAAAATGTAGTATAAACAATACATGTACCGTTTACAGTCGCTATTTGTGCATATACAATAGCTCAAGATATGGATTCACCTCTAAGGAGATTGAAAGTTGTTCATTCATTCCACAGGAACAGCTGCCTATCAAGTACATTATACACATCGTGTGAGAGAGCCGTGTGATCTCCTGCCGGAATTTCTTCGATTCCCAGGCATCCTTCAGGCTCTGGCTTGCATGCGGCTTTTCCAAGCCACGAGCATCTTCTTACTCTGTCCACTCGAACCCATTTAGCCAATTAAACAAAGTGGGTTAAATTTCACTTACTGTACTTTTCAGTCTCTTTGAACTAGAATGCTCACTTGATCTGCGGATAATGAATTCAAGTGAATCAAACAACTGAAATGAATTAAGCCAACCACAGAAGATGAATATCAACAGGGCATAATTAAAGCAATGGAGCTGCTACACATCTGATAAGAACCGAACAATTGCAGACGAAAGCTGCTTGTTAATTAGATAAGTGAAACCAAATACTTAATTGTATCCTTCAAGAAAATACACCAAATAACTCAAACGACGACTTACCTTGGAAATTTTCGCTTTCTTTGGTCCATTAGCATATGCATATCAATCTCTAAATCATCATTGTCGATAGTTTTAACACCATTCTTGAGATTACAATTCAACAAATTACTTGCATTAAGTAATCTCGCAAACTCAGACAAGCTAGCATTTGATATGCCCTTGTCTTGTTTTTTGACATACTGCATTACAATAGAACCTGGAAAACAAAAGCAGAGGTTACAACCTTGCTATATCGCACAAAAAACCTATGCAAATTAAGGGCTTGTTTGGTTCAGCCTTCCAACTTTCAATTTATAAACATTATTTTTTGGTTATCATTTTTGAGTTGTCGGTTCTGAGATCTAAGATAAAGTTTATGATATAGCATAACTTAAGCTAATATTTTAATAACAATATAAAAATCAAAATTCTTAAAAAATAAAAACTAAAGAAAAGAAGAGACGATTTACATATACCAATCATCAAATAAGCCCTAAGTTGCTCGATGATGTATATATATAACTACATCATAGGAGGCTATCCCAATTAGAATACCACAGCTTGAAACTTCATTATTAATTCACTATCATAATTATTTACTCAACAAATGACAGTTTTTGAATAATAAATCTTATAAAACAAAGGATTCTATTGAAGCAATTGAAAACATATACAAGTTACAAAATGAAATAGAAAATATCATGACACCTACAAACGAATATATATATATGGATTTAGGGAATACACAGTCAGGTAGCTTATGTAGGTAATGCACATATGGAGCGGATTTTTGTACATCATCTTCATATGTGCAGGCGATTCAAAGTCAGGTAACATATGGAAAGGAATATACCCATCAATCGAAGCATTTTCAAATTGAAAATCTTAGCAAAAGCCACATGGCCAACAACTCCAGCACGTCTAACAACCATCTTTTGTAAGCTTATTAGCCATTCCTATAAAAAAAAGATATTATTGCAAGTCATTTTATCCACTTGTTGGGAAACAGAATTTTCAAGAATTCTAGGACACTAACATCAAAAGCTTAATCAAACAACATCTGGTTATACCCAGCCAACATGAAGAATTCAATAAACAAGTTTTCTGTGATCACACGTTAAAACTTGGGATCTTGCAGTAAGTAGTAAGAGAGACAAGTTTGAATAGCAGTATATGATTACCATCTAGTAATCTAGATTCAAATATGACTACAAAAATGGCACAATTTACAAGCTTCAAAAGGGGAAGAAGACAGAAGAAAGAAGGAAGAATTCAATTTACTTACAAGATCAGACTCCAATAGAGATAAAAGCCATATAAGATCTTCACGTCTGAAATCCCCCACCAATTCTTCCTTTTCCATTTAAACGCTCACACAATGGAGTATTGAGGGGCCTTGGGAAAGATGAATCATGACACAAATCTCACACCAATAACAGGATTCACAAAGTTCTTAAGAAAGAATAAAGCATAAAGCGTTGGATAGAATTCCTCACATGTGGTTATTGGAGGCGACAAGTAGGACTGAAAATAGTTCACTTCTTTCCTGGACCGACAGTAGAAATACAAAACAACAAAGCAAAATCCAAATATAGTCATTAGTCAGCAACAAAATAACAAATGTCAATTATTAATCCAAGAGAGCGAGGAATCTTTAAAAGTTAGAAAGATCCAAGCATCAAGTATGTACTTAATCCAACTGAAAACCATTCAACATTTAAACAAAATTTTCAAAATTGTCTTCAACTATAAACACATTGAACAACTCAAAATATAGATATGCAGAGTGCCAGGGTTACAAAAACATATAATGCGATTATTATTGACATATACTGAAATAAAGAACATACAAATAAGAGCCTCTTAGTTAAACAGCCAAATAAAAGGCATCTTACTAATGCACTGTACATAGATGAGATGATAGGAATATGTTCTTTCAGTAACACATTTGAATGACATGCCACTGATGAATCTAGTTTGAAGACAATTGCATTTTGCAGGGGAATAGTGTAAGTGTAGGTATGAGCTCCACACAAGTTCCAAATGCAAACACAATACACGCACTGAGATAAAACTTGGGAAACACCATAAGAAAGCTTCCAAACAACGATCATCATATTCTTCTAAAAAATATGCAAAACTAATGTTGGAGCTAATTACCGTTTTAGGCAATGCTCTAAAAGACGCAAGACTGAGACATGTCTAGACCGTCTAGGCGGAGCTAGGGGTATGGGAGGGGCCACTGCCCCTGTTGACTCTCCGGCGACGAAGGGTAGGGATGGAATTACGGGATCGACAGGGGAGACCGAAGATGGAATGGTGGAGAATGAGGGAGAACGATGAAGACGGGAGATTGGAGGCAGAACGATAACGATGAAGATGAAGATGAAGATGAAGGAGAGTCTGGAGATTACTAAACGGCTAGAGTCTAAACCTAATTTTTGTTTATTCCTTTAACAATCCAAAAAACTGGGTTTATTTATGTAGTAAAAAAAAGCCCAGCCCAATTACTTATTTAACTAGAGTCAAACTCCTATTAAATAATCAAACTAATATTTCTTATATGTATAATTTAATTAATAAGTATATTTAAATTTTGATTTCAAATAAATAAATTATTTATATATTTTTTTATTAATAATTCTTTTTAATAAATAAATTGAGGGGAAAAAAAGGACACTAGTCCAGCCCCTCTGACAAAAACCGTTGGCTCCGCCACTGTCTAGACGGTCAGCCGTCCAGATGGACAATCTAAAGTTTTGAATCAATTACATGTTGTGTAAATAATATTAATTACATATTTTATATACAAAATTAATTTATTAAAATTACAAATTATACCAGCAGTCATTTCAGTCAACAAAATGGAGAATAGAGACCGCGAAAGGGAGGCATGAGAGATAGAGAGAGAGGCCGGAGGCAAAGACCGAGCTGGACGGGCGTCCGGCCGGATTAGAACGTATAAACTCGAGATTCTTCTTCAAAAAATTAGCAGAAAAACAATGAAACCCAAGATCAGTAGATAAAAATATGTTGCTTCCATGAAAAGCGATTTACACGACATAAAAAAATCTTTACTCGTGGTTAATAGTCAATCATGCCGGTATCTCTACAATCAATCCGTGATTTGCAAAAAACTGGGACGAAAGCTTCGAACTTGCGAGGCTGTGAGTAGGGCGGAGAGTCGCGACTGCGAGATAACAGAGAAGCTGCTGAATTAAACTGCCGTCTAAACTAAGGAATAAAACCCTAATTCTTTCTTTCCTTTTTTAAAAAGGCCGAAACAACAATTAACGCTTAAAATAAAACCCTAATTCCATCTTTTTTTTCCGGCCCGAAACAACAATTAACGGACCGCTTAATTAAACTGGTTTAAATTTAATTTTCTTTTTAGAGGGCTAAGACTGAGTGCGTTGTGGCGTCAGGTCAACTCATCGATGGCGAGCATTCCATTTAGCTTGCTTCTCAACTCCTTGACGCTCCACCCATCCCATTCTCAACTCCCTGCCACCCATCCCATTCTAAACTCCCTGACGCTCCACCCATCTCATTCTCAACTCCCTGACGCTCCACCCATCCCAGTCACCGCCGAGTTGTCGTCACCGGTAAATTTTCTCATCTTATTCGGCATTAGGTGTGAGAGCCCTTTTCTTTCGGACCGAGTCTTGGTCCTTAGCAAAGATTGGCCTTTCCGCACCCGCGGGCCTGACTGCCGCCCCTGCGGGTTTCCGCACCCGCAGGCCTGACTGCCGCCCCTGCGGCTCATGGAACCGCCCCTGCGATTTCCGGCGGCTGCAGCCGGTTTTGTTGACTCCTTTGACCCATGCTTTACTCTTTCGTTGCCTTCCTCTTTAAGTCTTTCCCTTGGCCGATGAGCAAGGGTTCCTCAATCCTTTCCTTCTTGCTTTCCCTTTGTTTCTTCTAGATCTTTGGTGATTCCTTCTTGGTTTTGGAAGAGTTTGATGTGGCTTTGATGATGATGATGCTAGTGATATGTGTTGTTGTGCTTGGAAGCCAGTAAGGGTGTTTGGTGATCAGTTCTTAGTTACCCACAACAGTGGTAAGCTTCCTTCTTCCTCTTCTCTTCTTTCTTCTTCCTTGTTCTTCCTTCCTTAGCTTAAGATTAGTTGTTTTGGACATAGGATGATGTTGGAATGTGTATGTTGTTGCATGTGTGTGAATTTGAATTGGAATAGACGTGATTTGATCACGTGAAGAGCCGAAGAGAAGCCGCGGGATCACGTTCTGCACTGTCGCCGCCCTCGCGCCTAGAAGCCGCCGCCCCTGCAAAAGCCGTGCCGCAGCGCCAGCGCCTTGCCTGCGTCCTGTGTCACCGCGCCTGCGGCTGGTCCCTGCCGCGCCTGCGGGTCACTTGTTCCGCTCCTGCATCCCTTGATCACGCAGGTGTGTCTTGTCCCGGGACTACCCATAGTTGGGTAGCTCCTTTCCTTTCCTAGTATGAGGGAACTAGTACCATGCTAGGTATCGGTTTATGATGAGTATGATATAGATATGCCGGTTACGGCCTTGAGGTTTACGAGTTGCATATGATCCTTATGGATCCCTTGGGTCTAGGTGTGACCCCTTTGTGTGATAGGAGTTTGATATATGTATGTATGCCTGTATAGGCCGTTTGGTCCTCCAGTTTGGAATGGACCAGTCAGAGAGTTGATCGTGGTTGAGTTTACTCCTGAGATTGAGGTAAGTCCATAAGACTTACTTAGCTGTCATCCTTATATTGGATGTGTGCATGAGTGGTGTTTGTTATATGCTTTATGTTGGTCACCGACCTATGTTATATTGACCGCCCATTGTAGTGGCCGTGACAACTTACCTTTCATCCCGTAGTGGAGTCTGGGAAGTTCTCTGTAAGCTAGTTAGTTCTGGTATATGGGAAGGGCACCTACCACTCCATATGGTATACGGGAAAGTGCGCTGATACCACTCCAGCTAGCTATTGCACGCAGAGGCGAGGATTATATTCATTCCTCGTGTCACGTATTTTCATATACTGATTTATATACTCTTGAGTGATTAACGTTATAAAGATAATAAACCGGGTAAATGTGTGATATCATGATGAGGTGTTAATATTATTGATATGTGATTGTGCTCTAGCATCTTCTTATATATGTGTATGGTTAGCTAACGGTTTGATACCGTGTTGTAGATCCTTTGCAGGTTAGGAGAGCTGCAGAGTGATCCAGAGGGGTGATCTGTTGAGGGTTCCGTACACTGGGCGTTATCGTGGGATTTTGGCTTTATCATTATTGTACGGATTTCTATTTGACTTTGTACTCAGCAATACACTGTATCATCCTTTTGAATGTATATATATATATATATATATATATATATATATATATATATATATATATATATATATATATATATCAGTTTTATGTTTTGTTTTAATCTATTGGTGCCTTGTTGTAAGATTCAGTGAATTTGTTGTCAGGCTAGGGTCAGGATCCATTGTGATCCTAGCTCTGTAGCTAGGGCTGTTCACCGGTCCGGACCTAGACCGGACCGGAAAAGGAAGGACCGGAAATGGACCGGAAAATTCGGTCCAGGTCCGGTCCAAAACCGGTCCAGGACCGGATGGACCGGATTTTTTTAATTTTTTTTTTAAATTTTAATTTTGTTCCCCTCATTTTTTTTCGCACCAAGCCTATTGCGGACCGGATCGGACCGAGACTTAATTAGTTAATTTTAATATTTTTATTTCACTAAAATTTTAATATATTTATAATATTTTATAACTAAAATTTGTATTTTTTTTTAAAAAAAATATCGGTCCGGACCGGACCGGAATTCTTGGACCGAGGACCGGACCTGTTTGTTCTGGTCCAAAACCCGGACCGGACCGGAAAATGAACTGCCCTACCTGTAGCACTCCGAGTCCTACGGATTTGGGGTGTTACATTAGGGGTTCTAGAAATTTTCTCAAAGTTGGAAGTTATTATTTCAGGATTGCGAATGATCACACCTCTTGAGTTGTTCGATATTCAAAACCTCTATTTATAGAAGTTTTCAAACCATCAACCTTACATCTAATCGATGTGGGATAGCAAAATTCCTGAAAATGTTTAACGTAAATCGATTGGGCTTATAATTCTTAAGAAAATTAAGGAAAAAGTTATTCCATATAGTATTCTTAAAAAAAATTATTTACTAAATATCATAACAAAATTATTAAAAAATATTGAAATCTAAAAAATATATTTAATCGTTCCGAGAATAAAAAGTAACGTGAAATTTAATGAAAGAGATGTATTTTAAAATACTCACACCATAAGCCGTCATACACTATACTTTAGTATATTTATACTAATTGAGATTGATAGGTCAACAATCCACATATCAATAGGTCAACGACCCACATATTAATAGATCAATGACCCACATATAAATTAGATCAAAATAGTAGGTCAACGACCCACATATATACCCACATAAAGATTAGATCAAAATAGTAGATATAAGATAAAATAAGATATAAAGAAAAACTTTCTAACGTTAAATAAATAAATTAAAATCCATATTAAAAGAAAAAAAAACTAATGAAGTTAAATAGTGAACAATAAAAGTATATATTTTATAAATATGCCGAAACTTGATACTGCTACTTATTTTTTAAAAGTCAATGTTCTTGTAAAATTTTGTTCTCAGTAAATATTGGAATCATGATCCCGATTCATATATCTCTCGCTTCTAGAAATCAAAATAAGATAATCGAACTACTTTTTTCTGTTTTTTTTCTTTTAAATTTGATAAATGCTAGTTAATCGTATCTTTTATTATAATCACATCATCTAGAGGAAATATATATATATATATAATGATGAGATTGGTTCGGGTGAGGAGTAATTTTGTGGGGTTGGAGGGACTTGAGTTAAAAGATCAAAATAATTGGACAGTTGAAATAAAAAGGAGGGTTGTGGACATGTTGATATTTACAATTTTGTGGTTCATTTTTTATAAACTACATATTTTGTGAACATAGTATTCATTTTTTAACATGGTAATAGTACAATTTTACCTTGTCCATTCACATTCAATTCAGTTTTTTTTTTTCGCTCAAAATTTTATCGAATTTCTCTTCTTAATTTCAAAAACAATATTTTGAAAGCTCATTTATGTAATTTGAGATAATTTTTGCTCATCATGAGTTCAATTTTTACTCATATTAACTCCACCATTTATACGAATTAATATCTTTTTTTATGTCAATAAATTCATTTTTACACGACTTTGTTTCAAATATTCTAAAGGTTCATTAATCATGAACTATGAGTTTATTTTCACTCACAATGAGTCAAATTTTATTCACGGTTAGTTAAAATATTTTATGCATATTATGTTGTTGTTTTTTCTCATTCTTTTAAAATAAAATAGAAACATTAAATAGTACTTCTAGCATATATATATCATTTGTCGTTTAGACTCGATTGTATGATGCACAAAATTTATTGACAACGATAGGCAGATCAAGATCATACCTTTCTTCTCCAACAACTTCCACTCGTCATCCTGCAAAATTTTCAAAGGGTTTCCGTACAAATCTTATTGTACAAGTAATCCTTTATCTATCTTTCAAAACCCAAAATTTGACCCTTTCACTAATCCTTTATCTATCTTTCAAAACCCAAAATCTGACCCTTTCAGTTTGCTTACCGGGATTTCCAATCTCCCTTCGTGATTGCTATAACCTCGTTATGATACTAGTTCTTAGGATTCAAACACAATCAATTAGAGAGGAAAAAAAACGATAATTGGTAACTTAGTTTACCACAAATATGACTACGTCTAAGGACACTGTCAAGCCAGGCTTTTTCACTATATAAGATAACAATTCTAACAATACTCAAAGAAAGTATAAGTATGATTATAAAACCCGAATCCTTCTATACACGAGTTTAAAAGAAGTTGAGATTAATAAGAGTACACAATCAAGGTCCACAACCTAACAATGCGAGGTATTAGGAAAAATGGTCTTTTTTTTCGGTGACTGAACAATTTTGGTTGGAAGGTGACACAAAATTATTAATTATAAAAGCAAAGGGTGTTTGAATCCTGCAAGATTGTGGAAGAAACGCAAGATTAATTAAGACATAAATGAAATGCAGTAACGAGCCGTTGAAATTGTGTTGCAAATTAAGAAGTGTGATATCTTACAAGCAAGTCAAGCATGCCAGACCATCTATTTGCATGGACCTCATCACCACTGACCGACCCATAAACCTACAAAAGGATAAAAAATAATAAATCAATTGTGATGAAATTCAAGATTCTAATGCTTGTTGAAATCAAATAATTTGCCGATTGATTATTACCATTTAAAAGGGGATAGAGAATCCAATTTGCCGAGAAGTCTGAACCTTTTTACTTGGTGTTTTGCACCTTGTAATGCTTCTAATTCACAAGATAAATGAAGAATTTGATAAGATCTCCAAATATTAAGATTATGAACTAGTTAAGATTAGGTATAATGATTGAATAATAAACACTTACATAAAGTATCATGTTGACACCTCGATCATGCCTTGGTCCTAGTTGTTAAATAATACAGTTTCTTGGAACCGTCTACAAACATATATTCATACTAGCTAGTAAAAAAACACTAGGTGGTTGTCAAGCTGGGTTAGCTTGTAGTGTAGATCAATGCATGTTGCAGATGAGTACACCATACCTATGCGGATTTGTCGAATATTCTCGTCTGTATGTATGTTAAATAACAAAAGGAATAACAGACTGTTTTATGTATAACAAAGAGGAACAACGCAGTGCTATATTTATATCTAACAAAATAGAAGGCAGTATATATACCTACTGCATAACAAAAGGGATCATCAACACAATTACTACATATAACAAAATGGAGCAAGCATATATTAGTAGTGGTTGTATAGTACGAATTATAGATTCGTTTAGTAGCCTAGCCACGTAGCGTGGGAGCGTAAGTCCGACAAGTCAGCGTATATTGTTCCTCGAGACAGATGGAGGGTAACCTCGTATATCCGTTCTTCTTCTCAGTAGTTGCTGATTGTGGTTGACCACCACAATCTGTTCGACCAAACATCTATTAGCTAATCGGTGTCGTATGTTGTGATACGTTGTCGGGGTGGTTGGGGCGTAGTCTGCAGATGGAATGATCTGCATTTCAGGAGCGCTGAGATCATTGTGGAGTCTTGTTTTGTAGACCATAGCATAGTGCACTGAAGGGCCTCTGGCTACGATCCGTGCATGTACAAAAGTGTAATACCCCGAATCCGTAGGACTCGAGGTGCTACTGGGCTAGAATCTCACAATGGATCCTGACCCTAGCCTAACAACAAGTTCACTGGATCTTACAACAAGGCACAAATAGGTTAAAACCAAAACATCAAACTGTATATACATATATCAAAAGGTTTACAGAAGAACCGCTGAGTACAAACCAAAACATATAACTGTACATACAAAATATCCCATATCCCACGCATAACCTAGTGTACGGAGCCCTCAGCGGATCATCCCGTCTGGATCACTCTGCAGCTCTCCTAACCTGCAAAGGATCTACAACACGGTATAAAACCGCTGTTAGCTAACCATACATATATATAGATAATGCATAAGCACAAACACACTTCAGGAATTCATAAACATAGAATCATGATGTCACACATTTACCCGGTTAATTATTTTTATAACGTCCAACACTCAAATCGTATATATATGAATATGAATATATGTGACACGAGGAATATATAATCCTCGCCTCTCGGTGCTGTTGTCAGCTGTAGTGGTAATCTAGTATCACTTTCCCGTCTACCCTATGGGAGTGATAGGTGCCCGTCCCACTTCCAAATCTGGCCTGTCCGTAGAGAGCCTCTCCGTCTCCCAGCGGGATGACAGGGCAAGTTGTCACAACCCTACAATGGGCGGTCACTAAACCATAGGTCTGTAATAATCAATCATCACATGCTATCAAGCATATATCAAACACCACTCATGCATACATCCAATATAGGGATGGTAGCTAAGTAAGTCCTATGGACTTACCTCAACCTCGAAGTACTCTCAACACGATCAGCTCCAATCTGGAGGACATCACTGCCTAATAACAAGGCATATAGAGATATCAAATCTCCTATCAATCAAAGAGGTCACACCTAGACCCAAGGGATCCATAAGGATCATATCCAACTTATAAACCTCGATAAACTACTAAACCTCAAAGCCATAACCGACATATAACGATATCATACTCATCATCATCCTATCCTCATACACATACCTAGCATGCTTTCAACCCGCTCATACTAGGAAAGGAAAGGATCAATACTACTCTAAGTGGATCATGTACAAGAAACACCTGCGTGACAGGAGGGACGCAGGGGCGGAGTGACGGAAGGCGTAGGCGCGGCGGCGCTCCAACGTAGGGGCGGTGACCGTGACCGTAGGGGCGGCGGCTTCCGGGCGCGGGTGCGGTGACAAGGTCCCACAAGGGCGGCGGCTCACAAGCGCGGGGCTGCGACAGTGCATAACGTAATCTCCCGACTTCTCTTCCATTCTTCACGTGATCAATTCACGTCTTCATCATTCCACAACCACAATCACATACATATATATACATACAAACATCAATATGCATCCTAGCACATCTAATCCTAAGCTAAGGAAGAGGAAAAAGGAATCAAAGAAAGAAAGAAAGAAGAGAAGAAGGTAAGCAACTCACCACTGCTATGGTCCTAGGCAGAAAGGAATGATCAACAACACACTCTCAAATGGCTCCCAAGCTCAGCAACACATCCACACATCATCATCATCATCATCAAACACATCAATTCTCTTCCAAAACAAGAAGAATTCAAGAACAAACTCAAGGGAAGGAAAGGAGGCAATAAGAACGTCGTGAGGTAGGCTAAGGAGGTGATGAAACCCTTGACCAGGAAGCAAGGAATAGGTATAAGGAAGTAAGAAAGAGTAAAGCATAGTCCACGGTCAACAAAGCCGGCTGCAGCCGCAGGAAACCGCAGGGGCGGATTCCCTGAGCCGCAGGGGCGGACACTGGACAAGCCGCAGGGTCGCCACCATGGACCCGCGGGGGCGGCTACATCCTAGCTTAGCTCTAAAGATCAAGACTCTTACAATAAGAGCCCAAGTATGTAGTCTTTGTCCCAATGACTTCTACTGCTGCTCCTATTTGGTATTGAAATTCAGCCATGTTGTTTCCTGTAATGAAAGACAATAGATATCCGTCATATTTGTGATAAATGTATAGCTGTAGAAAATAATATAAGAAAAAAACTAAAGTAACAAACTTCTGTAGCTTTGTTGCATTCGTGGAGTTGATTTGTGATGTTCTTGGAGGAGTAGAATTCAGGGGTGAAAGTAATAGATATGTTCTCTAAAACAGTAGAAAGCTATATATAGGGAATCTTTAGTGGGTTTTACTGATCTTTAGTGGGTTTTATTGTTCTGTGAATAGTATGCATGGTAATATCCTAATGTAGTAGGTGACATCAGCCTAGCATGGTTGTGTTGCACGTGTACTCTAGTAGCAGTTGTGGGATTGTGATATGTATTGATTGAGGGATAACTGTTAAGTGTAGTGGGCCGGGTTAGAATTTTCCGTTCTAATTTACTAATAATTGTACTTAAGTAATATAATTGTCCTAAGATTATAGCCTACGCTAAAAGAACAACTTACTCAATTTTAAAGGTTGCGTAGCTTCATAGTCTCGTTATCACTCTATTTACCGGGAATATCATTGATAGTAAAAAATATTCTTACTAGCTATTAAAATTTTTTATTACCTTTGAAAATACTTCAACCATCTCGAAAAACGAGTATGTTTTCTCCAAACATAAGGAATAAATCCTTGGATAAAGAAAATGAGAACTAAAAACTTTTTTTCCAAATGAAAATTAAACTTTGAAAGTAGAAAAGTAATGCGAGTAGTGAGCTAACATGTATGTGTAATAAAAACCAGACATATTTGTATAGATTGACCTAAACCAAGTAATTTACAGTAACATTCAGACAACTTGGCAAATCTTCTTATCCTTGCAAAATACTAAAAATAACACCTTTATTGACATAGAAAGATCAATGTGTAATCAAAGAAATTTACCGTATGAGGCCCGCATTTTAAGCAACATTCCTCCATGATATCCAATGTCATTGTCGATGATGGTTATGGTTCAATTAGTGAAATAGAAATACACAATTATATATACCAACAAAGAAAGAACAAAGAAAAGGAAAAGATATGAATACCTATAGGGATTTGTATCAAGGAGACGCTGGTTGGATTCGGAGATGGAGTCAATACAATGGTGACAAAATTGCAACATTAAAGACATTGAAGAGGAACCCATTCATTCAATAGTAAGATATTAGAATATTCTCTTGTGTATCTTCCAATAATTCTATCACAACCCCAAGGTCAAATGAGGTTATATCGCGGTTGTGAGGCAGTTTTAAGGGGGTCCAAAGAAGGGAGAACAAAGGCAAGAAGTGGAAAATAGAAGGGTTACATATATAAAGGTAGGAAAGGTCACATAATCTTAACAAAGAGGGTCTCAATCATCTTCACGCACAAGTATAAAGAATCAAATGACCACGTAGTCTTGAAAAGAGTCAATCACAAGTTCTAGAAGAAATTAAACATGTTGGAGATCACATAAAAATAAGAAAGAAAGAAAGAACATATGAAAATGCATGTCCATAAGTCAAGAGCATTCATAGGGTAATGTATTGTAAGAGCCTTAGTCGTTTGGACCGAGTTTGCCTTAGCCGAGATTGTCGTAGCCGCCCCTGCGGGTTTGTATGCCGCCCCAGCGGGTTCCCGCTCCCGCGGCCTAGTGAACCGCCCCCGCGGTTTCCTGCGGCTGCAGTCGACTTTGTTGACCTCTTGACCCGTGCTTTACCCTTTTGTTTCTTCTTCCTTAAGCTTCTTCTTTGGCCTCATGAGCAAGTGTTCCATTTCCTTTCCCCACAAAACCTACGTGCTTCTTCTTCCCTTTCCTCCCTTGATCTTGATCTTGGTTTTCCCTTGGTTGCAAGAGGTTTTGTGTGGCCTTGTTGAGGTTGATGCTAGTGGTTGTTGTGGCTGTGCTTGGAAGCCAGTTGAAGTGTAGTTTGGTGCATCCTCTTGCCTAGACCAGTAGTAGGTAAGACTTGTTTCTTCTTTCTTTCTCTCTTTCTTTCTTGTTCTTCCTTCCTTAGCTTAGGAGTAGATGAATGGATCATAGATTGATGTTGGAATGTGTATGTATATGTATGTACTTGGTTTTGGATGAGAGAAGACGTGTTTTGATCACGAGAAGAGCCGAAGAGGAATCGCGGGTCACGTTCTGCACGTCGCCGCCCCCGCGCCTGGAAGCCGCCGGCCCTGCGGAATCCGTGCCACAACGCTCGCGTCATGCCTGCGCCGTGCCTGCGTTGCCTGCGGCCTTTGTCACCGCGCCCGCGGCTGAGTTTTGCCGCGCCTGCGGGTTGCTTGTTCCGCCCCTGCGTCTCTTGTGTCACGCAGGTGCGTCTTGTCCCTAGTCTACCTAGAGTTAGGTAGATCCTTTCCTTTCCCAGTATGAGCGGGTTAGTAGCATGCTAGGCTTATGTATGAGGTTAGAACGATGATGAGTACGTTATCGTTTATGCCGGTTATGGCTTGGAGGTTTATGAGTTAGGATATGATCCTTATGGATCCCTTGGGTCTAGGTGTGACCCCTATGATGGATATGAGTTTGATTTATGTTATATGCCTTGATATTAGGCAGTGTTGTCCTCCGGATTGGAGTGGACGTATCTGAGAGTTGATCGTGGTTGAGTTTACTCCTGAGGTTGAGGTAAGTCCATAGGACTTACTTAGCTACCATCCTTATATTGGATGTACGCTTGAGTGGTGTTTGTTATATGTTTTATAGCATGCGATATGGTTCATTACCGACCTATGTTATATTGACCGCCCATTGTAGTAGCTGTGACAACTTACCTTTCATCCCGTAGTGGAGTCTTGAAAGTTCTCTGTAAGCTAGTTAGTTCTGGTATACGGGAAGGGCACTGACCACTCCTCATGGTATACGGGAAGGTGCGCTGATACCACTCCAGCTAGCTATTGCACGCAGAGGCGAGGATTATATTCATTCCTCGTGTCACATATTTTCATATACCGATTTATATACTTTTGAGTGCTTAACGTTATAAAGATAATAAACCGGGTACATGCGTGATATCATGATGATGTGTTAATATTATTGATATGTGTTTGTGCTCTAGCATCTTCTTATATATGGTATGGTTAGCTAACGGTTTTATACCGTGTTGTAGATCCTTTGCAGGTTAGGAGAGCTGCAGAGTGATCCAGAGGGGTGATCTGCTGAGGGTTCCGTACACTGGGCGATATCGTGGGATATGGGTTATTTATGTTGTACGGATTTCTGTTTTGACTTTGTACTCAGCAGTACTCTGTTTCACCTTTTTGATATGTATATATATATATATATATATATATATATATATATATATATATATATATATTAGTTTTATGTTTTGTTTTAATCTATTGGTGCCTTGTTAAGATTCAGTGAACTTGTTGTCAGGCTAGGGTCAGGATCCATTGTGAGATCCTAGCCCAGTAGCACCTCGAGTCCTATGGATTTGGGGTGTTACATGTATGGCTAAGTCAATCATCAAAATCCATCCAAGAACCATCTGCATAAACAATAGAAAAAAGATATAATCTAAAGCGTCGTAAGCACGTCAATTATCAAATAGAATTTTTTCAATATATCATATTTCAGAAGGTAATACAACTCCATCCGATTCAACTACAATAAATGCAAGCAGAAATGCAAGAAAAAACTCAACAAAAGCAAAAAACATTTGGACAGGGAAACGTGTGACAGGAAAGAGAAATGTGAATGCTTGAGTTAGTGCAAACACCTCATACTTGAACTCCACATTGTCCGCAATGTGACAGACAACAAAGTAAAGAAAAATAATACTCACAAAAGCATGATATGTAGCATGGTGGTGGTGGTGAAGAAAGAAGAAGATTCACTCTTCAAAATTATCAAGCTCGAAATCATCATATGTTTGTGATGGTTTTAAGATGAAGCCGTAGGTCATAGACTTATTATGTATCAAGCAAATTTGATCAAATAACACAAGGTTTCATAATTCATAAGTCAAACAAAATGATTGTTTGTCCCGACAACGGCGCCAATTTGACGAGGAATGATCGTGAGCCTTTGTTTTCATAAATGCTTACAAGGCCCGCCCGATTGTAGTAATAAGTCATTTTCAAACTCAAGGAAGATAATGAAATAATTTGACAAATTAATAGCGAAACCTGAATAAAATAAAACAAAATAGAAAATTAAGAAAATGGATCGATCGTCGATCGACAGACACAAGTAGGTCTATTAGAGCATGAACGAAGAAAATAAAATGAATAAAATCAGAAATTACAAAGGCGAGAAAGACACAATGATCGGATGACTGGTGAACATTGGTCGGCCTATAGTGTTAGAGGAAATTTGTTAACAAATCGTAGGAATAAGAGAGAAGCAAGTAATTGGACGTTGCTTAATCCAAAATTGGTAAGTTCGCAAGTGAGTTGAGATTATATGTATCAAATATTAATTAAAGAATTATAGGACCAAAATCACCACAACATAATATCAAATCTCATTTGACAACAATCAATCCATAATAGAATAAAATCATGTTACGCGGAGACAATTTTGCTCGGCTCTTGCATTTTACATAATATAAAACGCATGAGTGACTCAACTCGCATTTTTCCATCAATACCTGAAAGATTAAATAGTAATAAAGCGATCTATTCTCGACTCTCGCATTTTGCATATGTATAACAACTCAAAACTACTATAACTCTCGGTAGATAAACATCCAAATGATAAAGATTATTACCAACATCATATATCATCAATATAGTCGGGCTCTTCATACCCTAGAACGAATGAATTTAACATAAGATACATTAGTAGAAATTCACAACTTTATTTATTGAGAGAAAAGAGACCGCAGATCGATGGTTAGTGGTCGATCAATTGACACTATTATATAAAACTCGTCTATGATACTTTTGAGTGAAAACTAGATTTAAAAAAAAACCTAATGACAGAAACACCTTTTTATAGGAGAAATTATAACTTAATCCTCTTAGGCTTTGCATATGTTTTTACCAAACTTTATCTTATTACTAAAAAGTAAAAAAAATGTCCAACGAATGACTAAAAGATAGCCTAAAATAAAAGGGATAATAGATAGAAGATAAAAAGTCAAAGTGAGATCCGTTGCGGGATTGGTCTGCCGATCACCTAGAAATGAATCCGGGTGACTTCGCTTTGGAGAAATGGTCACGTTCTCGGGAAATGTTTTGGAGGTTGGCCAATCGAAGGTCGGTGGTCGGCCAACTGCCTCCAAAGCTTCAAGCAAATCTTTATTCTTCACTCTCGTATTTCAATCAATTTCGTCCTAAACTCGACTTCCTTTACCGCATGGAGACAACCTTGGTGTGTTGAGGTCATTCTTTTGTAAATAGCTCTATTTTAGCTCCAAAAACGCTTAAAATGTGTACAATGTCATTGATACACCGAAGAATCTGCAAAACATAAAAGGAAAGTAAATTCTTCACACGCAAGTAAATTCTTCACACGCAAGTCACCCGGATTCATTTTTTTTCTACAAAAGTATATTGAAAACCCTAACTGTAAGGTTTGTGCAGAAAAAAACACAAAATGTTTTGTCTTCTCTCTATTCCCGAAGTAACTCGTTGAAAGATCACAACATATATGTAAAATTTTAACTAGTTTGTGGTGTTTTATAGTTCTTCAGAGTATGCTCTAATAGACCTACCTTTTTTTTATATGTAAAATTCATGTATATATATATGAAATATGTTATACTATTATTAATATACTCCATTTACACAAAATACATAGTTAAGATAGTTAATACTATAATTATAAATCTATTTGTTATTATTGAAATTTTTTTAATTTGTCGTTGTTTAATATATAATTTTACCTAAAATTTATATTTATTTTATTATGATATAATTTTTTTGTTATATTAATAACTATTTTGTTTGTATTTTTACCATCCCCGTACAAGCATGGGTACTAAGCTAGTTATACCTAATCTAATAATGTACAATTTTAACTAGTTCATAATCTTAATATTTGGAGATCTTATCAAATTGTTCATTTTTCTTGTGAATTAGAAGCATTACAAGGTGCAGAACATCAAGTAAAAAGGTTCAGATTTCTCCGCAAATTGAATTTCCTATCCCCTTTAAATGGTAACAATCGGTTTCTTCTTTGTACTCGATTATTTGATTTCAACAAGCATTAGAATCTTGAATTTCATCACAATTGATTTTTTTATTTTATTTTATCCTTTTGTAGGTTTATAGGTCAGTCAGTGGTGATGAGGTCCATGCAAATAGATGGTCTGGCATGCTTGACTTGCTTGTAAGATATCCACACTTCTTAATTTGCAACACCATTCCAACGGCGCGTTCCTGCATTTCATTTATGTTTTGATTATTCTTGCTGATGCGCCCTTGACAACCATGACCGTGGATGAGGAGGACGATGCTTTGCGGGTTCGCTCCGATGGACCGCTCACTCGCTCCCGAGCTAAAGTCATCGCCCAAGCTGCCGGCTCAATCATCCGACGCACCATTGCATCACTTGGACCCGTTAGTGACATGCCATGTCTCCACTCCACCATGGCATAGACTTTCGGCTCCACGTCATCAAGCTAGCAATATTATTATTATTTTAATATATTTTGTATTTAAAATAATAGACTTTGATTTCCAGAACCTTAACTCCGGAACTTAATTCCGGGAGTTACTTTCCGACATTGATAGTCTAAGCCTTTCAATTCGGGAGTTAGCCCCGACTTTATTTCCCGCTTTTATTTCCCGCCTTTATTTCCGTCATTTAATTTCCGGCTAATGGTTTGACCTTCATCCACTATATAAGGGATGTTTGACCTCACTTGTAAAGCATGTCTAATTTTAATCAAGTATTTTGAAGGAAAATCCTCATTCTTGATTTGGGCATCACTTCCTCTTCAATCCCCTCAAAGTTCTTCCTTGGATCAAGTCTTAGATCCAAGAACTCACCTTTGAGGATTCTTCTAAAGAATCAAACCCTCAAATATATTACAACGTTTGCTCGATCTCTCTAGATCGAATCAAACCTTCGCTTCCGCAACCATCTCAAATCGCTTCCGCCTTATCAAAGTTCTATCCAAATCACTTTTGCACATCAACAAGGAGTAGTTGAAGCTCTAGCTTGGTCTAGATCCGGCATTCGTTCTTTAACAATTCCAAGGACGCATCAAATTGGCATCAGAGCAAAGGGATCGAAGCTAAGTTCTCTTTACTCTTGTTTTTGTGCGTTATTTTATTATCCTTCTTTAGCCTTTGTTGTTCTTTCCCTCTTGAAGATCTTCATCTTGTTCTTCGTGTTCATTGAAGTTTTCTTGAAAATTTTTTTTTCTCACAAAACAAATTTAGGAGATATTTGGTTGCCATCAAATCATCTATCAAAAACAATTTGTTCTTAAACCGACCCAATCCGACAAGTTTGTTAATCGATTTTATCAAATTTCTTGGGATTTATTTGTTAACAAATTCAGATATCTCGCATTTTGATATTCAAAAAAAAAAAAAAAAAAAACCAAAACTCTTCAACAAAGCGGATTTGTTTCCAAAGTGTTTCATCTCTTAAATCAAAAAAGTTGCAAAGTTCAAAAAAAAAGAAAAAAAAAAGTGAAAAGACGTCCGGCAAACCGGTCCATCTGAAAAATCGGATTATTACAAAAGGTCAAAGACCAAAAGCAAGTAAAACTTGCCGTTAAACAATCCGTCCATTTCTTATCTCTCCATCTTCTTATACACGTTGCAAATTTATCACTTGTTATTTGTGTGAATTGGTTCAAATTTTGTTGGGTTAGCCTATCTTGCCTAACCGCCAAACGGCCTTCCCAAAAGTAGAACCTTAACGCATGATAACATGATTTATCGACTTGTTTTACTCATGCATTTAGTTAGATTTTCCCTTTCCGCATTCATGTTTTAGCCTTAGTTTGTGCCATTTATGCTTGTTTAGTTCTACTTTGCAAGAATAGATGTCTACACACACTATTTGTGGCTTTGTAGGTGATTTGACACATTTTGGAGCTAAAACAACGTATCTGAGGATCAAGCCTCGAAGTGGACGCATTGGAACGAGCTACGTGCACGGAAAAGGGCTAGGAATCGAGCTAAAGACACGAAGGAACGAAGGGATGGCATCTCGGCCTTGATCTCGGTCTGACCAGACCGAGATGGCCTGATCTCGGCCGAGATCCATTGATCTCGGGCCGAGACGGCCTGATCTCGGCCGAGATCCATTGATCTCGGGCCGAGATCCATAATTTCGGTCGATCTGGAAAGTTTCTGTTGTGAAATCTCGGTCCCGATCTCGGCCGAGATTTTTGACCGAGATTTTGTTGACCGAGATATTTGCCCGAGATTTTCTGTTCGGCGATTTTATCTTGTTTTTGGATCGGTTTTGGTCCAGCCCATCCTTTGTAAGGTTGTTGCCTATAAAAGGGAAGCTCTAGGTTATTTCTAAGAGTCCGATTTAGTCCGTTTCTTTTAGGGTTAGGTTACCCCATAGGGGGAGCCGCCTCCCTTCCTTTCCCTTCTTCTTCTCCATTGTTCTTCATAGTTTAGATTCAAGATTCATACTTTTACATTCAGTTTTGTTTGGAAGACCTTGTTGGATTCAAGATTGAAGGTTTCCATTTATTCCAGTTAAGTTCTTTATTATTCCCCTTTGTTATTTCTTTATTTTTTCTTTCTTTGAAATGATTGTTATTGGCTAGAACCTTGAGGTTCCAAGGTTGACAGGGATTTGTGTATGCATTTGATTATGATGGAATGTTGTGCTTTATGTTTTGGCTTTGACTTGCTAGAAATCCTAATAGTTGGCTTGGACTTTAATCTAGATTGAATCCTTCTAGCTAGTAACCTAAGTTGGAATTGAGACTTACCCGGTGATATTCCTTCATAGATACATGAGAGACTGATCGTAGGTAATAAAGGTTTATCCTTTATTGGTTGAATGTGCTTAGATTCCTTGCTAAGTAGGATAATACCTGAAACTTACCCGGTAATGGTTTACCTTTCCCTTAGTTTGTAGTCTGGTTTGTTTAGAATTTCCTACCTCTCTACCTTGAGACTTACCCGGTAATAGGTAGTTGGTTTGGAACTAGATAGTCTTGAGACTTACCCGGTAATAGACTGTCAGCCTATAAACGTTCATCCTTGTGGCTTTTCTACCATATATCTTTTTGAGTCTTCCTGAATCTATATGTATAAACAATGATCTTGAACCCTTGAAATCCATTTTCTTTCCTTTAACTTGATTATCTTTTGTTTTATTTCCTTTTATAAAACTGCTCTTGATTGAAGGTGACATTCAATTGAGAGCAACCCAAAATCCTTTGCAAAACCCTTTTGACTTCTTTCTCTTATCTTTTCCAACCTCCTGTCTTTAATTGAGATCTATTCTATTTATAATCATTATTGTATTTTAATCCCCTCAGTCCCTGAGATCGACCCTGGAATACTTACCTTTATTGTGATTGACCCATACACTGTGGGTTCGTTGCTATTTAGGGAATTATTACAGGTTATAAATATAAAACTATCCCTTCCTAGTTTTGCTAACTTATAGGTCTTTATCTTTATTGATAAAGGTTTATAGGGGTGTAAAAACAGCGAACAACGCACTTGAACTTGGGTAACGTTGACTTAATTCGTCACCTTGCTCATTTGATTGCTTGCATTTGTGTGTATTCATTTGGAATTGACTAACGTGGATATAGAAAACTCTCAGGATGCTCGTGAACGAGAAAATGCCTCCTTATCCGAGGAAGTTGTTAATCTAAAGCAACAATTGGAGGAGATGAGGGCAAAACTTTTGGCCCTTACGACCGCTCAACGTCCTGCTTCAAATCCACATGACACCATGGTCGAGACTTCCACGTCCGATGCCCGTCGAAAAGGCAAAGGCCTTTTGAGAACCGACCCATCTCAAGGTCTTAGGCTTGCCTCAGTCATCGAAAGTCAAAATCAACAAGATGGCAGGGACCACCTCAACGAGACCGACATCAACGATGGCCCGACTCCGGATGATTTACTTTATGTAGATACGATGGATCGGAACAAGCGCTTCAAGCGCAATCGTAGACGGTGTGGATCGCCCCCATCTCTACCGAATGCACACCATACTAGCCGTCCCATCCAGGATGAATCCCGACACACCAATCAACAAGATCATCATCCTCGACGTGCCAGTAATGATCGGTATGGACAACGCCGCCAACGACCTAGCCGGCGACATCATACCGCGACTATGATGAGTATGACGAGAGGGATGATTTTGATGAGTTCTCCGACGATGAGCCCAACTTGGAACGGGTGGCTCATGTCCGTCCATGGCACCCACCCGTCCGACACCCATATGAGAACCAGGACCGAGGAGAAGAATGGTTGCCTCCTCCTAACCCACCAAGGCATGCACATCAACGAGCTCATCATGATGATATGCCACCGCCCCGTCCGGATCCCTACAAAGCTCGTAAGGGAAGATAAAGTTAAATTTCCAATATTTTATGGGGAATATGATCCTTGTGTGTTTCTTGATTGGGCACAGGACATGAGAAGGGCTTTGAAGCATTTCCACTATGAGGAATATGCGAAGATCGAAGTGACAACCTTTTATTTTAAAGGCGATGTAAAATCATGGTGGAACCGGTATGAACACGTCCGTGAGAGCCGAGGATGGGAACCGGTTGCGACGTTTGATCAATTGATCTATGCCATGACAAAGAAGTATGTCCTCGACGACTTCAAAAACGATATGCGGATGCAAATTGCCGAGCTCCAACAAGGCAAACTCACTCCGGTGGCCTACTTGGCCAAGCTCGAGGACATGCATATGAAGGCCGGCATTTCGGCCTCTCCCTCCGCCCTACGCACCAAGTTCATGAGTGGCCTTAATCCGTCAATCCGACGCCCTCTTGAGATCGTTCCATACAGGGACTTGGTTGCTTTGTGTCATGCGGCCATGAAGCTTCACAAGCAACAACAAGAGAATCCGAGATACTCAAGGTATAACTCCTCTCAAAGTCAATACGCGTATTCTACTCACACCCGTGCTCGAGATATATCTAGTTCTCAAGAGTCCGGCGCCACCAAAGGAGCCCAACAGATGGTTCAATCCACCCGACAAGCGGATACCGAGAGGGCACCACAACGTGGTCCAAATGCCCCGGCACAAGCGCTTTCCGCCCGCACCCCTCAAGGAACTCCACCGGCGGCACGACCAAGAGAGCCCGTGTGTTACAAATGTAGCGGATTCGGTCACGTCCAACGTGATTGCCCGAACACAAAGCGTGTGTTGTTTGCCAACCCCTCATATGAAGATGAGGAAGATGAAGAAGACGGCAATATCATCATAGAGGATGACCAAGACGCTGACCCCTACTACGACATGGAACCATGCGACGAACAAATGGCTTGCGGCCCGGCACAACCCGGTAAGTTCGCCCTTGTATCTCGTCGAATTTTGGCCGTTATAGAATTCATTCCCATTGACCAACGCATAAATCTTTTCCATTCTCGTTGTTTGGTCAATAACACTAGTCTCTCGTTAATAGTTGATGGGGGTTCATGTTGTAACATTATCAACGGAAAAGTGGTAAAACCCTTTAAGTTGCCTACAACCCCCCACCCAACACCTTATGGAATCCAATGGATTTCCGATAAGGTGTCACACGACAAGCTTGGGTGACGTTTTCCATAGGCGCCTATGTTGATAAGATCCTTTGTGATGTTATCAAGATGGACGTCACACATGTATTATTAGGACGACCATGGCAATTCGATCGTTGAACTTTCCATGATGGTTATCTTAATAGATATATGTTCCAATATAGTGGAAAAAGAGTCACATTATTGCCTATGACTCCACATGAAATATTAATTGATTATGCGGAACGGAAGAGGCAACAAGCCATTGATGAGACCACTACGCCGGCAACATCGGACCCTCCTAGGAGTCCTTCCGATGTTGTGGGTGCTAGTACTTCCGGATCCCGGAACACCGCCCCTACTAACCATGCTATTGATTCTAGAGGTAGTAAAGGAAGCATCGTCCCCACGAATGCAACTTTACCATCTCCGGACCCAATAATCAAAGGCCGGTGTGAGCCGAGAGTACTTTTGGCCCGGAAGCATGATTTGACACCGGTCAAGGAAGGCAAGTTACCATGCTTCTTGCTAGTCCCTTTTTGTTTATCTACTTCTCATGACCCTAGTAATATGCCGCACAAGGTGCCTACTTTATTGTCTGAATTTCAGGACGTCTTGACCGATGACCTACCACCCGGCTTGCCCCCCGATCCATAGAATTGAACACCAAATCGATTTGGTGCCCGGCGCGTCTTTACCCAACCGTGCCGCTTACCGTGCAAGTCCGGAAGAGACTAAGGAGCTACAACGTCAAGTCCAAGAGCTCCTAGACCGGGGATATGTTCGTGAGTCACTTTCACCATGTGCCGTGCCGGTCATTTTGGTGCCCAAGAAGGACGGGTCTTGGAGGATGTGTGTCGATTGCCGAGCCATCAACCAAATAACCGTCAAGTACCAGCATCCGATCCCGCGCCTCGACGACATGTTGGATGAACTCCACGGCACCACCGTTTTCTCAAAGATTAATCTCCGGAGCGGTTACCACCAAATCCGGATGGCCGAGGGTGACGAGTGGAAAACGGCATTCAAGATAAAGTACGGGTTATATGAGTTGCTTGTCATGCCGTTCGGACTTTCCAATGCCCCATCAGCGTTCATGCGTCTCATGAACCATGTCCTCCGCCGGCTTTTGGGTAATTTTGTCGTTGTTTGTTTTGACGATATTCTTATTTTTAGTAAGTCTTTGGATGAACACATCGGGCACCTTCGCCAAGTGCTCGAGTGCCTTAGACAAGAACAATTATACGTCAATTATGAAAAATGTGTCTTTTGCTCCGACACAACAATATTTCTTGGCTATGTTGTGTCTAAGGACGGTCCGAGTAGACGAATCCAAAGTTCGCGTTATTCAGGAGTGGCCTACACCTAGTACGGTCACCATGGTCCGAGCCTTTCTCGGCTTAGCGGGCTTCTACCGACGCTTTGTCAAAGACTTTAGCTCGGTAGCGGCGCCGCTTCATGAGCTCACTACCAAGGGTGTCACGTTTGAGTGGCGTGATACCCATGCTCGAGCGTTTGATGCGCTCAAAGACCGACTTTGCAATGCACCATTACTCCAGCTCCCAAATTTCTCGAAAACCTTCGAGGTGGAGTGTGATGCATCTAATGTTGGCATTGGGGGGTTTCTTCTACAAGAGAATCGGCCCATTGCTTACTTTAGCGAAAAGCTTTCCGGTCCGCCACTCAACTATCCAACATACGACAAGGAACTATATGCTTTAGTTCGTTGTCTAAAGACATGGCAACACTACTTGTGGCTGAAGGAGTTTGTGATTCATTCGGATCATGCGGCTCTTTCGTATCTCAAGAGTCAAACTAATTTGAGTCGGCGCCATGCAAGTTGGGTAGAATTTCTAGAAACCTTCCCTTATGTCATTCGGCATAAGAAGGGAAAAGAGAATGTGGTAGTCGATGCCCTTTCTCGGCGATATATCCTTTTGGTGCATATGGACGCCAAGATCCATGGCTTTGCTCTTATCAAAGAGTTATATGCCACGGATCTTGACTTCAAGGATATATTTGCAAAATGCCTTGACCTCCGAGAGCATGAGTCTTTCTTTATAAATGATGGCTACTTGTTCCGCGCGAGAAAACTTTGTATTCCGCGTTCGTCCATACGCCACTTGTTGATAAAGGAGGCCCATGAGGGTCGTGGTCACTTTGGTGCTACCAAGACTCTCGCCGCTCTCCAAGAACACTTCTTTTGGCCCAAAATGCGCAAGCATGTGACACGGTTTTGCACAAGTTGCATCACATGTCATCATGCAAAATCGCGTCAAGGTCCGGACGGTTTGTATTCTCCTTTACCTATACCAATGGGACCTTGGGAGGATCTTTCTATGGACTTTGTAGTTGGCCTACCAATGTCCAAGAGAGGCAACGACTCCATTTATGTGGTAGTCGACCGTTTTTCAAAAATGGCTCATTTTATCGCGTGTAAGAGCACCCACAATGCTAGCGATGTCGCCACATTATTCTTTAACAATGTGGTGAGCTTACACGGGATACCACGTTCCATCCTTAGTGATCGGGACGTGAAGTTTGTGAGTCACTTTTGGAGGACGTTATGGGGAAAACTTGGAACCAACTTGTTGTTTTCAAGTAGTTATCACCCCCAAAACCGATGGTGAAACGGAGGTGACCAATCGAACTCTCGGTGCTCTACTTAGAGCAACGCTGAGGAACAACCCACGAAAGTGGGAGGACTTACTTTCGGTTATGGAGTTTTTTTATATAACAGGTCTAGGCACTCGGGAACTAAACTCTCACCATTTGAAGTTGTCTACGACCTTAATCCACACATGTCTTTGAACTTCACACCACGCCCACTCAAGGACGGTGAACACATCACCGCCGCAAGTCGAGCCGCCTCAATCATTGAACTTCATGAGCGGACAAGAGCACAACTCCAACGTCGTGCCGCCCAACTTGCTGAACAACGCAACAAGGGCCGTCGCGACATATCTTTCGAGCCCGGCGATCTTGATTGGCTTCACTTAAGGAAGGAGCGTTTTCCATCTCGACGCAAGGGCAAGCTATCGGATCGAGGTGATGGCCCTTTCCGGATCCTATCCCGCCATGGTCCGAATGCTTACAAGTTGGAGCTTCCGGACTCCTACGGCGTGCACCCAACGTTCAATGTCAAGGATCTAGCCCCTTATGTTGAGCCCCTATTTGAAGACGGTGAAACGGGGACATTTCACATCCAAGATGGGGGGACTGATGCGCCCTTGACAACCATGACCGTGGATTAGGAGGACGATGCTTTGCGGGTTCGCTCCGATGGACCGCTCACTCGCTCCCGAGCTAAATCCATCGCTCAAGCTGCCGGCTCAATCATCTGACGCACCATTGCATCACTTGGACCCGTTAGTGGCATGCCATGTCTCCACTCCACCATGGCATAGACTTCCGGCGCCATGTCATCAAGCTAGCAATATTTTTATTATTTCAATATATTTTGCATTTAAAATAATAGAATTTAATTTTCGGAACCGTAACTCCGGAACTTAATTTCGGGAGTTACTTTCCGACATTGATAGTCTAGGCCTTTCAATTCGGGAGTTAGCCCCGACTTTATTTCCCGCTTTTATTTCCGTCATTTAATTTCCGGCTAATGGTTTGACCTTCATCCACTATATAAGGGATGCTTGGCCTCACTTGTAAAGCATGTCTAATTTTAATCAAGTATTTTGAAGGTAAATCCTCATTCTTGATTTGGACTGTGAGACCCCTACTCTTCCGGACCGAGATCGGACCATGGCCGATCAAGTTGTAGAGGACATTCCAATTGTTTGTGAGTTTACTGATGTTTTTGCTGAGCCGTCCAGTTTGCCGCCTCAGAGGAGTGTGGATTTCAGTTTCGAGTTAGAGCCTGGTACGAGACCCATCTCGAAGGGGCCCCATACCGGATGGCACATGTCGAGATGCTGGAGCTGAAGAAGCAACTCGAGGAGTTGGCTGAGAAGGGCTTCATTCGCCCTAGCGTGTCCCCATGGGGAGCATCTGTCCTCTTCGTACGGAAGAAGGACGGATCACTGAGGTTATGCATAGATTATAGAGAGCTGAACAAGGTGACCATCAAGAACAAGTATCCATTACCGCGCATTGATGATTTGTTAGATCAGTTACAGGGAGCGATCGTGTTCTCCAGGATTGACCTGCATTCCGGGTATCACCAGCTGAGGGTGAGGGAGCAGGATGTGCACATGACAACATTCCGGACCAGATATGGCCACCACGAGTTTGTAGTGATGCCATTTAGGCTTACGAATGCCCCAGCCGTCTTCATGGAGTTGATGAACAATATCTTCATCGACTTCCTGGATCAGTTTGTGGTGGTCTTCATTGATGATATTCTGGTATACTCTCGCAGTGGAGAGGAGCATGCAGGACATCTGAGGACTGTATTGCAGGTTTTGCGGGATAGGGAACTTTATGCAAAGTTCTCTAAATGTGAGTTCTGGATGCCAGAGGTAGCATTCCTGGGTCATATAGTATCAGCTGAGGGGATCAAGGTGGATCCAGCGAAGATTGAGGTTGTAGCAGCATGGACGACACCGACGAACGTCAAGGAAGTACGTAGTTTCCTTGGCCTAGCCGGTTATTACAGACGCTTCGTGGAGGGTTTTTCTGTGATTGCCCGTCCACTGACGAGTTTGTTGAGGAAGACTACCAGATTTGTGTGGTCTGATCAGTGCAGGCAGAGTTTTGAGGAGTTGAAGAGGCGTTTTACTTTTGCTCCTATTTTGGCACAGCCAGAGGATACTGAGAATTTTATGGTTTACAGTGATGCATCCAAGCTAGGCTTGGGATGTGTTTTGATGTAGCGAGGCAGAGTTATTGCTTATGCGTCTCGACAGTTGAAGACGTACGAGGAGAACTACCCGACTCATGATCTAGAGTTGGCAGCGGTAGTTCATGCACTGAAGATCTGGAGACATTACCTGTATGGTGCTACATGTCAGATCTTCACAAACCATAAGAGTCTGAAGTATATTTTCACGCAGCGGGAATTGAATAACCGCCAGCGTAGGTGGCTCGAGCTGATCAAGGATTTTGATCTAGAGATCTTGTACCATCCGGGGAAGGCGAACTTTGTCGCCGACGCCCTGAGTAGGAAGATGCCTCGAGAGCAGGCGATTCTGAGGCTGACAGTTTAACATCAGTTGTAGAGAGATCTGATTAGAGTTGGACATCCAGTTTCCTGATGAGGATGCCCAGCTACGTACTTTAGAGGTTCTTCCTGATCTGTTGGATGAGATCCGACAGAAACAGGAGACCTGCCTGACTTTATAGAGGATTAGAGATAGGATGTCTCGAGATGAGGCACCCCAGTTTCTGCTTGGAGCAGATGGAGTTTTGAGGCGCCGCGGTCGCGTCTGTGTACCTGCTGATCCGACAGAAACTAAGGCAGAGGGTTTTACAGGAGGCTCACTGTACACCTTACTCTGTACATCCAGGTACAAGTAAGATGTATCAGGACTTGAGACGTATATATTGGTGGGGAGGGCTGAAGCCCGATGTAGCCAGATTTGTAGCTCAGTGTGCGACCTGCCAGCAGGTTAAGATCGAGCATTTCCGACCTGGAGGTGAGCTCCATCCCCTTCCTGTTCCACAGAGGAAGTGGGAGGACGTCACCATGGATTTTGTGACTGGCTTGAGGCTGAGCCGGAGTTTTGATGTTATCTGGGTTATTGTGGACAGATTGACGAAGACGACACGTTTCATTCCTATCAGGGAGACGTGGCCGGTGAGCAGATTAGCTGAGGAGTACACTAGGCAGATAGTGAGATTCCATGGTGTACCGAGGACGATCGTCTCAAACAGAGATGGGCGATTTACCTCGAGATTCTAGCAGCAGATTCAGACTGCCTTGGGGACGAGTTTACACTTCACGACTGCGTTCCATCCTCAGACAGATGGTCAGTCAGAGAGGACCATTCAGACCCTGGAGGATATGCTGCGAGCTTGTGTGTTGGATTGGGGACAGGTGTGGATGGATCATCTCCCACTTGTTGAGTTCTCCTACAACAACAGCTGGCATGCATCTATTGTCAGTGGTTTAGCACCTGATCAGATTCAGGATGATATAGCTTGGGTAGCATTGATCAGAGAGCGTATGCTGACTGCACAGAGCCGTCAGAAGTCTTATGCTGACAAGAGGCGTAGACCTCTAGAGTTCAGGGATGGAGCCCATGTGTGGCTGAGAGTGTCCCCGACACGAGGTGTTAGGCGTTTTGGCATTAAGGGGAAGTTGAGTCCCCGATATGTCGTACCGTTCGAGATTCTGGATCAGGTTGGGAGTGCAGCTTACAGGTTAGTCTTGCCTCCGAGATTAGAGGGTGTTCACCCTGTATTTCATGTGTCTCAGCTGAGGGAGTACATACCAGATCCGAGACACATTGTGAGTTATGAGGATTTGGTGGTTGAGCCGGACCACACGTTTGTAGAGCATCATATTGCAATCCTAGAGCGAGGTATGAGACGCCTACGTTCGAAGGACATTCCTATGTTGAGGATACAGTGGTCGAGACGAGGACCCGAGGAGGCTTCATGGGAGACTGATGATAGTATCCATAGGAACTATCCAAAGTTCTATGCCGAGATAGGTGCACCAGTAGGATCACCGAGTAGATCTTAGTACTAGCTTGGTGAGTCTTATCTGCTTATATGCTTATATGCTATGATGTGTTTAATTCATACTAGTTTTGATGTGATTATGATCTTATTAGATCTTGTTATGCTAGGATGATTTCCTGTTTATAGCTGGAGATGGTTCTTTCCTCCATGCTATTGTGATACGTTTAGGATTTAGCTGGAGATGGTTCTTTCCTCCATGCTATTTTGATGGACATAGTAGTGCTGGAGATGTACTTCCTCCATGCCTTTCTGTTATGGTTATGAAACGGCTAGAGATGTGCTTCCTCTATGCCTTGTGATATGTTTATGGTTTGGCTAGAGATGGTTATCCTCTAGGCCCTGGATAGTATAGTTACTGCTGGAGTTGATGATTTCCTCCATGCGTACGTTTGAGGTTATAGAGAGTGTTACCTCGGCTGTTGAGTCCGAGTGTTTCAGGATCTTGCAAGTTTCGTGACGAAACTTGTTTTTAGGGGAGTGAGATGTGAGACCCCTACTCTTCCGGACCGAGATCGGACCATGGCCGAGATTGGCTTTGGCTGAGTTGAGACTTTTTCCGCACCCGCGGGCACTTTGGCCGCCCCTGCGGCTCATGGGACCGCCCCTGCGGTTTTCGGCGGCTGCAGCCGGTTTTGTTGACTCTTTTGACCATGCTTTACCCTTTACCTTACCTCTTCGTTTTACCTTGCTAAGAAAGGGTTCCATCTTCATTCCTTTCTTCAGCTTCTTACGTCCTTCTTGCTTCTCCTTCACCTTCCTTTGATCTTGACTTGGTTTCCTTTGGCTTGGAAGAGTTTTGTTATGGCTTTGTGGTTGATGATGATGCTAGTGTATGTGTTGCTGTGCTTGGAAGCCAGCCTTGGTGTGTGTTAAGCTTTCTTGCAGCCTAGGATCTTCAGTAGTGGTGAGTCTTGCTTCTTCTCCTTCTCTTCTTCTTTGTTAATCTTTCTAGCTTAGGATTAGATGTATACTAAGGGTGTTGATGGTTGGTATGTGTATGTGCATGTTGTGTGTGTTTGTGATGGAGAGAAGACGTGATTTGATCACGTGAAGAGCTAAAGAGAAGCCGCAAGGTTTCATTCTGCACTGTCGCCGCCCCCGCGGCCAGAAGTCACCGCCCCTGCGGAAGACGTGCCGCAGCGCCCGCACCGTGCCAGCGCCGTGCCTGCGTTGCCAGCGACCTTTGTCACCGCCCCCGCGGTTGAGTGCCACCGCGCCTGCGGTTGCCTGCGTTCCGCCCCTGCGTCCTTAGTTCACGCAGGTGCGTCTTGTCCCGGGACTACCTATAGTTAGGTAGTTCCTTTCCTTTCTAGTATGAGGGAACTAGTACCATGATAGGATTCGGATGTTGATGAGTATGATATAGTTATGCCGGTTACGGCTTTGAGGTTTACGAGTTGGACTTGATCCTTATGGATCCCTTGGGTCTAGGTGTGACCCCTTTGTGTGATAGGATTGTGATATATATGTATGTGTGCCTTGTATAGGTTGTGTTGTCCTCCAGTTGGAGTGGACATTTTTGAGAGTTGTTCGTAGCGAGATACTTCTGAGGTCGAGGTAAGTCCATAGGACTTACTTAGCTACTATCCTTATATTGGATGTATGCTTGAGTGGTGTGTGTATTTTATGCTCTATAGCATGTGTTATCATGGTCACCGACCTATGTTATACTGACCGCCCATTGTAGTGGCCGTGATAACCTTTCCCTTTCATCCCGTAGTGGAGTCTGGGAGGTTCTCTGTAGTCAGGCCAGATCTGGTATACGGGAAGGACCCTCACCACTCCCATAGGGTACACGAGAGGTGTGCTGATACTACTCCAGCTGGCTAGAGTACTCAGAGGCGAGGATTATATTCCTCGTGTCACATATCTTCATATACATCTATTTATACGATTGAGTGACTCGACTTATTAAAGATAATAATCCGGGTAAATGTTTGGTATCATGCTGAAGTGTTTATTATTTCTGATATGTGATTGTGCTCTAGCATCTTCTTATATATGTGCATAGTTAGCTAACGGTTTTATACCGTGTTGTAGATCCTTTGTAGGTTAGGAGAGCTGCAAAGTGATCCAGAGGGGTGATCTGCTGAGGGTTCCGTACATTGGGTGTATTCGTGGGATTTTGGGTTTATTCTTATTGTACGGATTTCAGTTTGACTTTCTACTCAGCAGTACTCTGTATCATCCTTTTGACATGTATATATATATATATATATATATATATATATATATATATATATATATATATATATATATATATATATCAGTTTCTATGTTTTGTTTTAATCTATTGGTGCCTTGTTGTAAGATTCAGTGAAGTTGTTGTCAGGCTAGGATCAGGATCCATTGTGAGATCCTAGCCCAGTAGCACTCCGAGTCCTACGGATTTGGGGTGTTACATGGGCATCACTTCCTCTTCAATCCCCTCAAAGTTCTTCCTTGGATCAAGTCTTAGATCCAAGAACTCACCTTCGAGGATTCTTCTAAAGAATCAAACCCTTAAATCCATTACAACGTTTGCTCGATCTCTCTAGATCGAATCAAACCTTCGCTTCCGCAACCATCTCAAATCGCTTCCGCCTTATCAAAGTTCTATCCAAATCACTTTTGCACATCAACAAGGAGTAGTTGAAGTTCTAGCTTGGTCTAGATCCGGCATTCGTTCTTCAACGATTCCAAGGACGCATCACTTGCGTTTCTTCCACAATCTTGCATGATTCAAACACCCTTTGCTTTCATATTTAATAATTTTGCGTCACCTTCCAACCAAAATTGTTAAGTCACCGGAAAAAAGACCATTTTTCCTAATACCTCGCATTGTTAGGTTGTGGACCTTGATGGTGCACTCTTATTAATCTCAACTTCTTTTAAACTCGTGTATAGAAGGATTAGTGTTTTATAATCATACTTATACTTTTTTTCAATATTGTTAGAATTGTTATCTTATATAGTGAAAAGTCTGGCTTGACAGTATCCTTAGACGTAGTCATAATTGTGGTAAACTAAGTTACCAATTATTGTTTTTTTTCCCTCTCTAATTGATTGTGTTTGAATCCTAAAAACTAGTATCATAACGAAGGTATAGCAATTACGAAGGGGGATTGGAAATCCCGATAAGGAAACTAAAAGGGTCAGATTTTGGGTTTTGAAAGATAGACAAAGGATTACTTGTACAATAAGATTTGTACCAACTTTGACAATCCTTTGAAAATTTTGAAGGATGACGAGTGGAAGTTGTTGGAGAAGAAAGGTATGATCTTGATATGCCTATCGTTGTCAATAAATGTTGTGTATCATACAATCGTGTCTAAACGACAAATGATATATATGCTAGAAGTATTGTTTAATGTTTCTATTTTATTGTGAAGAATGAGAAAAAAAACAACATAATTAATATGCATAAAATATTTTAACTAATCGTGAATAAAAATTGACTCATAGTGGATGATTAATGAAACTTTAGAATATCTGAAACAAAGTCAACACGTGTAAAAACGAAAAACGAATTTATTGACATAAAAAAAGATATTAACTCGTGTAAATGGTGGAGTTAATATGAGTAAAAATTGAACTCATGACGAGTAAAAATTATCTCAAACTACATAAATGGGCTTCCAACATATTGTTGTTGAAATCAAGAAGAGAAACACGATACAATTTTGAACGGAAAAAAAACTGAATTTGAATGTGAATTGACGAGGTAAAATTAAACTATTATCATGTAAAAAATGAATACTATGTTCATAAAATATGTACAATACGTTTACTGAACCACAAAAAACCGATATTCATTGTAAATATCAATGTGTCCACAACCCCTCCATCTAAATTTCAACTGTCCAATTATTTTAATCTTGTAAATCAAGTCCCTCCTCACTCCTCCCCACAAAAGTACTCCTCGCCCGAACCAATCTCATCATTTATATATATATTATTTTATTATTATTTTTTCAAAAAAACAAAAACCAAATAATTAATATTTTATTTATTTAAAACCACCCAACTTATAAAATATCAACTAATGATTTTGCAATGCAATGCTAAAAATTGAAAGTAAGCGTATGTTACCGTGGAAAAAGTTTCCATCCTCTAAAATATTGTTTTTCATCCTTAAAGAAGTTGGTTTCTGCATAATATGGGTTTCTGCATAATATGCATATGGGTATACACCGCTGATGATTTGTATACTTTGAAATTGCACGTACTACTGATGGTATTTTTTTTGTCCCAGAGGTAGTATTGTTTAGACATCCTTACAGAAGTTGGTTTACTTGCTACAAAACCTTGTTACTTTCCTATGGAGACTAATCATAACAAATGTTCAACCTGCTGAATTTGCTGATACTCACACGAAGGCTTTAGGTCAAACTCAGTTCAAGTTTCTTATGAACCAAGTTAGCCATTTGTAATCCTTCATGAACCAACTTGAACGGAGTATTAATATATATATATATTATAAAAAGATTGTTTTGTATTTCTTTCTTTGCTTAAACTTTGTGGAATATGTTCAAGAACACTTAGAATGAAGCTATAAGAGAGGAGAGAACAAGAAAATTATATTTCTAACTTGCTCTTGGTGCATTTTGTTACAATGAGAATGACCTCTATTTATAAGTCAAAAATTAGGAGGAGTCATTAACATAAAAAAGGGTTACAATATGAGGAGTTACTAATAAAGTAAATTGGGGTGTTAGAAGGTGAATAATTCACCTACAATTTACTTCACTTCTTGACCAATTTCATAACAATATATATATATATATATATATATATATATATATATATATATATATATATATATATATATATATATATATTTGTATTATTGAAATGTAAATATCTCTTCTTTAGGGTCCATTTTGTAATTAGTCTATTATACCTTTCTAGGGCTTTCCTTTTTGATGTGAATATATATTTTGCCTTTGTGCCTCAGTACACGGCAGATCAGTTTGATCCTACAATTCTACATATTACCATGGATCTTGAACAATCGATCAGCAAGCAGACCTATGTGTCCCTCGCGATCGCCCGCCACGTTTCATCGATCGAGGCAAAGGGATCGAACATGGTGTTCTCACCGCTGTCGCTTCACGCGGTGATCAGCCTGATCGCCGCCGGTTCCAAGGGTCCAACTCTCGACCAACTCCTCTCCTTCCTCAAGTCAAAGTCCATTGACGACGTCAACGCGCTTTCATCGGAGCTTGTCTCTGTCATCTTCACCGACGGAAGCTCCGTTGGCGGTCCGAAGCTCTCCTTCGCTAATGGCGTTTGGGTAGATCAGTCTCTCCCTCTCAAGCCTTCTTTCAAACAGGTTGTGGACAATTCCTACAAGGCTGCTTCTTACCAAGTTGATTTCCAGACTAAGGTACGCATCACTGTTTTTCCGCTTCTCTGCTGTTTAGGGTACGTTTGGTATGTTTGAATTTTCTAGGGTTTTATGATCTTGCTCTAGTTTACAACTTTGCAAATTCTATAGTTATCAAATTTGCTTGGTAACGATTTTGCAAGTAATTTCAATTGATATATGGATTGATGAGCTTGCGCATCTGTGGGATTTTTCAGACTTGTGCATGCTTATGTCGTAAAAAACTGTGCTGTCACTTGTATGTGTATTTTGATGTGAATATATCGATGCAGAATTTATGCAAAGGTTTGATCTAGAGTTTGATGTGTATATATGGATGAAAAATTGTGTTGGCGCAGAATTGATGCAAAGGTTTGATTTAGGGTTTAAGTGAATTTTCTTTTTCTCTTCAAATATCTTCGCAATAGGATTTGGTATGCTGATATTGACGATTCTCGCATGATGGAAAGGGGGGGAAATTGTGTTGTCACTTGTTAGTGTTGGTTACTTCCAGTTTCGCAATTGTCAGATAAAAAATTGTTGTACATTTGTTTGATTAACATTATTGGTTTCAATTTGATGATGAAGGCGGTGGAAGTTACCTCTGAGGTAAACTCATGGGCTGAAAAAGAAACCAATGGCCTCATCAAGGAAGTCCTTCCTCGAGTTTCAGTTGATCATGATACCCAGCTCATCTTTACAAATGCTCTCTATTATAAAGGAGCATGGGCCAAGCAATTTGATGCATCCAAAACAAAAGAGAAGAACTTCCACCTTCTAGATGGAAATTCAGTGAAAGTCCCTTTCATGACAAGCAAGAAGAAGCAATTTGTAAGCACTTTTGATGGGTTCAAAGTCTTGAGCCTTCCTTACAAGCAAGGAGAAGACAAGCGTCACTTCTCAATGTCCATTCTTCTACCCGACGCAAAAGACGGACTTGCAGCTCTGATGGAGAAATTATCCTCGCAGAGTGGTTTCTTAGATCATCACCGACCTACCATGAAAGTTAAACTGAATAAGTTTAAACTTCCGCGTTTCAAGATTTCATTCGGGTTTGAAGCTTCTAATACTCTGAAGAAATTAGGGGTATCATTGCCCTTCACACCCGGAGGTTTAACCAAGATGGTGGATTCGCCTTTAGGTCATGTGTCGAACATTTTCCAGAAGTCCTTCATTGAAGTAAATGAAGAAGGAACAGAAGCTGCATCTGTATTAGCAGCTGTGGTCACCAACGGCATCGAGCTTCCTAGTGAGGTTGACTTCGTGGCTGACCACCCGTTCTTGTTTCTGATTCGAGAAGACGTGACAGGTGTCGTGCTCTTTGTTGGTCATGTTGTGAATCCTCTCATCGAATGAAGAATGACAGCATCAACCTAGCTCATGTATGTTTGCAGTTTGTTCAACTGTGTAATGTAGGAGAGTTGTAACTTCTCGTGACTGTGTATTTTGGTTTTGCTGCTATAATCAGTCTGCTCATGTTTGTATACTTAATTTAGTTTTGTGAACATCTTTGTGCCATGTTTATTATGCATGTTTATCTTCTTCTCTATATCTCAGTGATATATGCATCGTTTTAGATCAGCACCTAATTTGTAAACCTTGGAATTTTCTTATCTAGATGCATAATATGCCTGTTTATTTGAGTTTCAGACTTGATTATTTTGCTTGTCTGGCTGCAAAACATTGACGACTGGGAGGTTTATCTATCACTAGTTTTTATGGTATAACCCGCACCTTGTACTTATATATCGATTTTTTTGAATAAAATGTCATTAGTCTTTTAAGTTTTTATTCTAACAGAAGATAAAATAGTCATGAGTAAAGAATAACATTGTTATTTTCGACTTTAATTCAACCGTTATATACCACACATAAGTACACAACTTCACCTTAGGTTTGTAGGTAAATGACCTTAATTATCCTCGTGCCCACTTAGGGATGACAATCTCACCCGTAATCGATGAATATTCGAAAATCCGGTAAAAAGCGGTTGGAATGCGGATGATGGTTGATCGGTTGATGCTCCGGTTATGGTTTAGGGTGAGAATATTAAAACTCATCACCCAAGTCACCACCCGAGCAGGCTTTTACCCGATGTTCGCCCGAACTATAATTAAAATAAAATAAAATATACTTTTAATTTTTGTAATTTACAAACTTTTTTCCCTAAGTCTAACAATATAACTCAAGTTTCTTTAAGATATTAGACACTCTAACGTAGGTCAACCAATAATATTGATACTCCACACTTCCACTCTCGACTCGTAGCCAAAGGGTAAACCCTAAGTCTAACGCAAGTTACACAATCACACTCGAGTTGCTCCTTTCGGCGCCACTCCAAGTTCCATTCTCTACTCTCCACCGGTCCGCTCTCCGGTCGTTCCATGTTTAGCCGCCAATAATTTTTAACCTTCGGTAATCACTAGTTTAATTTGTTGGTTGAACCCAAAAAAAACCCGACTCACCCGATCAGCCGTACATGGTTATGATTTATGGTAAAGGGAGCTTGGGTGGATGATGGTCCGGGTGAAGGATTTTGTAGTATGGTTCGGTTGATGGAAGCAATACAACCACCCACCACTCAAACCATTAATATGCCTATACACACTAAATTTGTTGCCCTAAAATTTACACAAACAAATAATTTAGGTAAATAAAGTTTTATCTTGTGAGGGATTATTAAATTTTAAAATGAAAATTTAAATTAATTTTCTAGATCAAGTAAAATATATTTTGAGAAATTTTATAATTACAAACAAAATTAAAAACTAATTATAAAATCTAGTTCGACTTTTTTTTGTCAATAAAGTTTTTATCATATACATATATGACGCAATTAGTTTTGGTTTTTTAAAAAAGTTTTATCGCACGTACGTTAGTGTTTTTTTTAATTGTTTTTAATTTTAACTTATTTGTTTTTTTTTCCTTTCTAGTTTTACAAGTTTAAGTTTTCAGGTTTTACGTTTCGATTTTCGAGTTAATGAATTTCAATGTTTTTTTACGATTTAAGTTTATTATTTTTAAATATACGAGAGAGCCCATCATACTAGTTCTTTTGTGGTTCAACACGCTCAAACGTCATACTCTCATTGGTTCATGGTTGGCCCGACTTCAACGGCGTGGAGAAAACCCGACGACGGAGGACATACAACAGTTATACAACATGCTCTTGTCTCATGTGTCAACGGAAAATGTGAACCCGTCGTGGAGAACGACCCAAGAACTGCAAAGGGGTTCAATGGTGATCCTGAAAAATTTTCGCAAACTTTTTATTTCTTTTTTCTGCAAGATTTTGTACTTTTAAAAAAGTCATAAGGGTAAGGGAGTGTTTTATTGGACAATATTAAGAATGATTTTATACTAAAATATTATAAAATGATAATTTCTTACAAATAAACGAGTATTTTGTGAATTTTTCCTAAAACAAAAAGCATTAATATTTCAAAGTACAATTATATATGTGATTGATTGTGTAAAAAGTAAAATTTTGATAAGAAAACTGCATATCATTCATCAAACTCATCATTCATAATAGCAGAATACAACCCATCACGTAAAATAAATTGAGATAATGAGGTAGAGAATTTCTTTTTATAAACCGATTAGTAACTAGGCCCCTGTATTTTTGTTAATTTTAACAATTAATTAATGAAAGAGTATAAGAGTAATTACAAAAATAAATCACTATAAAATCACCCAATTGGATTCCATGAAACCCTAAGCTATTTGCGATTGGAAACTGCCGTCCCATATTCACCACTCCAACCGGAAGAATCGCAAAAAAACCGTCAAAGTAACTCGCCGGATATGGAGAAAAAGGCGCCAGGAAAAAACCTCCAGCGTCGCACCACCGGCCGCCGCCCGCCTCGCACCTAGTAGCCGCTCGCCTCCCTCACCTGCTTTCCTCTTCGTTTTTTTTTTTTCCATATTTCGGATCTGCGGCGGTTGAGTGCTTCGATTTCACATGTGGCCGCCTCACACCAATGGTCCACCAATAGCCATTGACACCTACGTTGTTGATGTTGGATCGAAGGTTTACACGAAGAATGTCTTCTTCAAGCTTGCTTGCCTCATGTCTCATGCTTATCCGGTCCACATGTTTAGTATGCAGATAGGTCAACAAGACATACAAGCTTCCAGGACAAGGTTCAAATAATTTGGAAGCATCATTCAACGAAATGATTCTAGTAGATGCCGTCAACAATACCAGCAGCCCAAATCGAGAGGCTTCACACCCAGTAGCCGCTCGTCTCCCTCACCTGTTTCTTCTGCGTAAAAATAGAATCACGCTCACCAATCAAATTTATTCTGCGATAAATCGAGAGGCTTGTGTAACTTAATCGAAAGGCTTGTGTAACTAAATCGAAAGGCTTGTGTAAACAAACGAAAGGTTTGTGTAAACAAATCGAGAGTCTTGTGTAAACAAATCGAGAGGCTTGTGTAAATAAATCTTGTGTAAATAAATCGAGGATTTGTGTAAATAAACCGAGGCTTGTGTAATCGACATGCTTGTGTAAATCGAAGCTTGTGTAAATATATCGAGCCTTGTATAAATTTTACAAAAATAACAATAGATTACTAATTTCAATTAGTCTAGATGGTATAAGGGTGGGAGGGAGTTCGATCCCCACTACTACAAAAAAGGTCAAATATTCCGGATATTTGAGGCTTTATACGCCGGACCACATCCGGCATAAAAGTCAGCGACGTAATAGGTCCATAGGTATATATCCCGGGCATTCAATTTTTATGTCCGGCGTATATACTTCGGACAAAAATCCAGCCATTTTTCGTGTGTTTAAATATCCGGCGTATTTGGTAGTATATACCCCGGATATATGATATCCGGCGTATATACTATTTGATATATCCGGCGTATTAGCTAGTATATACGCCGGTGTAGATATATCCGGGGTATAAAAGTATTTGATATATCCGGTTTATTTGATGGAATATACGCCGGATATACATCCGAGATATTTTTCCGTAACTTATCCGGGTTATTTAATAGGATATACGACGGACGTACATACGACATATATAGGTTGTTATAGCCCGGCATATTTGGTGTTTTATATGTAGCAAATAAGAACGAGTTATAGCTCAAAGTTATCGATAAAGGTGAAACACAGGCTTGTTGTAAATATTTATTAACAAGATTAAAAGAATTCTAAAAAAGGCCTGTATTTCATGGACTCAAAATATTACAATACAAATAGTTTTGCCTTCTTGACCCATGTTGACTGGACCTCAAATAAAAGGCCTCATGCAGATAATCTAATCCATTTAAAAAAAACAACTTATTGTATTAACTTATCTAACCTATCGAAGCAATGCAACATGAAAACATGTACTTTGAAGTGTGATACAGTAGATGTAAATACGTTTGTTTGATGAACTTCTCTGTATTCTTCCAATCATCCACAATCTCTAATGTCACCTACAATATGCACATGATGGTTCTTGTAAATACGTTTTCTTGATGAACTTCGCCGCATTCTTCCAATCATCCACAATCTCTAATGCCACTTAGAATATGCACATGTTGCCACCTACAATACAACATCTGTAAATCCTTTCAAAAACAACCCAAAGCTTCTTCACGATTCTTACAAACTAAGAAATCAAAAGAACATTTACCTATATTTAATCTCACGGGTGCAATCTCGTGAATTCCAGCATCTTGAAAAGTTTTGAGACGAATATTTTAATCCAATGCATATCACCATAAATTAAACATTTGGTAAAACCTCCTACACCTTGGTAAGTGAAGAGTCTATACATCATGTGTGATAATTAGTTTAATATAGTGGAACCAAGGGAAAGAGTAGGAAAATGGTGGTAGACATATAAGTTGTCCACAAAGAACAAGAAAATGGTGGTAGACATATAAGTTGTCCACAAAGAACAGGAAGTGAAAACTACTGCTCAACCTGAAATCTACTTAGAAGAGAAAGCTACTACTCAATCTGAAATTAACTTGATCATAAGCAAGGCTATTTGCATGACAAAATACCGGGGACCACACGTAACAATATCAATACACATGAAAGTCAACTAGGCTACTTTAAACATCAAGAACAAAAAATGTAAGATCTATCATCTCTACCCAAAAAACTAAATAAAAAAAGTCTTGCTAAACATAAGGGTACAATGATCCAGGTATAATATAGTTTGTATTGACAATATGACAATGACCTGAGGGAGTGTGAGAGTATTACCTTAAACTCAATGTTGAAGTGTTAACACACTTACCGGCCTTCTCTTTCAACCGATTGGAAAACCAATAGTTGTGCTAAGTTAACCACCAATTCCACTAGCTCCCCCCTTTCCAGCAACCTTGATGTTTTGATATGGCGATAAATATGAGTTACTGATTAATTTGCCCTGTGAGAAAACTAGTAAAGAGCTTAAATTCGATTTGAGAGATAAAAAGTGTCTTGACAAAGATTGTTCTTAATCAAGCAATGAATCACTAATATCTAGCTATTTGCAAGGTTAAATATCTCTTTTACCATAACTATTCATTCTAAATTGGAAAGGAAAAAAAATTACCCCAGCCTACTGCATTCATTTAAAAGAATAAACCAACATGAAGAGAAAAGATCTCTCTACACAACTTTTGCATGTTTTGATAATAATAAATCAGCCTACAGAGAAAAGCTGGATATCTATCCTCAAAATAAATAAATATGTACAAGGTCCTTAAATTTAAATGTCCCAAAGAATATTACCTGCAATTGAAAAGGTAAAAAAAAATCTTTTGTTTTTGGGTAGAATGTGAAGAAATTTTAGGATGGCCTTCAAAATAGAAGAAGCTTGAGCTAGCCAATTGATGAGATTGGTTGATTAATAATCTTATTAAGTAAGAACTTGTACCTCAAGCCTGCGTGCATAGTTAAAGATTGTAGGCAAAGCACTAATTCCAAAGTAAGCGTCTACTTGGACTGTAAGATTCTCAATTGCGGAGTGAATGTTAAATTTAACACCCTAAAGTTATCAAGTGCTCAAGTATATTCAAAAAGATGTGAGAGTTACCTATCAATTCTCTCCATTACACTGAACAAGAACTGTTCATTGACAATAAGTGAAAATTAACCTCAAGAAGGTATCATATATGAATCTTAGAATATGATAGCCAATAATCTATTAATCTTGATAACGTATGGTTGGGAAAAAACTAAGGTGAGCATCAATCTCAATACAATTTGTTGAAAGAAAACCTTTCAGAAACCCAGTGCAACATCATGCATATATAATCATGCCCCCAACAACATTAGAGAATTTAAAGACGTAACATGTCAAATTTGTAGATTTTAAACTGCATCCTAGTCCAAGCAGAAGCTTTTGAAGTAATTTTAAAAAAAAACATTTTGATTTGGAACTCAAACGTGAACAATGCAGAGATTATAAGATTCTTAACGAATTAGATTTAGTATGATCATAACCATAAAAACGATGACTCTAAGTATACTTGTGATGCACTCCAAAGCATCATCGATGCATAAGATTGAATAAAATGGTAAAAATACTGAATACTTCTTAGGAAGGAAAAAGAGGAAAATAAAACAAACAACCTATGATAGTCATACACTAAAAATGGACAGAGGAGAAGGCAACCTCTACAAATTTCACTAAGTTTAAACAATTGAAAGGGGAAAAAGTGCAAGAAAATGATAGCAGATGAAAAACCTTCACAAGTAAGAGAAAATCATAGGAAAGAGAGGCACTATACGTCAAAAGAAAGCATAAAGCAACAATACCATACCTAGTATCATGAATACTTCACTTAATATCCTGTATAGTATTTAAATTTGGAATCTTGGGTTGTGTTAAAAGTCAAAAACATGTACTCGCACCCACTGTTTACAAAAAAATGGTATAGGAGTTTTTTGAAAAACAATTTAAATCTAAATACTATTATTGGACAAGATGAGTTTCAATTTTTTTCAAGAGACATAATTTAAAACATCTCAACTAGATAATATTACTTGTGGGAAGTTCGCATAGGAAATGTTTATGATAGATGCGCAGTATTTTGGGTAGCTAAAGAGTAGGAAAAAAAAAGGAAGGATCCCAAATTACTTACACTGGACTTGCAACTACTAGTTATTGCTTCTATTGGACCGGGAGTTGGTCAAGGTACTGCTACAAGTCAAGTAGTGGAAGGTATTGCGAGACAACCATATATTTATTCAATAAGCTATAGAGATATATCATTGGAAAGTAGACAATTATGACTGAACACTGCTCATGAGTTATGCCCTTCGCCCTATGCCACCACTTTATGATCTTCCATGCTCCAGACTTGAACTAGATCATCTTTACCACCAATCAATGTGTACTTTCCATCCATGCTAAAACAGACAAATAAGATCGGATATTAATCCCTCTCACAATCCACTCTATTCTTATATGAAAATTTGATTGTTACAAGCACCATACATAAGACGTGTAAACAATATAATAGAGCAAATTTCCAGATATACGTACAAGATATTATCTCAATTTAACCATTTCATTTGAGATTAGAAGATGATTCTAAACGACACATGTCATCATTCTTACCTCCAAGCACAACAAAGAATGACGTCGTAAGAACTTCTTCCACCACATATTAGTTGTCTTTTTGGTAGTCAAAGACTCAAAAATAACACATGTAAAATTGGACACATAAAGGCTTTGCAATAGCTGGACTTACCACATAATAGACTCATTAGTTGAACATATCATAACAATATACACTTTTCTCTAACTTGTCGCTACAACTCAGGACACTCAACTTGTGGAAGAACATACCCTAACTTGTGGTTGTACAGACCCCAAAAAGTCGACTACACCGACCCTAAATCCTAAACCCTCTGTCTAAAGTCACACCTTAAACCCTAAACCCTAAACCCTTTGTCTTTGTTTCTAAGGTCAGATAATCAAACAAGAATGAGAAATATTAAGAACATTTAGAAAATAGAGTATGATGGAAGTAGAACACAAATCAATTTGCGCGAAATAAACTTAAACATCGAAATAAAAAGAACACAAAGCACCTTGTTCAAAATAAACACAATCAACGAATATAGATAGAAGAATACCTTAGAGTAATTCGTAGTTCTTGAGAGACAGTTGGTTGTCGTAGCACGTTTTCTTCGATCTTCTTCGCTCAATCGAGAACGATGACTCGTATTTGCCGCAGGTTTTGTGTTTCGGTCTTCTTCGCTCAATCAAGAGATAACTTGTACTTGCCGGGGAAAGGAAAAGTTAGGGTTTTGTTCATGAACAAATTTCACCCTTCAAAACGATGAGTTTGAGGAGAAATCCGCGCAGACAATTGGGTAATATCTGCATCAAGCTAAATATGCCGGATTTTAGTCTAAAATTGTTGATGTCAAATACCCCGGGCGTTGATAGACCGCAGTATATTCTTTAAAGTTTACACAAATACGCCGGGCGGGAGGTATTTGACTTATAAATAGTTAATTCTTTCAACTTTATATCCCGGATATACTAATATCCGGGATATAAAGTCTCAACTCTTTTTCAAATTTTCGACCAGGGTTTAATACGTCATAATTAGGACGCCCGGGGTATTTTAAGGTAGTATATTGTGTTTTTTGTAGTAGTGAACATATAAATTTTCGACGGACCTTGTGTAGTTTGGGTCTGAAATTACTAATATACCGCCTACTTTCTACACTCGCCCTACTAATACACAAGTTTTCAAATTTAGCCCCATACTCCATTTCTTCCAAACAAATTCTGAAAAAATTGAGACTCAGTTTTTTTCTTCTTCAGAGCATTGATGACAGTTCCCATGAAGCCGCGTGTTTGCGTTCCACACTGAATCATCCGTAGAACCTCCGCCGAATCCGTCTCACACTCCATCTTTCTCCAGCCCATACTTTCTGCCAACTCCAGAGCCCATAACATTGCTTCACCTTCAGCCTCTTTAACATTTCTGCTTCCTTTTACACTTTTTTTTTTCAGCAGCAGAATAGCCCCAATACAGTTACGGGCAACAACTCCAAAACTGACCTTGCCATCCTTCTTCAAAGATGCATCACAATGGGCTCCATACTAAACGACACCTGAACTAGATGAACCCGAGCAACAAAGACCTCCTTCGTGATTTCCATAGCATTGCTCACAATTATTTTTGATGTCTACTATTAATCCTTTATGGATTGCACAATTTATAGAATTTACAAATCGAAAGCGCTTATTATATGATGTTAGACTTGCTAAGTGTCGAAAAAACTCTCAATTCGACTATGTTTGGTTTCAGAAAATTAAAAAAATAGAAATGCCAACTTTGTGTAGAGAATTGAAGGATGAAAGTCTTATTATTTCATTCATTTAAGAACATTTATACACAAGTATATACAAGTGAAAGGAATTATAAAGTAATAAATAAATATAAGCTAGGATGCGCTCAAATCTATTAAAATAGATCAACACTATATCTGACACCTTATGAGCAGGTCTCCTTGGTTTCTGGGTCAGTCATTGACGGTGCTTGGCGGTGGCGTTGCGGTGTCTAGCCCTTGTTAAGGGTGATTCGTCGAGAGCTCTGGGTGATATTGGTTGGTTGAGCGCCATCCGGATGATAATTCTAGAAAGAATGGTAGAGAGAAAATAGATTGGTAGGTGATTAAAGTTCGTTTGTAATATGACTAATTATTAAGGTTTTGGACGCCGGCGGTCGAATTTGGGCGTCATCGCCTTGTAAATTTCATAGCTTACAACTAAATCGAACGTCGCGAAAGTAATACGCATCATATAAATTCAAATTGAAATGAATAATTATTTTTTTCCTAAATATATATTGATATATGTCTTTCAATACAATATTTTTTATACTAGTAAAAACACATCAATTCCTGATTATTTTTCCGATTAATTTTTGGTATTTAGTCTAACAATTAAATAAAGACAATACAAATATCCAATTATATCATGCCTACCGCGAGACGAATAAATGTGCGGATTATCTAGCTAGTATTGCGTTTTTTTCCCATTCTTTTGGACTAAGTGTATTGATTGACCATCCCGATGATATAATAAACTTTTTATCTGATCATGTAAGGGGTCCGGCTACCTATGATGCACGAAAACTTCTAGACAATGTCGTTTCCCGTGTCGTCCCGTGTCGGAAACTTGGAAGCTTCCGGAAACTTTTCGGACACGGTCAAAATAGTGAGGACACGATCAAGACACGTTTTCAACACCGAGAATGGGCCAGACACATCTAAATCATGATCATAAACGACGGCTTAATGTGGGATCAAAGAGAAATACAAAAAAGATGAACAAGACATCCATGACAATTACGTTTTGGTTTGTTTTTTGGAATTTAAGATAAAAGAGAGACTACAACCTCAATATCACTTAATGCAATCAATATTCTTATTTATCAATACTTCTACAACTAATGACATATCCATGTATAATTGGTTATATCATATATGCATCTCTTCTTATTATATATAAATTTCTCTTCGCAAGACCTTTAAAATGATATATTTTTATATATTTTTTCGCCATGTCCTTGTTTCCTACGATTTTAGGATTGTCGCTTCCCGTTTCTCGCCATGTCTATTTTCCATATCTGTGTTCGTTTCTGTGCAATATAGTGGGCTACCTCTTGTGGGTTGACTACTTAAATTTTTTTTATTTATTTATTTATGAAAAGCTCGTTAAGATACGGGAAGGGTATCGGACTTCATTCTGACAAAAAAAATAAAAACAATAAAAATGCATTAGTAACAAAACTAATACAATAAATATATTTATTTTGCAGGGTAATACAATAAATATCTGCAGTCACTCTAACCGTTGTAGATCAAGCCCATAACACAGAAAACCGTTGGCTCAAATTTTTGTGCAAAAATTTAAAATATGTTGCAAGGCGTTACTATAATAACTGTAGCCCTATTAAAATCACAAGTCAAACCATTAACTTAAGAAATCAACCCCCAACGTTCCTTCTTCACTTTCTTTATCTCTGTAATTATTCATTCCCGTGTTTCAATGATGCTAGAGCTGACAAAACCCAATCCGATCCTGAAAAATCCAAACCTACTGATCTCAAACTCGATTCAAAACAAAATTCTATTGAAATGCTTGACCCAAAATCTAATCGACTCGGCCTAATCTAACATGATGGTTGAATTACGAAATACCCGATCTATTCGGCCTCAATATGTAAGGGATCGGAACCAAAAAATGACCAAATTTAAACCTAATAACAATCTGAAACCGATTAGATGTACAAAACCGACCAGTGCAAATTAAGGTTTAATTTGAGTTGCCTTATTGAAAAGGTGTAAAAATATAACCATAACTACAACAAAATTGTTTTTATTGATAATAGTAAAATACTGAATCACATTTATCCGACTAATTCGGTTATAGTCACCCAAATTGGTTGGTTATCGGATCTTTTATTTAATAAACAGTAAAACTAGCTTATTTAAAATTAAAACTCAAATATCTTATTTGAATTGAATAAAAACTTTTATATGTCCGAATTTTCTAGGATCTCATATGAATAGAATTTTATAAAGTACTAGGATAAGATAGTCGAAAGTCTGGTCAGATTTGATCGATTTGGATGCAAACAACTATAAGTATAACAATGAGCAAAAATGAAGTAATAGGGTTCATGCGTAGTACCTAGAAATGACCAAATTCGTTTATAAATAAACGAAAAGACTAAATGCACGGCGATAAAATTCACAAATGCACGACGTTTACGGGAACGTAGTCGTCACGGTTTTGAAAACCATAACCGTGAAAAAATATTCACGGTCACGGTTTCGGAACCGTAGCGACTACGGTTTTCGAAACCGTGATAAATTTACCAATATGAAGGGGGGGAAATTTTAAAAAATTTCTCATGGTAACGGCTCCCGTGACCGTGGTTTTTTTTTCTTTTTCCTGGACACAGTTACAGGATCCGTGACCGTCGTGCAACTGTTAATCCTTTCTCCGTGCCTTTAACATCGCCCTAAACGAATTAAAAGAATATGAATGACCTAAAGTAAACTGTTGTTATATGCCCGCCGATCCAATTTCGACAAACAACAAGACATTGGGATCCGTAAAACTGGGATGTAAACAAACCCGATCAATATAACCCAACTTGCACAACCTTACTTGGAATGTGCTTGACCTGAATGAGGCTGGAAACTCAGATCTAAAACTCAATACCCAAAACCCAAATAATTCAAAACCCGAAGCTCAAAACTTTCTCAAACTGAACCCAAATTAACTAACCCAACATTTAAACCTAAAAGTGAACTGAACAAAAAATGTGACTCAAACTAGCAAACGTTAAACAATGATAAAAAATAATATAAAAAAAAGGAACAAAGCTAACGATCGTGAGCGTAGGCTCATGATTGTTAGTTTTAAAAAAAAAACTATTACGATCGCTAAATAGGTTAACGATCGTTGTAAAACCAATCCTTCACGAGTGAGAGACCAATTATATATCTTGACTCATTCCGAATATAATTAACTCACCATGATTAGATTCATGCTTATAATGGAATGCAAATAGTAACTATATATGTAGGTATATTCTGATCTTCGTCATCTTTTTCTACCTGTTATCGTTAATTATGTGAATGTATAGTGTCTTTTCTGTGCATATATCTTTATTTAGGCCCTTAATTATAATTAGTGTAAATTATTTCTGTTTAGGGTTTTCCATGCTTCCTCTAATATTGTGAATATATTGGCATTTTTGCCTACCGATTAATCAGAATCAGTTTTCACAATATTGTTCATAGTATTAGAGCAATCTCAACTACGTGATTCTCTCTAAAGAGTCTCTTCCTTCCTCTTCTCTGATCGATTTTTTTTCGATCCTCACCTGACCTTTTCCTATGGCCACTACGATCAATACATCAGATCCATATTATCTACATCCATCATATCACACTGGCCTTAAAATCAGTGCAATCTCGCTCAAGAAAGACAACTTCCAAGACTGGAACTTGTGTCTACGCAATGCTCTCTCCGCCAGACGAAAGCTCGGATTCATTGATGGGACAATTACTGAGCCAACAGATCCAGAAAAACTTGACGATTGGAACCAAGTTAATGCAATGCTGATTGGTTGGATTATTCAATCCATGGATCCCACGCAGCAAACGGTGGTAACCTACTTCAAAACTGCCAAGGAATTCTACGACGATATTCTCACTCGCCACTCGATTGGGAATGGTCCTCGTATTCAGCAGTTGCGCTATGATCTGGCCAGGTGTACTCTCAATGGTACAACGGTTTCAGACTATTTCGCTCGACTAAAGCGTCTCTGGGATGAACTCTATCTCCAGGTTAGTGTTAAGTGCACTTGTAATGCTTGTACTTGCAATATTGCGACCAAACTCGCAGATGCTATAGAGCAAGAACAAGTACATCAATTTCTGGCCGGACTTGATGACTCATTCGCAACAGTCCGGTCGAACATTGCTTCTCATGAACCGCTTCCTAAACTAAACAAGGCCTATGCCATGGTAATCCAAGAGGAGCGCCAACACACTATCAACAAGGCTCGAGATGCTCCTGCTGATGGAGGAATATTTGCAGTTCAGGCCCGTCAGTCTCAGCCCCGTTGTGATGAGCGTCGTCCTCCTACACGTCGTGATGACAATCGGCGTCCGTCTTGTTCCAACTGTGGCCGCTTGGGTCATGAAAAGAAAGCTTGTTTTAAGTTGATCGGCTATCCAGACTGGTGGCCTAAAGATTCTGCAGGGAAGCCTCGTGATGATACAGGCAGTTACTCATCTCAACCTCAGGCTAGTTCACCAGGTCCTGTTACATCGCGAGATACTCGTGCTTCTCAGCCAGCAGTGGCAGCCCACACTGCACGTTCACCAGCAGCTAATACGTCAACTTCTCTGACCATGGTTGATCGTTCTCAGTTACCTGCTTTATCTGATGAGCAATGGAAATCGTTGATTAACATGTTCGGCAATACTCGGCCCGTCGACAATGTTAGTGGTATTGTTTCTACTTCTTGGTTACTCGATAGTGGCGCATCTTTTCATATGACAAGGAATGTATCTATGCTGACTGATGTTACAGATGTTCCAATCTCAACAGTTCAGCTTCCTGATGGGAATCTTACCACGGCTTCTCAAGCGGGAACTGTTATCTTCTCAGACAATTTGTTTTTTGCAACGTGTTCTACTTGTTCCTAAATTGCAATGCAATTTGATCTCGATTACTCAACTTATTCAGGACTTGGAATGTACTGTCAATTTTACTAATAAGTTATGCCTTTTGCAGGACCATACTACGATGACGTTGATTGGGGTAGGTGAAGAGCGGAATGGTGTCTATTGGCTTCGACCGTCTTTGCAAAAGTCTCGTGCTTGCTCAGCGTTAAGCTCTTCTTCGCTCGTCCTTTGGCATTGTCGTTTGGGCCACCCTTCACCCCATGTTCTATCTCATCTACCTGGTGTACCTATCTTCAAGGGTGCATTAAATTCTACCTTTGTTTGTGATTCATGTCATTTAGCTAAACATACTCGTTCTAGTTTTCCAGTTAGTACTTCTCATGCTTTGGAACCTTTTGCTTTGATTCATTGTGATGTCTGGGGTCCCTATCGGACGCCGTCCACGTCTGGGGCCTCCTATTTTTTGACAATAATAGATGACTACTCTCGGGGTGTTTGGGTTTTTCTCATGAAACAAAAGTCCGAAGTTTCAAATTTAATTGCTCAATTTCGGTCAATGGTTGCTACTCAATTCAATAAACAACTTCGTTGTGTTAGAAGTGACAATGGGACAGAATTTACTTTCCGTCGCTCGTTCTTTCTTAAACATGGCATTACTTTTGAAACTTCTTGTGTTGCTACTTCTCAACAGAATGGCCGGGTAGAGCGGAAACATAGGCACTTATTAAACATTGCTCGTTCTATTAGCTTTCAAGCCAATTTACCCATCAAGTTTTGGGGTGAATGTGTACTTACTGCTGCATATCTTATTAACCGAACTCCAACTTCCATTACAATCCACAAAACGCCTTACGAAATGCTACATAATAAACCACCTTTTTATTATCATATAAAAACGTTTGGTTGCTTATGTTATGCTTCCAAATTGCCTCGTTCGCATGATAAATTTGCTCCAAGGGGTAGAAAATGTATATTTTTAGGCTATCCAATAGGAACTAAAGGATGGAGGTTATATGACATTGAATCACAACATATGTTTGTTTCTCGGGATGTCATTTTCTATGAAAATGAATTTCCTTATTCAGCACCACAAACTGAATCATCTACACTTTCAACCATGTTTCAACCCTCTATATATGATTTGCATGCTATAGACTCCTCTTCTCCCTCCAGGCATACATGTCCTACTACTGAGGCTATAGACCCACCCACCATCGAACCTGCACCTTCTTCCGACGCCAGGGGGAGTCGTGATATCACCCACACCGATACTTACTCTATCCTACCTTCCTCCACTACTGTCCAATCTGATCCAATTCGCCACAGCACCCGAACCCGTACTACCTCTGTCAAGCTACGAGATTTTGTTTGCAACATCGTTCGAGCTAATACGACTCCATCGCTCGTCAACTCCTCATCGATTTCATCTGGTATGTTCTTTCCTTTGGCTAATTATATTGGTTATGATCGGTTCTCTCCAACTCACCTTGCTTTTCTAGCTTCGGTTTCTGCGGTGTCAGAACCACGTTCTTTTGCAGAGGCGTTTGCTTCTGATAATTGGCGTAATGCTATGAAGAATGAGATAGATGCACTAGATCGGAATAAGACTTGGTCTCTTGTAGATTTACCTCCTGGAAAAAGACCTATTGGCTCGAAATGGGTGTATCATGTCAAGTACAAGTCCGACGGAACTATTGAGAGGTATAAAGCTCGATTAGTTATTCTTCGCAATAAGCAACAAGAAGGAATTGATTTTCACGAAACTTTTGCTCCGGTAGCTAAGATGGTTTCTGTTAGGCTTTTTCTATCTGTTGCAGCGATTAAGGGTTGGGAAATCCATCAAATAGATGTCCACAATGCCTTTCTCCATGGTGATCTTACTGAAGAAGTTTATATGAAGCCTCCGGCTGGTTTCTTCTCTTCTTCTCCCAACAAAGTTTGTCGCCTACACAAATCCCTCTATGGTCTTCGTCAGGCTCCACGTGATTGGTTTGCCAAACTTGCTTCGGCTCTTATTCGCTTCGGATTCTGTCAATCCCGGGCTGATTATTCACTATTCACTCGTGAGCGTCAAGGTCAGATTATACATATTTTAGTCTACGTTGATGATCTCATTATTTCAGGGACTGATTCTCTTGCTATCGTTGCTATAAAGACACAACTTAGTATATGTTTTTATATGAAGGATCTGGGTTTGCTCAAGTATTTTTTGGGTATTGAAGTCTCTCGATCTAATGACGGTATTTTTCTATCTCAACGAAAGTACTGTTTGGACATTCTGAAAGAAACATGAACTCTTGCTGCTAAGCCTTGCTCTTTTCAGATGGAATCAAATCACAAGTTAGCTGAATCGATCTCTCCGGCATATGAGTTTCCTCATCGCTATCGCAGATTGGTGGGCCGCCTAATATACCTCACTATTACGAGACCAGAACTGTGTTACTCGGTTCATACGCTAGCTCAATTTATGTCTAACCCAACTACTAAACATTGGGCAGCTGCTATAAGGGTTCTACGGTTTCTTACAACCAATCCTGGCCAAGGAATTTTCTTGTCAGCTTCTAGTCGGCTATCCTTAACTGCATTCTGCGATTCCGATTATGCCAGTTGTCCTTCTACTAGGCGGTCCGTCACTGGGTATTTTATCATGCTAGGTTTGTCTCCAGTTTCTTGGAAAATAAAGAAGCAGCCGACGGTTGCTCGTTCCTTAGCCGAGGCCGAATATAGGGTCATGTCTTGTGCTTGTTGTGAACTTCTATGGATTAAATCTTTATTGCAGTCTCTTGGCGTCCATATTCATGTTCCTATGCGTTTATTTTGTGATAGCCAAGCCGCTCTTCATATTGCTTCTAATCCGGTTTTTCATGATCGCACGAAGCATATCGAGATAGATTGTCATTTTGTTCGTGATCTTCTTCTTGCTGGCACTGTTTCTACTCATCACATTCGATCACATGTTCAACCAGCAGATATCCTCACTAAGGCGTTGGGCAAGAGTCAATTCACGTTCCTCATGCACAAGTTTCTCATTCGAGATCCTCATGCTCCAACTTCAGGGAGAGTATGTGAATGTATAGTGTCTTCTCTGTGTACATATCTTTATTTAGGTCCCTAATTATAATTAGTGTGAATTATCCCTGCTTGGGTGGAAGCTATCAACAAAAAGATCCAAACCCCGAAATCCAATCACTCTATCCGGAAAGTAGTGGGACCTTACGAAAGAATGCGGAATATTCTGGAAGGTAGTAAAAACTTTATTCCGGAAAGATACGGATATACCCGGAAGATGATGGAGACATCTAGAACTCGACGGAACCTTGTAGACTATACTAGAAATGTAATGAGAGTTCTAGACTTGTATAGTATTGAGTGAGAAGACTCCGAAATAATCTAGGAGAATCGAGTTCCCGAACCTTCCTGTAGAAGAGGTGGAGATGATTATAAATAGGAGAGGTCACCCCTCATATATGCAACACCATCAAGAAGTGAGTTTCGATCAAAGTAAGGCTTCAAAGTTCCACCTATAAGTGAGGTTTTGTTCGAGTGTGTGAGTGCGCAACAAATATCCGTTTATAAATACTCGGTGTGAATTGAAAAACACGCGAATTTTCCCAACACATATAACACTTATTTTTTTCAATAATCGATTTAGTTTATTGCCTCTTCTCGAATTCCCAATTAACAAGTTGCATTATACCTTCTACGTTATCTCAAAGGACTAATTAATCTTGCCTTAGAATACTCCTCGATCACCATATCTATCCTTGTCTACAACGATGTTGATTGGTGATCATGTTCTTTCACCGATAGGTCAATCATATGTTATTGCATTTTCCTAGGTTATTCATTGGTTTCTTTGAAAAGTAAGAAGTTGAAGATAATGTAAAAATCTTGTACATAAAATTAATACATGGTCATTTCATTCCGCTAACAAATCTACACACTTATAGTCAATCCTATGTTCCATGAAAGGATGAAACACCTACACATGGATTGACAATATGTTCAGAATGAAGTCTAAAAAGGTTGTATCTCCACGGTTCATGGGCAGTCATCTCTACAAACTGTTGATTTGTTCACCGTGGCTTTGGGAGATCGAGCATCAACACTATCAATTTCCTACCAATTCAACAAGATTGGTCTTGTTATCCTAGCTAATTTCAACTTGAGGTTTGACTTTCATTCTTAGATCAAGGTTTTTTCCACCAGATATGTGGAGCCCGAAGAAAAAGACATACACGACATCAATCCAATCTTAAGAAGGTATTATTCGATGCAGCGGATATAAGACGACGTGATAGCCGCAACTCTGCCCGTTCCCTCTTCCATTAAAGAATGAACTATGGACGTATTATATGGAATATGTATAAAGATAAACAAGCACAATGTGCATTTAGTTAAAGTAGGGTTCTTGATATTGAGTTAGTTAGATCTAAATCGGATTATAAATATAAATGCAATGGATGTTAGTCGTAACTAATTCAACTTTCAACATCATACAACGGCACGTTTTTTTTAACGGCGTCTAGTTATTAAAGTATTCTATTTTAGGGTGAGTTAAATAAATATAACTTTAATATATTTTCACGTGTACATAATACATAAGGTACATAATATATAAGACCCGTAAATTTTAGATATGTGTTTTCATTGCGTGAAATATAATATTCGAATTATTATCGTCAAAATTCAATAGTTAAACCTAATCCCAAAACTTAATGCGTAAATACCAATGCCCGACCGGATTGGAATACCCAAAATTGATACTCAAAACACATGTTTTAAACGTGGTTTCTAAACGTACCAGTAGAGATTGCTATTTGACACCATAACTACGCACTTTGAGTGCTCAAACTCACTCAACGTACCGGTAGTAATTAAATTTTTTTTTTACTTATTTACTTCTACTACGCATCTCAAGTGCGTAGTTTATTTTTTTTTCCCACGAAAACTAAGCACCCCAAGTGCGTAATTGAGTGAGTTCTCAACTACGCAAGCGAAGTGCGTAATTACGGTGACAAATAGTAATTTTCGCCGTACGTCTAATAATGCCCCTCTAAAAAAAGTGTCTTTAGATTTTGTAAAATAAAATGTCCTTTTGTATTCAACTTTCTCCTTATTTTAATATGAATAGTAATTTACTTTTTAAAAGAAATTATGGATACTTAATTAATTTTAAAAAAAACTGTCTTTAGATTTTGTTATAATTATGGGTATATTATTTAAGATAAAAAGCATAAGGATTTTCACAATATATCAACATTTTTTTTTCTTCTTATTTTCATTTATAATCTTAGTAATTAAAATTTTATGCATATACATCTATATGCATGATTGATTGTGTAAAAATTTAAAATCTTAGTTTTCCTAAATCTCTACATCTAGTCATGCCTTCTTATAATTTGTGACGTTATCTTATATAAAAAAATAGCTATTTGTTTCCCAAAAGTCTAATATTATTCCTTATAGATGGAATATTTTATGGAATGTATAATAAAATAGCTATTTAATTAATTATATGTATTTTTAAAACATTATATCTTCTATGTCCATATAACTTTCCATATTTTTCCATTCTTTTGTATATGTTTTTTTAAAAAAATTATAGTGCACAATAAATATTAGAGTTTCTGCTTTTAATTTTCTTAATATGTGTAATATTCTTTATAATGTTAAATATTGAGAACCGGGAGTATTTGATCCAAGTTTCTTATAAATTATGAAATTAAATAAAAATATTGCATACTAGTAAAAAGACATCATTTCCTAATTAATTTCGAATTAAATTTTGGTCTTCAGTCAACAATCAAATAAAGACAACAAAAATGTTTTAGGAGCAAAGTTAATAAAATATTACTCCTTTCGCTTGTCAATAGATGTCGTTATGGTAAAAAAAAACATACATACATATTACGAAATCTAAAATTAGAATTTATAATATTTAATAATGCATAATAATATTTAATAATTGTATAAAAATTATGGTTATTTCTAGAGAGTTGTATGGAAAAATATAAAATAATGCTTTGAAAATACAAACAATAAATGAAAAAGTAGTTAAAATTACATTTATAGAAAGTTTGAGTATTAATAACACTTATATGACCAAATATTATAAACCAAAAGTGGCAACTTTCACTTGTTAGGAGTAGGGAAACGGAAGTCTTTCTTTGTATAGGTTGGGTTTGCTGGGCTTTGATGCTTACCTTCTTTTTTAAAAAGAAAGTTTGATTTGAAAAAGTATCTTACGCGACCTTTTGCTGGATTGTTGGTCTGCAGTCTTGCCCTATTTAGAGTTCAAATTACAAGTATTGAGAACAAGAGGTATTAATATTTAATGATAAAATAATGCTTTAAAAATACAAATAAAAAATAAAAAATTAGTATAAAATATATTTATAGAAAATTTGAGTTTTAATAACACTTATAAAATTAAATATTATAAATTAAAATTTTAGAGTTTAAATAACAAGTATTAATAACTAGATAAAGTAATATATGGTAATAATTAAAGTGGTAGTAGTTAAAGTGGTATTCACTCTAACTTACGCAACATTTACTCTTTGCAGGAGCCCATAACACACAAAACCGTTGGCTCAAAATTTCAAAGTGTACAAATTCAATGTGTTGCAATATCCTTAGCCGTTACCATAATTGTAGGCCTAATAAAATCAGAGTCAAACCATCAACGTAAGAAATCAACCCCCAACGTTCTTTCTTTATTTCCTTTATCTTTGTAATTATTGATTTCTTTATGTTTTAATGTTGTCTATAGTAAGTATAAAATCCAAATGAGACCTCATGTTACATACCATCAAACCAAACAAAGACATATTTCCCAATACAATTTAGTAACAAAACCCAAAAGAAATATGTCAATTAAGCTTCATTTTCTCATACTCTATGTTCTTGTAGTAATCCAATCTAGTTGTTATGCTACTACTCCAATTGTCTACCAAAATAGCCTTAGGAACCGTCACCCAATCTCTTCTTCAAAATCGTCACCCTCCTCCTCTATCAATGTCGACGACTTTATAAACAAGTCCGATGAGGATCACACTAAAGTACGTAAAGGACGGATTTCTCGATAATTGCATACATACGTACGTACATACATACATACAGTATCTTTGATTTCTATCATAATCTCGCTACTGTATAATTGTAGGCCCTTAACAAAGCGTGGAGTAAAGCTTGTGCAACGAAGGATGCAAGTCTTGTACTTGTGCCAAAAGGAAGTGCATATCGTGTCAAGCAACTTACCTTCTCGGGCCCTTGTGTATCCTCGATTAAAGTCTACGTACGTACTATAATTTTGCCCTAATTTCATACAATTTCAATCGACTTAATTTCAAAAAAAAAACAAAAAAAACTAAAGAGATTTATATATGTACGTTGGATATATGTAGATATATGGAACCATTGTAGCTTCAAATGACATGTCGAGATATGAAGATGACAGAGACCATTGGATCGTCTTTAGAAACGTTGAAGATCTAAAGGTTTCCGGTGGTGGTACAGTCGACGGCAATGGCGCAATTTGGTGGGAAAACTCTTGCAAAACCGATCGTTCACGAGTGAGATACCAATAACTTACTCATTCATGTGTATGTGTATATATATATATTACAATATGATATTTCACTGATATTTTCTTTGGGTTTTTTTTTTCAGCCATGCAAAGATGCACCAACAGTAAGTAATCATCTGTATTGTATCCCCATAGCAAGAGCTTAATATTTGTCAACTTTGAAGTGTCAATATTATTATATCCTTCTATATATATTTGACTCTTTTAAATTACTATTTTATGATTTATTTGTTTAAATTTTCAATTCAACTGAATTTTCATTGGATTTGCTTAATTTTAAAAATCTTTGAGCTTACAATAATGACTAATTAAATTTTGGGTAGAGTTTTTGTAAGTCAAACATTTAATATGTATTATTTTCTAGATTAATAAATATACATCGTTACTATTCTATTCGGCGGTCAAAAATTATCAATTGCACTACGGATGCGGAATTTACTTGCGCACCAGCCTGGGACGGATGCGAAATCCGCATACTCCCAACTTTCAGGCTGAGGTGGAACCCGCATCCGCCCCAACTTTCAGGCCAAGGCGGATACGGAATCCGCATCCGCCCCAACTTGGCGGATTTCACATCCGCCCCAACTTTCAGGCCAAGGCGGATACGGAATCCGCATCCGCCAAATTAATTTATTTATTTTTTATTTTCCAAAAAATTTCCGGCGCATGCAGAGTAGTAGTGTGGGAAAATCTTTGGCGCATGCGGATTCTGAATGCGCTTTATTTTTGCCCTGGTACAGTCGAAATGCGCATCTATCCCATGCCGTTAAGGCGTTAATACATTTTGTCCGCCCGATTAACATCACTTTAAATATAATACCACTCCTAGCTACAAACGTAATTAGGGATTGTTTATATGTAATATATATATGCATGTAATTCATAACTTAAACCATTAATTGATGAATATTTTTTTTCAGGCAATGACATTTTCAGATTGTACAAACCTAGTGGTTGATGATATAAAGTACATAAACGCCCAACAAATGCACTTGAGATTCGATCAATGTGAGAATGTAACAGCTTCCGATTTGGTGATTACAAGCCCCGGTGACAGCCCCAACACCGACGGCATTCACGTCAGCGGCTCCACTAGTGTCCGCATTCAAAGACCTAACATCGGAACCGGTAATCATATCAATTTTGTAGATACTCTAAAACTTCGGTTATTTCGATTGCAGAGATATGAATACATGATGTAAGAGGCTAGTTTTAAAAATATTAATACATTTAATAAATTATAAAATTAAAATATAAAATAACTAAACTTTAAATCTATTTTAATATAATTATGCTATACTAATATAATATACTTCCTCCAATCAATAATATAATATAGTTTTACTTTTAAAACTGGATCATGTATTTGTGATGGTTTATATTTTTAAAACGGTGAGTTGTGAAAATTATGATGTGGATGTTCCGCAGGAGACGATTGTATATCAATAGTGAGTGGGTCAACAAATGTAAATGTGACAGATGTAATATGTGGGCCAGGTCATGGAATCAGGTAACTATTGCACCAATTAGGGCATACGTCACACCTAGTTATTAAAATATAAGTATTTGAATTTTATTTTTTAATTTAAATTTCCGTTTCAGCATTGGAAGCTTAGGAGAAGATCACTCCAAAGCTACTGTTTCAAATGTATTTGTGAAAGGAGCAACTCTTACGGGAACAACCAATGGCCTCAGAATCAAGAGTTGGCAGGTGATCAATCATATATCTTTAAAAATTTATAATAAGCGATAAAATAAGGCTCTGTCTGGTATTAGATTGTGATTTTTGGGATTATTTTTTTAGATTTTTGGGGACGGAGATTGTTGAGATTATTGGGGATTCTTGTAGACGGAAATTATTAGGGATTTATAAATTTTTTTGCTTTTGGGTGTTTGGTATAAATTTATTGAGATAGATTGTTAGGTATGAAAGGCATGAAAAGTAGACAATCTCCTACAATCTTCATTTTTCAAGATTGTTTTTTTGGAGATTATGTTGTAAAAAGAATTTAAATGAAGAATACAATCTTGTACCTCTATCTCATACCAAACCGCTCAAAAATTCTATCTTCAACAATCCCGTAAAAAAGAATGTAAATGAATCCCAAGAATACAATATCAAACAAGTCCTAAGTGTATGATTTGAACAGGGAGGATCTGGGTATGCAAAAGGTATTACATTTCAAAATGTGGCGATGACGAACGTAAGTAATCCGATCATCATAGATCAAAACTACTGTGATAAGACCACATCATGTCAAGAACAGGTAACCTACAAAAATGCTTTCTATCACACAAATTTTCGATTTGGCTTATGTATTGAGAGTAAATATTTTGTGTGATATATAGAGATCAGCAGTTCGAGTAAACGATGTGGTATACAACAACGTTACGGGGACAAGTCATACAAACGTTGCCATAAAATTCGAGTGTAGCGAAAACATACCATGTCAACAAATCGTTTTACAAGATATTAAGTTGGGAACGCATGAAGGAAAGAAAGCAAAAGCAGTTTGCAACAACATTTCAGTGAAGAGAGTTGGTTTTGTCTATCCTCGTTGCTAGACAATAATATAACGTAACGCTACGTTAGTTTTAGTTGGTATGTCAGTCAGGTTCTTACTTCTTAAACATCAACATTAGTCGTTTTCAAGTTAAGAGAAATTCAGCTTTCTATACTTGAACTCATCGTAGCAATCCAACATATTTCAATGTGGAAACTACAGTGAACGAGTATGGCAATGATGTAGAATTTTATTTTGGAAGACAATAAACTTATATTTTAAGATACGAAGATGATATATTGTTCCTCAATTGAATCTATTTTCAGAAATTTATGCTTTCTCCATGATATATGACTTATTACAACTAATATATATAGAGAGAAAGGATCGGGTAGGAACGGATATTATGGTAAATACGTATCCAAATCACACGATTTAATTAATTCAACGAATATTTTGAGTTTTATATTTAGCCAGTAATTAATGAAATATTACATCTTATCATATTAACAAATAATTTTTTCCCTTAATCATCAAACAATATGATTGAAATACACCACATTAATATATTTAATGCTTTTAATGTACTATGATTAAGAATTAAGAATTTTTTTTTTACATATATAGTTTAATATGCACGATTACATACAAATACAAGGGATAATTGATAACATGAATTATCGACCTAGTTTAGTAGAGCATATAATTAGTTTTTTTTTTTCCGGATGCATGTTTTAGCCTTAGTTTGTGTTCTTTATACTTGTTTAGTGCAACTTTGCGAGTATAGATGTTTACACACTTTTGGTGTCTTTGTAGGTATTTTGGCGTGCTTTGGAGCTAAAACGATGCATTTGAGGATCAAGCCTCGGAATGGACGTTTTGGAGAGATCCACATGATCTCAGCCGAGATTCCAGCTATCTCGGCCGAGATCCGAGCCATCTCGACCGAGACTCCCTATTTCGGTTGGGTTGAAAAGTTTCTGTCGACGGATCTCGGTCCCAATCTCGGCCGAGATTTGTGCCATCTCGGCCGAGATTTTTCACACCTGACCGAGATGATCCGACCGAGATCTCCTCAACGCTGGATCACGGAGCCAATCTCGGTCCCGATGTTCAAAAACCTCGGTCACCGACCGAGATTTCCGACCGAGATTTCAATGCGCCGATTTAATTCGCTCTTTTTGGATCTGTTTTGACTCGGCCCGTTCTGTGGAAGATTGCGGGGTATAAAAGGGAAGCCCTAAATGATTTCCCGAGGTCCGCTTCATTCTATTTCTCGAGCTCATATCGAGAGAGCCTCTTCTCCTTCTTCTTCTCCCTTTACCCTACACCATTGTCACCATTGTTGAACTTCATTGAGTTTGGAGGAACTTCGCGATATTGGGAATTTGTCGTTTTGCTGATTTCCTATTAATAAAGCTGAGTATCTTCTCTATTCTCTCTTTTAGTTCTTGTTTTATGCATTCTTCCATTGAATTGATTGAATTGGTGATTACTTCTTCCATTGAATTGATTGAACTGATGATTTCTTTTGATATGTTGATTGTTGGCTAGAACCATTGTGGTTCCAAGGTGAATAGGGATTTGTTTATACCCGGACTATGATGGAATAGTGTTTTATGCTTGGTTTGAATAGCTTTGAAATTCTAATGGTTGGCTTGTTCTTGAACCTAGTTAGAATTCATCTAGCTAGTAACCTAGGTTGGAATTGAGACTTACCCAATAATATTCTGCTTAAATACATGAGTGTTTGACCATAGGTAATAGATGTGAAAACCTCTATTGGGTTGAGTGTGCTTAGATTCCGTCCTAAGTAGAGTAATACCTGAGACTTACCCGGTAATGGTTTACCTTTCCCTTAGTTTGGAGTCTAGTTTGTTTAGAATTTCTTACCTCTCTACCTTGAGACTTACCCGGTAATAGGTGGTTGGTTTGGAACTAGATAGTCTTGAGAATTACCCGGTAATAGACTGTCAGCTTAGAAACGTTCTTCCCTGAATCTTGTCAACCATAGATCCTTTGAGAGTTGTCCTGAGTCCGTGCGTATAAATAATGACCTTGAATCCTTGGAATCCGCGTTCTCTTTTATTAATCAATCTTTCGTTCGTTTGTTCTACTTAGTTTTCAATCAAATCCGATATTTGATTGTGAACTCTACAAATATCCTTCAAAACCCCTTTTGATCTTTCTTCCCTTCTTTTCCAACCTCGTTCTTTTACTTTGATTTACTCTATCTTGGATCACATTCACATTTCAAACACTTGGTCCCTGAGATCGACCTTGGAATACTTATCCTTACTGTAATTCACCCATACATTGTGGGTTCGCTACAATTTGGGTGTTTATTTCTTGTTTTACAAATTTAAAACATACCGTGGTTTTAACACGTACAATGCATTTACTAAGGGTAGTTTATTTTTGATTTATTTTATAAATCTTGAGTTTCATTTTTGTAAGTGTTTACTTGAAGATTGATGTATTTTTCAATGGGTTTATTTGATATATAATAATCAATTATTCTAAGTAAAAGAGGGATAAAGGTAAACAACGATAGCAAGTGAAATCAATAATAATTGTAGGTAAATATATAGATGAAAGTGATCTAAGAAAACATGCATGAATCCCCACTATAATGAATAAAGTAGTATTGCATATTTGACTCATAAACATTGATATATGAACAAATCAAGTAACCATCTAAAATAGCCTTTGACATAGACAAACAAAGACCGTCCTTTCAAACTCGCGTAACCCTCAATCCGGCGCAGGGCCGGCCAATGAATTACGGAGGCCCCGTGTATATTTTTATATATTAAAAATTTTAAATTAATTTTAAAATAAAATTAAAATCCTAACTTTATCGCTTACCAATTATTTTAATCTACTAAATTAATCATATAAGTATATATTATATCAACTAGAGGTGAAGGCGAAATTTGACGTGTTGCTTCACGTTGATATTATTGTGAAAAATCGATCAAAAAATTTAAACCTTTCACATAATCGTTATTTTAGAAGATATAAATGTTGGTGATAAAGATAAAGTGTTATGAATTTATTTTTAAAAATAAATTTTAGAAGTCTTATTTAAGATTGTTAAAATTTTAAAATATCTATTAAAAAATTAAAAAAAAATTAATATTATCTACAATTTATGTATTTAATCGATTTAATAGGGAAAAAGAAACAAACAAATCATTTTAAGCTCAACATCACTATTTCTAAAACTAAAATTACAACTAACAAAAAAAAAAAAGAAATAACTGGCCTCACTAAAATATATTATAAGATTGTTTTTTAACTAGCAAAAAATCACTTTATGCTCAACACCACTATTTCCAAAATTAAAATTAAAATTATATTTAAAAAAAGGATAAATAGGAGAGAGCCTTAATTATTTGTAAAATTCAATTCATGGTTAAAAAAATAGCGTTCGGACTTGGGAGGATAGGTAAAGGGCCTAACTAAAAAAATTGAAAATTATGAGATAAAAATGGCATTGGCGTTGGGAATTTTTACCGCCGAGGTTCGAGCACAAGACCTCAGGGAAATACAAATTTCAATAAGAAGACTCAATCACTGGGCTATACGAATTTTAATGTTCAGTTAACCAAACGTAAATATTTATAACATATATATCATAAAATTGAATGAAGCCCCTTTTAAATTTAAGGCTCTGAGCGGTGGCTCACCTCGCACACCCTCAGGGCCGGCCCTGATCCGGCGGTTCGGCAAGTATAGGAAAATTCTTTAAGAACATATAAATTTGGAAAGGACCAAGAGATACCTTCACTTGTGGCTCTTCAGTTAGAAAAGACCAAATCTTTTTACGATACCTTCACTTGTGGCTCTTCAATTCACTTGTGGCTCTTCTAGGCATGACGAGTATTTTTGTAAGAGCCTTAGTTTTTTGACTGAGTTTGCCTTAGCCGAGATTTGGCTTTAGCCGAGATTTTACCTTAGCCGCCCCCGCGGGCTGGTGTGCCGCCCCAGCGGGTTTCCGCTCCCGCGGCTCAGGGAACCGCCCCCGCGGTTTCTTGCGGCTGCAGCCGGTTTTATTGACCGGTTGACCGTGCTTTACCCTTGCTTCCTTACTTCTTTCATTCCTTGCTGAGCAAGGGTTTCTTCTTCACTCTTTTCCCAGCCACCATACGTCCTTCTTGCTTCTCCTTCTTCCTCTTGGATCTTGTGTGTGAGTGTTCTTGAGTTTGGAAGTGTTTTGATTGTGAGGATGATGATGTTGATGATGTTGGATGCTGTGATGAGCTTGAGAGCTAGCTGTGTTGGGTGTTGATCCTCTGTGCAGCCTAGGACCACAAGTGTGGTAAGTTCTTTGCTTCTTCTCCTTCTCTTCTTCTTTGATTCCATCTCCATTAGCTTAGGATTAGATGATTTGGATATAGATTGATGTTAGTATGTGTATGTATATGTATGTGTATGATTTTGGAATGAAGAGGACGTGAATTGATCACGTGAAGAGCCGAAGAAGAGTCGCGGGATCACATTCTGCACTGTCGCCGCCCCCGCGCCTGGAAGCCGCCGCCCCTGCGGAAGTCGTGCCTGCGCTGTGCCTGCGTTGCCTGCGGCCATTGTTACCGCGCATGCGGCTGAGCCTTGCCGCGCCTGCGGGTTGCCTGTTCCGCCCCTGCGTCTTTCCGTTATGCAGGTGCGTATTGTTCCGGGTCTACCTAGAGTTAGGTAGATCCTTTGCTTCCTAGTATGAGCGGGTTAGTAGCATGCTAGGTATGTGTATGAGGTTAGAATGTTGATGAGTACGTTATCGTTTATGCCGGTTATGGCTTTGAGGTTTATGAGTTAGGATACGATCCTTATGGATCCCTTGGGTCTAGGTGTGACCCCTATGATGGATATAAGTTTGATATATGTTTGTATGCCTTGATATTAGGCAGTGTTGTCCTCCAGATTGGAGTGGACGTATCTGAGAGTTGATCGTGGTTGAGATTATTCCTGAGTTCGAGGTAAGTCTATAGGGCTTACTTAGCTACCATCCATATATTGGATGTGTGCATGAGTGGTGTGTGTGTTATATGATTGATAGTATGAGTTGTGATGATTACCTACCTATGGTTTAGTGACTGCCCATTGTAGGGCCTTGACAACTTGTCCTTTCATCCCGCTGGGAGTCTGGAGGTTCTCTTCGGGCAGGCCAGTCTGGTTCAGTGGGCCGGCCACCTGCACCACTCCCATAGGGTACACGGGAGGTGGGACCGGATCACCACTCCAGTTGGCACCATCCCCGAGAGGCGAGGGTTATATTCCTCGTGTCACATATATTCATATTGATATATATATACGCTTGAGTGACTGGACATTATTAAGATAATAAACCGGGTAAATGTGTGATAGCATAGTGATGTGTTTACTATTCATTGATGTGTGATTGTGCTTATGCATCTTCTTATATATGCGTATGGTTAGCTAACGGTTTTATACCGTGTTGTAGATCCTTTGCAGGTTAGGAGAGCTGCAGAGTGATCCAGAGGGGTGATCTGCTGAGGGCTCCGTACACTGGGTCGTTCTCGTGGTATATGGGATCTTTTGATCATGTATATATTATGTTTTGTTTGTACTCAGCAATACTTTGTATAAACCTTTTGATACTTTTATAACAGTTTGATGTTTGTATTTAATCTATTGGTGCCTTGTTGTAAGATTCAGTGAACTTGTTGTCATGCTAGAGTCAGGATCCATTGTGAGATCCTAGCCCAGTAGCACCTCGAGTCCTACAGATTCGGGGTGTTACACCTTTGGCCCACATTCTACGCTTCTACTTCTTGAGCCCAATAAGCAAGGAGTAACGCACCTCACTTCTTCGCCAAACTCGTCATCTTCAACTCCCTGGACCCGAGTTACACTAGCGTGATTTCTAAACGTACCGGTGAAAACTGTTATTTGACACCGTAATTAACTACGCACTTCGCGTGCGTAGTAGTAGTTAATATTAAAAAAAAAAATCTTACTTCTACTACGCACGCCAAGTGCATAGTTCAATTTTATTTATTTTATTATTTTTTTCTCGGACTCCAACTACGCACCCCATATGCGTAGGTGGAAACCGGTCAACTACGCACGCGAAGTGCATAGTTACGGTGACAAATAGTGATTTTCGGCGGTACGTCTAATAATCCCCTTACACTAGCAGTGACCGTTAGTATGACGGCATTAAAGGCGAAGTAACTCCTTTCCTTCCTTGACTGCACGTGAGGCCCGACTCCTCTCCCACACCCCAGCCACCATTTTACTTTTCCAAATGCTCACTCGTGACGGGCACCATCGAGACCAACACCGAACTCCTTCTCCCCTATCATCTCCTTCCTTCCTCTTCTCTTCCACGCCCTAGTTTCCGACACCACACCCTTGCGCACTACCAGTCAACGACCCCCATACGCTCGAGACTAGTGGCAACCTTGTCGCATTCCATCGTCCTTGCTCGTGAGGAGAATAGCCCCATCAGAAAACAACCACCACCCTCGTGCCTCCAGTATACCCCAACGCCGTCACACACAGCTACCAAGAACACCACCACGTCAGGAGTACCATCGAATAAAGAGAGCCCTCTCTTCCCTCGTTCTTCCGTTTGGTCGATACATAAAATCACGATGGATAAGATGAAAAATAAATTCTAGTAGCAGATGTAGTGAGCAAGACTCGATCCCGAGACCCCTGAAGCGCTAGAAGGTTGTTGCGTGATTGTGCCCAGGAGAATAGAACCCGCGACGTCTTGATACGCTTCGACCTCACGCCACACCGCCCTTTTGCTTTTGGTGCATCTCGAACCCAAGACTTCTAGATTCGTCTTTAACTGATGCCTAAGTTGGAATTGTGTCACCAATAGGTTTTGAATCTTGCATCTCCAAGAAAACGCCGTTGCTGCCTGGTGTAGCCAAGGAAGCTCGAACCTTGGCTAGCGGGTTCCTCTTCCACACCATCTAGTGTCGTCTCATACCAGTAGTGATTCGTTTAGCCAAAAAATTCCACTATCTTCGGTGAGAATCGAAACCTCGATATGATGCACTTAATTATTCAATAATCATATTAATTATTTTTAGTCGAGCGCATAAAGTTTAAATGATTATATTTTCGGGATGAATTTTTAGATGGAAGGATATTAGGATGTTGTCATCGAAGCGAGAGTAGGGTTAATGTTGGAGACCCGAAGTTAAAGTTGTTGTAGGATTCTGGACTTTTGGACGTATAAGTTTACGGAACTTAGGACTTAGTGAGTAATAAGAGTAAAGATGCAATATATCTTACTCTAAAAGTAACGGAATAGTGAAACGAGAATAGTGAGAGGTCGTTACATCTTAACCAGGATTTGGAGGCCATCAACCGATGGATCGAGAGTATTTTATTAAGACCGGAGCGGATAAGGTGAGTTCATCGGACTCACTTAGCTTTCAGTAATAATATTAAGTGTGTGTTGAGGTAGTGTATGTATTGAGTGCTAAATAATTGAAACTTGACTAGACCACTATTGTAACACCCCGAATTCTCGGAACTCGGAGCGTTACTGGCTAGGACCTCACAGTTGGTCCCGGCCTTAGGTTGACATCAACAACGGCGGATCTTGCAACAAGGCACAAATATTAAAATACAAATTCTTTCACAAATGCGTAATTAATTCTTAACATACCCTAAACCCGTACATCAGCCAACTGTATACTATACCAACTTTATTGCAATAAAATAAATAAAACATAAAATATAACCCAACACCCAAACTCCTAGTACGGAAACCCGGCTGACCACTCCACTCCCGATTTCTCGGTAGAGATCTATCCTGCAAAAATCTAACAACACGGTAAAACCGTTAGCTACAATTCTAATACTAAGGTCACTAAAGCACAATCACACATCAGAAAAGTACAACAAATCAATTAACACACAACACACAATGTCCCGGTTTATTATCTTTCATTACGTGAATCGAGTCATTCTATTTTTCAGCTTTTGCTTGTAACACAAGAGTCTCCTGACTCTTGCCCCCGTCCCCGTTTACCAATAGGACTGGTTTTGATGCATCTCCCCCGTATACACTACTGGATTGGTCGTTGGGTAATCCTCCGGTACCATCGGCCCGGACCGACGGTTACGGCACGTTATCATACACTTGTGCCTCTCTTAAAATTAAAGTACACTGATCTAGTTCATTTATTTTATTTCACAAGAATAACACACACTACCCTAGTACACACTCAGTATTAAAAGGTAGCTAAGTGAGTCCTACGAACTCACCTTATCGGTATTGGTCTCAACGTCTTGCGATCTTGCCAGTCAGAGATCCGATTATCCTGTTTCACAATTTATGATTTCTTAGAACGAGTTCCACCCATAATATTGTTCGAATTATCACCCTAAATAGTCAGGGTATGATATATAGCATCGATATCTTGACATTCTTTAACACTTTGGTTCCGGAGCCTACACGTCCATTTCACATTCTTTTATGTTATTTATCCATCTCTGGCATCAAACCCTTATCTCATCTATTCCGGTTCTAAAATGAACATTCTGTTCACCAAAATCATCCTCAGACTTTGTTGTTCCTCACGTTCTATAACAATTCCTCACCAACATTCTACCGCTTCATTTTACTAACAGAATATCCAAAGCATTTAAATAATTAGTACGGTTACATAATTATTGATGAACGAAATCCGCTGACGCAAAAAAAAGAGCACCTTTATTTACCCTAGAAATTTAGTTTAGCGGAATTTAATTAACGAGGCTGAAGCGGTTCGGTTCTAATAACATCCGCCTTAAATCTGTTAAATTCCACAATCCAATTATTCTAGCTAGTTCCGTGATTATCATTCGTTTCAACATTTTGATTATTCCATACTAATTCCACAACCATCATTCATTTCAATATTTTAAACTTAAGTAAATATTCACCACTAACTTAGTAACTACATTATCGCGCATAAAACAATTAGATAAATTATTATTCACGATTAAATAATATTGGAAACAAAAATTAAGTTAACGGAATTAAATGGGTTCGGATTTCGGGTCTAACCGTTGCGGGTTAAAAGCGAGTCAAACGGTACCATGTGGCAAGGCAGCAGGTCATGAAGCTCCAGGTTCGAACCTTGGCTGCGGCATAAACAAGTTTGAATTTTTTAGCTAGTGACCCGAAGGTCTTGGGTTCGAAACCCACGGTCGGGCAAACAACTGCTTAAATCTGAAGTCAAGCACGAGGTTGAGAGATCGATACCTGGTGAGTGCAACCTCTCTTCCTACCCGTCCCTGAAGCTCCCTGTTCGACCTCCTCCCCTGCACAAGTGAAGTCCGCCTAAATTTCATCACCCTCATCAATCTCTGCAACCCTGAAGAGTAGATCGGAGGATACGGTATTCACCTACGCCGGCGACGGCGGTTGTGATGAGGTGCGGCTCTGCAGCTTCTGATGACAGCGTTAGGAGGAGGGTCGGTTTCCGGTGGCCGGTGTGAGAGTTCATAGAGAAGAGGACGTTGGTGGTCTGAGTTTTGGGCGAAGCATCGCTATAGGTCGAGGAAGGGTGTTACTTGTTTCAGTCGACCAGGAAGGTGAGGAGGAAGTGAGAGTGGAGGTGCGGTGTTCTCCGGTGGTTCATTTCGGCAGGGTTACGAGAGGGAGAGTGACCGAGATGGTGAGGTGGAGCAGCGGCGGTCGGAAGGGAGGCGGTGTGTCAGGGCGTCTTCGCCGGAGGAAGGAAGCAGAGTTTCGAGCTCTGTGCACCTATGGTGAGGGGGAGAGGGGAGGCCGCAAGGGACGGAGATGGGCTCAGAGTGACTGCCGAGAGTGATGACAGGGGTGTAACGTCTAGGTTCCGCTGTTTTCAAAAGCCGTATTCAAAGCTCCATTAATGGCGTTGACGGGGAAGAGGAGACGAAGGAGATGCAGGTGAGCTAGTTGCTCACGTGGCTCCACTCTTGGGCCCAAAAGAGTACGCTGGTTGCATCCTGGAAGTTAGTGGGCCAAAAGGAGAGAGTGGCCCAATTGGGTCAGGCCAAACCGTTAGGTTGAGAGATGTCCAAGAACGGTCCGGTTTAACGCAAAATAAAAAGGCAGCAGCTCGGTTTGGTTTGGTTTTAAAATATTAGGTCGGGTTTGGGTCCGTTTGGATTACTTATTCGTATTCGGTTTGGGTTCTCGAGTTATAAAAAATAAATATAATTTAAATATAATTTTAAAATAACAAGGAAATTTATTAAATTTTCCGGTTCTTACAACTACACTAGTGTGTGTATATATATATATATATATATATATATATATATATATATATATATATATATATATATATATATATATATATATATATATATATAACCGGGTCGTGGCGTCACTGTCCAGCGCTGAAGGCGATTGCAAAGGCTCCCTGCGACCTGTCCAACAAAGTATACGGGGAAAATGCATTGAAATCAATAAATATATATATATATAACCTGATAAAATTTGGGTTAGAATTGTAAATGAAAAATATCTTAAAGGATCAGTACTTTGGAATTATATTCTTAAAGGAAATTCTTTTTGGCAATGAGAAACTTATGAAATTGAGAACCGAGTTCGAATCAGGATTCAGATGGAACGTTGGTATGATAATATTGTCAAATTTTGGAAAGATTGCTAGATCATGGGTGAACAATTGATCAATTTTTGTAAAAATACTAATTTTATTAATAAAGATGTGGTAGTTAAATACTTTACAAATGAGAATAGATGGAATTGTAATAAAATTGATATGAAAATTGGACAAATTTTATCACAAGAAATCATTACATCAATTAAATCCTATCAACTTCCTAAATCATTCATTCAAAATCGCCTTTACTGGACTTCGGCGAAAAATGAAAATTATTCTACAAAGTCAACAATTAATTCCTTTTATATGAGAAGGGGACTCCGAATTATTATGAATGAATGGATTTGGAAGTTTGACATTATGCATAAGGTGAAGAACTTCTTATGAAAATTATCTATCAATGGACTACCGACAAAAAAAAACTTAGAAAAACAAAAAGTCCCGGTTCCTATGAATTGTTGTCTCTGCGACCATCCTTTTAAATCTACTAATCATTTGTTTTTCAAATGTCAGTTCATTATGGATACAATCTCAATTTATAAGACTATCAGATCTCATATACTTAATTCTCGTTAGGTGGAATATATGGTCCGCAAGAAATCAAAAGATTTTTAACAATAAAGTTTCCCAGAACATTGATTTAATTGCACGAAATCAATCTAATGATTGGAATCAAGTCAAAAAAGAATCGAAACAACGTAAGGATAAAATAAATAAGGTCAAGAGGAAAACAAAAAACATCAATTGGGATAAACCAGAAAAATACTTCGTTAAGTTGAATTTTGACGGCTCTAAGAAGAATCTGGGAGTTCAACTTATTAGTTTATCTTATGAAATCATGATGCTATGACAGTTTCTCTTGGCTATGGCCGATGTGGTAACATATCAGCCCAACATGCCGAAGCATGCTCGCTAAGAGAAGGCCTTATTATGGCTTATGACTTGGGGATCAAAAAATATTGAAATTGAAGGAGATTGTTTTTCTGTTATTAACTCGGTTAAGCAGATTTGGAAACCTCCTTGGGATCTTGATCTCATTCTTTCAGATAGTGCTAATATTTTTGTGAGTTTCTGTCAGGTTATGATTCGCCATGTTTTCAGAGAGGTTAATGGTGTTGCTGACTGAGTTGGGACATGGTTGCCTTTTGTCTTCTAGTTCGTCCACTACTTTGGTAGACGATCTCATCCGCGTGGATGCCCTAGCGTGGAGATTCTCGAGGAGATGATGTACCCTAATAGCTTATCTTATAGTATATATATATATAACTTTTTATTTTGACTATTTAGAAAATTGCAATTCTTTTATCATTTAAATTTCTAAATTAATTTTTATATTAACTTTTTATTTTGACTATTTAGAAAATTAAAAATAAACAATTTAAAAATAATCTTCGATAGTTTGCTAATAGAACTAAAAAGGCAATAGATCAGTTTGCAAGGAAAGAATATATTTAGTTTTTTTTTTAAATTTCTTGAACATTAATTTTACTTGGTTTATTAACACACGGGTCAAAATTGTTATTTGTCACCATAACTACGCACTTCGTGTGTTACGCATATGGTGTGCGTAGTAGTTAAAAAAAATTTATTTATTATTTTTTAACTTCTACTACGCTCACCAAGTGCGTAGTTCAATTTTTTAAATTTTTTTTTCATGGACTTCAACTACGCACTACATATGAGTAGTTGGAATCTACTCAACTACGCACACGAAGTGCGTAGTTATGGTGACAAATAGTAATTTTCGCCGGTACATCTAATAATCCCCTAATTTATCATATATATAGCTATATAAATAATAAAGTGAAATTATTTTATCATTTAAATTTCTAAATTAATTTTTATATGAAAAAAAATACTTTTAAAGAAGCCAAAATAAATAAATAAATATACATAATTTGTATGTGAATTTTTACATTATTTTTTAAAAATTTCATATTAACTTTTTGAAAATTAATTATATTAAGTGTATTCATTTATTTTTAATTTCTTAAATATTTGTTTTATCTTTACATTATAACATACGGAGTGTATATCAACTCTTTTTTAATTTTATCCTAAAAGTTCACAAATATAGCGAGGTATTGAAAACCTAGAAGATTTAGGTCAGATTTTAAGATTCAGGTTATTTAACAGTTGTATTAACCTAAAATATTTAGAACAAATTTTATCTTGAGATATCAAATATAATACTTGTTATTTGTTATTTTTTTTTTAAAAACGACTTTTTATTTGTATTTAGACAGTTCATATCGTGGTTAATGATATACACTTTATTTTGGTAATTAATTTTTTTTTAATCATATCATAATATGATTGGTAACTAATTAAGATTTATTTTGATATTAAAACTAAAAAGATAACAAATTGGATTGCTAGTGAAGAATCGTCCGGAATCAAATCTATCTTATTAGCAAGTCAAAACATTATCTGTTGGATAAGTTATGAATAAGCCAACATATATCATTAACCACGATATATATATATTATACATACGATCGAGATTGCATACCTTTGAGATCCAGATTGCTTATCTTTTGTGGCATGAACTTTACTTGTTTAAAATTGTGTTGATGTATATATTAACATACGATCGATACGGCGTTCAAACACACTGCCCTCAGAAATCAAGAAAAGATGGATGCTATAAACATGTCGACGGAATTTGCAGACATTGGAATTTTGAGCCATGGGCGAGGAAGTGAAAGGTGCAAGCTGGTGCGTGCATCCATCAGCGGCCTAGGCTTAATCTACGACGATTACTTAGAGATCCCTTGTTTTGCGTGCTCCGGCTTCACCGGCTACTCTGATTACTTGAGTCACTATGAAGAAGCGTTTTCGAGTTCAATCTCATATTCCAGCTATCCTTATGTTGCCTCTGGAGAAGATATCGTTGTGAGAATGGCTTCTATTCTAACCCGTAGATTCCTGGAACCAGCAAACGCTCTCCCTTGCACCACTTCGTTCTCTCTCCACATCAGGATCCGACACGTCGATACCATCGCTCCTCCTGATGATGCGGTCGAAACGGATCTCACGGAGTCTTTTGACGAGGATGGCCCCGCCGCGAAGGCTGCCTCCCTTTTCTTTGTCTTGGAGTTGTTCAGAGCGAGGGGCGAGAAGGAGAAGGAAGACGGAGATAGGTACGAGCTTGACTGGACTCCGGTTGACCACAACTGTTCGATTTGTGTGGACGATATAGACAAGCCTTGGAATTCCCTCGCCTTGCCCTGCTCGCACGTCTTCCACGAGACTTGCCTCCTCAGATGGCTGGAGAAGAATCATGAATGCCCTCTTTGTGGACTCGAACTGCCCACCGAGGATTGAAGCTAGAAGAAGTAGAGTCTGCATGAAAACATTGTTGATATATACGTATACCGATCTTCGAAAATATTGCTAGTTTGTTGAAACATTTTTGATACGTATAGTACGTTTTTTTAGTTTCTTGAAACATTATATATAGTTTTGTTGGTTTGTGCTCCTTGGCTTTTCGTGTTTAATCAATGATATATAGTTTTGTTGGTTTGTGGATTTGTAAATAAGCTTCTGATTCAACTGAGAAGGTTACTATCAAGAATAAACTAATTAGTTGACGATCTTACTGTGCAAAATACAGTAGGTTATGTGTTACCTTTGCTTTCTTAGTGTTCTGAGCTATGTGTCTGTCTGTATGAGCTATGCTCATCATGTCTACTTGACTGGAAATCTATAGATTTTTCACAATTAAGTAAATAAATCTTTTTTTTAAAATTAGTTAATTATTATTTATTTTTTCTCTCACTAAATTTAAAAGATTTTATTGGAACGTTAAATATTTTCAGGATTTTGCTAATAAGATTTGAATTTATATATTTATTTACCCTAAAGTAGTATATATTAACGCTGACGTGACTTTATATATCTATATACCCTACTAAAGTAGTATATATTAACGCTAACGTGACGAATTGTTGGAACAATATATATTTATTAGACTCTTTTGGCTAAATTTAAATATATATTTTTTATTAAAATCGGTTTAATATTCATTTTGTAGGTAGTTGACCTATTGTTTTTTTTGGGTCGTTGACCTACTATTTTAACATACATATACATTCAAAAAAATACACATATAACAAATTACTCTCGTATTTAAATCTATATATATATATATATACACGGGCACTAAATTAGCTTTTCAAATGAAAGGATGTATCTGTAAGCTCTGCCCAACATGAGGCTTTGTAGCTTGAAGAGCTCTTTCTGACATCACATATTCACCTGTAGAAACAAACAATCTCATATTACTTTTAAAAAAAACTGGAGTTCTTATTCACGATAATGTTGTACAAACCTAGTAAAGTGCTGGGGTATCATTGTTGTTAACATCTTGTCTGGCATAACTAAACCAAACACTTGTTGGTCTTTTCTTAATCAAGCCCATTTTAATAAATGGATTATCCAATAAATTGGATACAAGTTCAATGGACTAAGATCTAAAATAGGAAGAGTCCATTATGAAGAAAGATCTAGAAATTAAGAGAAAAGATGAGAAGGATATAGAGAAGATTAGTCTAGAACTAATCTAAAATATTCCTCCAATATATATTCTAGGAATTTGTGTAATTCTAGAATTCTCTCCTCCCTCTATAAATAGGTGGAGAAGTTGTACATTTGCATCATCACACACAAAAATTGAGAGCTCAAGAAAGCTAAACACAAGTTGTGAGAGTGCCCACAAAATCTTGTAAAATTCCTTCTCCACATATATAAAATAAAAGTGAGTTTGTATTAATTAAGTCATTGACTTAATTAGTCCCATATTTCTCATCCTACCAACACGAAAGTGGGAGGTTTTTCCCAACAACTGGTACCAGAGCCAGGTTAGTCCGATCGATTTTAGCTCGTGTTGTCAAGATGGAGTCTACCGTCATTCACGATGGCGAGATGTTCAAACTCACGGCGGATAACTATTCCTACTGGAAGTCGATGATGGAGGATCACCTTTACTGCAAGGATTTGTACGAGCCCATCACCAGTGAGGATAAGCCCGAAGGGAAGAGCGAGAAGGAGTGGGAGCTTCTAAACCGGAAAGTTGTCGCCATGATCCGTAAGTACATCGACAAATCTTTATTTGAATACGTCTCAACGTATACAAATGCTTTTGAATTATGGACAAAGCTTGAGTCCATGATTCAAAAGAAAACGCCTCGTAATAAAACCATTTTAGTTCGACGGTTGGTGAAGATGGAGTACAAGGATGACCAAAACATGATCGAGCACTTGAACAATTTCAAGGGGCTCGTAAATCAGCTAAATAAAGTTGGGATGAAACTCGAAGATGAGTTGCAAGCCCTTTTACTCCTTAGTTCTCTTCCAAAGAGTTGGGACACTCTCGCGGTAACTCTAAGTAACTCGGCCCCGGAAGGAAAGCTCACCATGGACACCGTTAGTGATAGCCTCCTTGGTGAAGAAGTTAGAAGGAGAGAACGAGGCATGTCTACCCAATATGAGGCGAACGTTATTGACAACCGGGGTAGAGGCGATGCACGTGGGCGCAATATGAACCGAAGCCGAGACCAGTCTTGAGGTCGGTCCAAGTCACGCATTAGGCCAACGTGTTACTATTGTGGGAAAATAGGCCATAAGAAATCAGAATGTCGATTTCTTAAGAAAGATCAGAAGGCCGGTAACGTCAAGCCAGATCAAATTAACCCAACAAAGAGGCGAGAGGAAGACAAGGGTACTACCGTCATGGCAGACGAAGGAGATGATCTATACCTCTTCGGAGAAGATAACTTCCTAAATATCGCCTCAGACGATAGCTCCTGGATTATAGATTCTGGTGCATCATTCCACGTCACTCCCCATGAGAGTTTCTTCTCAACCTACCAAAGCGGTGATTTTGGTAATGTTCAGATGGGGAATCAAAATAGGAGCAAGATTGCCGGTATGGGGGATATCATCCTGGTATCAAATACAGGATGCAAGCTTACTCTTAAGGATGTGAGGCATGTCCCTGATATGCGCCTCAACCTCATATCAGCCGGAAAGCTTGACGATCTTGGTCTAGTAAATCACTTTGGCGGTGGAAAGTGGAAGCTCATCAAAGGAAGCATCATAATGGCTCGAGGAAAGAAGGAAGGGTCGTTGTACGTCACACAAGCCAAGATTTGTAAAGGAGAGGTCAACGTTGCAAGAGCGGACATGGAACTGTGGCACCGAAGGCTTGGGCACATGAGTGAGAAGGGTCTTCAGATACTAGCTCGGAGACAACTCCTCCCAAAGGTGCAAGGTAACTCTCTTGATCCGTGTGCTGATTGTTTAGCTCGTAAACAACATAGAGTTGCCTTCCAAACATCTTCTCAACCTAGAAGAAGGAAGAATATTCTAGATCTTGTGCACACGGATGTTTGCTCCATGTCCGAGAAATCCCTTGGTGGTGCGTCATATTTTGTTACCTTCATAGACGATCACTCAAGGAAGTTATGGGTGTACCTCCTAAAGACCAAAGACCAAGTTCTTGACGCATTCAAAGAGTTTGTTGCTCGGGTGGAACGAGAGACATGACAAAAGCTCAAGAGTGTCCGATCTAACAATGGCGGCGAGTATAGAGGTCCATTTGAGGCATACTGTAGATCTCATGGAATCAGGATGGAGAAGACACCACCTAAGACGCCACAACTAAATGGGCTTGCAGAGAGAATGAACCGAACCATTACAGAAAGAGTTCGGTGTATGTTATCACACGCCAAATTACCCAAGTCGTTCTGGGGAGAAGCTGTGAAGACCATCGCCGACATTGTCAACCTTACACCGTCCGTTCCCCTTAATGGAGACACCCCGGAGGAAGTTTGGTCAGGAAAGAATGTTAAATATGACCATCTAAAAGTGTTCGGGTGTAGGGCATTTGTTCACATACCTAGGGACGAACGTACCAAGCTTGACGCCAAGACCAAAGAATGCATCTACCTTGGCTCACCTAGAGATGAACTCGGCTATCAGCTATGGGATCCGATCAACAACAAGATTATTAGAAGCCGAGATGTAGTGTTCTTCAAAGATCAAACAATTGAAGATATTCAACGTTCAAAGAAGCCAAGGACAAGAGTCAAAAGGAGCACACCAGACCCCGACCCTTCTCCGATACGACAAGACACTTCAAATGACGCTACACCAGGAAATGAAGATGTTGAAGAGAGTGATACTACTCTAGAGCATGGTGATGAAGAAATCCACCAAGCGCCAGAAGGACAATCGAGCACTCCACCATAGTCTCAATTGAGAAGGTCTTCTAGAGATAGACGACCATCTACACGATACACACCCGATGAATATGTGACACTCACGGATGAGGGGGAGCCTCAAAGCTACAAGGAGGCCATGGATGACACTCACAAGAGTCAGTGGGTAAGAGTCATGCAAGATGAAATGGAATCCTTGCATGAAAACCACACATATGAGTTGGTGGAGCTACCAAAAGGGAGGCGAGCTTTGAAGAATAGATGGTATACCGAATAAAGACAGAGGATGGCAACTCAAAGCCCCGATACAAGGCTCGATTGGTCGTGAAAGGATTCCAGCAGAAGAAAGGCGTCGACTTTGAAGAGATATTCTCTCCAGTAGTAAAGATGTCATCAATCCGAGTTGTTCTTGGTATAGCAGCTGCCCTAGACCTGGAGATCGAACAACTCGACGTCAAGACCGCCTTTCTCCACGGGGATCTCGCTCATCATGTCTACTTGACTGGAAATCTATATACTCTATACATTAATTTCGTCGTGGTAGCGCACTGTGGGTAAGAAGTATTTTAAAATAGAGTTTTCACAATTAAAGTCAATAAATCTTTTTTTTTTAAATTAGTTAATTATTATTTATTTTTTCTCTCACTAAATTTAAAAGATTTTATTGGAACGTTAAATATTTTCAGGATTTTGCTAAGAGAATTTGAATTTATATATCTATTTACCCTACTAAAGTAGTATATATTAACGCTGACGTGACTTTATATATCTAGTTACCCTACTAAAGTAGTATATATTAACGCTAACGTGACGAGTTGTTGGAACATATATATTTATTAGACTTTTTTGGCTAAATTCAAGTATATTTTTTTTTTAAAAATCGACTGAATATCTATTTTGTGGGTAGTTGACCTATTGTTTTTTTGGGTCGTTGACCTACTATTTTAACATGCATATACATTCAACAAAAAATACACATATAACAAATTACTCTCGTATTAAAATCTATATATATATATATATATATATATATATATATATATATATATATATATATATATATATATATATATATATATATATATATATATATATATATATATCCGAGCAAGGCTCGGCACTAAATTAGTTTTTCAAGTGAAAGGATGTATTTGTAAGCTCTGCCCCAACATGAGGCTTTGTAGCTTGAAGAGCTCTTTCTGACATCACATATTCACTCTTTGTAGAAACAAACAATCTCATATTTGTAACACCCCGAATCCGTAGGACTCGGGCTAGGATCTCACGATGGATCCTGGCCCTAGCCTGACAACAACCTCACTGAATCTTACAACAAGGCACCAACAGATTAAAACAAAACATAAAAACTGATATATATACATATCAAAAAGGTGATACAAGATATTGCTGAGTACAAAGTCAAACTGAAATCCGTACAATAATGATAATCTCAAAAACCCCACAAATATGCCCCGTGTACGGAACCCTCAACAGATCACCCCTCCGGATCACTCCGCAGCTCTCCTAACCTGCGAGGGATCTACAACACGGTATGAAACCGTTAGCTAACTATACACATATATAAGAAGATATAAAGAACAAACACACCTCAGAAATGATAAACACTTCAGCATGATATCAAACATTTACCCAATTTATTATCTTTAATAAGTTGAATCATTCAATCGTATAAATAGATATATATGAAGATAGGTGACACGAGGAATATAATTCCCGCCTCTAAGTACTCTAACCAGCTGGGGTAGTATCAGCACACCTCCCGTGTACCCTGTGGGAATGGTGAGGGGCCTTCATTTATACCAGATTTGGCCTGACTACAGAGAACCTCCCAGACTCCACTACGGGATGAAAGGGAAAGGTTATCACAACCACTACAATAAGCGGTCAATATAACATAGGTCGGTGACCAAATAATAACACATGCTATAAAGCACATAACACACACCACTCAAGCATACATCCAATATAAGGATAGTAGCTAAGTAAGTCCTATGGACTTACCTCGATCTCAGAAGTAACTCAAGTCTGGTCCACTCTCAGAAACGTCCACTCCAAACTGGAGGACAACACATCCTATACAAGACACACATATATATATTACAATCCTATCACACAAAGGGTCACACCAAGACCCAAGGGATCCTATCCAACTCATAACCTCAAGGCCGTAACCGGCATATCTATATCATACTCATCATAAACCGGCACCTAGCATGATACTAGTTCCCTCATACTAGAAAGGAAATGAACTACCTAACTATAGGTAGTCCGGGACAAGACGCACCTGCGTGATCTAAGAACGCAGGAGCGGAATGCAGGCAACCGCGGGCGCGGTGAAACTCAGCCGCGGGGGCGGTGACAAAGGTCGCTGGCAACGTAGGCACGACGCTGGCACGGCGTGGGCGCTGCGGCACGTCTTCCTCAGGGGCGGTGACTTCAGGCCGCGGGGGCGGCGACAGTGCAGAATGAAACCTCGCGGCTTCTCTTTGGCTCTTCACGTGATCAAATCACGTCTACTCTCTTCCAGATTCATATACATACATATCAGTACACATTCCAACATCAAAACCCTTAACATACATCTAATCCTAAGCTAGAAGGATTGAATCAAAGAAGAAGAGAAGGAGAAGAACAAACACTCACCACTACTGAAGGTCCTAGGCTGCAGGGAGGATCAACAAACACCAAGGCTGGCTTCCAAGCACAGCAACACACACACTAGCATCATCACAAAAGTCACCACTCACATAAACTCCAACCAAACTCTTCCAACCAAGAACAAGATCAAAGAAGATGAAGGAGAAGCAAGAAGGACGTGAAGGCTGGATGGAAAGTGAATGAGGAAACCCTTGCTCAGCAAGGAGAAGGAAGAAGTAAAGCTAAGGGGTAAAGCACGGGTCAAAGGAGTCAACAAAACCGGCTGCAGCCGCCGGAAACCGCAGGGGCGGTCCCATGAGCCGCAAGGGAGGGAACCCGCAGGGGCGGCGGTCAAGCCCACGGGTGCGGAAAGGCCATCTCGGGCCAAAGTCAATCTCGGTTATGGTCCGATCTCGGTCCGAAAGAAAAGTGCTCTCACAATATTACTTTAAAAAAAAAACTGGAGTCCTTATTCACGATAATGTTGTACAAACCTAGTAAAGTGCTAGGGTATCATTGTTGTTAACATCTTGTCTGATGATAACATGATTTATCGACCTGTTGCATTCATGCATTTAGTTAGATTTCCCCTTTCCGCATTCATGTTTTGGCCTTAGTTTGTGCCATTTATGCTTGTTTAGTGTTACTTTGCAAGAATAGATGTCTACACACACTATTTGTGGCTTTGTAGGTGATTTGGCACATTTTGGAGCTAAAACGACGTATTTGAGGATCAAGCCTCGAAGTGGACGCATTGGAGCGAGTGTACGTGCACGGAAAATGGCTAGGAATCGAGCTAAAGACATGAAAGAACGAAGGGATGGAATCTCGGCCTTGATCTCGGTCTGACCAGACCGAGATGGCCTGATCTCGGCCGAGATCCATTGATCTCGGGCCGAGATCCATAATTTCGGTCGATCTGGAAAGTTTCTGTTGTGAAATCTCGGTCCCGATCTCGGCCGAGATTTTTGACCGAGATTTTTTTGACCGAGATTTTTGACCGAGATTTTTGCCCGAGATTTTCTGTTCGGCGATTTTATTTTATTTTTGGATCAGTTTTGGTCCAGCCCGTCCTTTGGAAGGTTGTTGGCTATAAAAGGGTAGCTCTAGGTTATTTCTAAGAGTCCGAATTAGTCCGATTTTGAGGGTTAGGTTACCCCATAGGGGGGCCGCCTCCCTTCCTTTCCCTTCTTCTTCTCCATTGTTCTTCATAGTTTAGCTTCAAGATTCATACTTTTACATTGAGGTTTGTTTGGAAGACATTGTTGGATTCATGAATTGTCAAGATTGCAAGTTTACGTTTATTGAAGTTAAGTTCCTTTTATTTTCCTTTGTTATTTATTTATTTGTCTTTACTTGATATGATTGTTATTGGCTAGAACCTTGTGGTTCCAAGGTTGAAAGGGATTTGTTTATGCCTTGGATTATGATGGATTAGATTGTGCTTTGTTTTGGCTTTGACTTGCTAGAAATCCTAATGGTTGGCTTGTTCTTGAACCTAGTTAGAATCCTTCTAGCTAGTAACCTAAGTTGGAATTGAGACTTACCCGGTGATATTCCTTCATAGATACATGAGAGACTGATCATAGGTAATAAAGGTTTATCCTTTATTGGTTGAATGTGCTTAGATTCCTTGCTAAGTAGGGTAATACCTGAGACTTACCCGGTAATAGTTTACATTTCCCTTAGTTTGAAGTCTGGTTTATTTAGAATTTCCTACCTCTCTACCTTGAGACTTACCCAGTAATAGGTAGTTGATTTGGAACTAGATAGTCTTGAGACTTACCCGGTAATAGACTGTCAGCCTAGAAACATTCATCCCTGTGGCTTTTCTACCATACATCTTTATCAGTCTTCCTGAATCTATATGTATAAATAATGATCTTGAACCCTTGGAATCCATTTTCTTTCCTTTAACTTGATTATCTTTGTTTTCCCTTTTTGTTTGTTTTTTGACTTTCAATCAATAGTGACAATTGATTGCGAGTCCATAAAACCCCTTTTTAAAAACCTTTTTGATTTCTTTCCCTTATCTTTTCCAACCTCCTGTCTTTAATTGAGATCTAACTTATTTATAATCATTTATGCAAATTAATCCTCCCAGTCCCTGAGATCAACCCTGGAATACTTACCTTTACTGTGATTGACCCATACATTGTGGGTTCGTTGCTATTTAGGGAATTATTACAGGTTATATTTAAGACTATCCCTTCCTTGTTTTACTAACTTATAGGTTTTTATCATTATTGATAAAGGTTTATAAGGGTGTAAAATCAGCGAACATCTGACATAGCCAAACCAAACACTATACCATTGACCAATCCAAAAACTTGAGATTTGATGACAAAAGGAAAAATTCAGATATGACATACCCATGGTTTCCTCAATTGCCAGCATTCATCTTCAATAATTATCCAAGAACCTGCTATATCAGATATTAATATAGCACCAAGCAACCTTCCTCCTCATTCAGGGTTGGTTTTTCCTGTAAATTGGGATCATGTCATATCGGTTGGTTGTATGTTACATGAAGAAAAATGACCAAGAGCATACTGATTTTAGCATCAATCATGCTAAAGTAGCAGGAAAAAATAAAATAGCTAAGTCTGAAACATATAGGTTTAGATGAATCTACCAGTCATGCATGTTTTGCACCAGACAAGCAAAATCCAAAGTATACAAATCTGCAGCTGTGTATACCATATGCATATTATGCAGAAACCTACATTTTTACAAAAAATAATTATTAGATGTATGTATTACAGCACTCTATGAATCAATTTAATCTAATTCTTGATACACCTAAGACACGAGAGTAGACTGATTTTAGCAGCAAGCAAGATAAAGGAGCAGAAAAAGGCAATACTTTAGAGGATGGATACTTTTTCCACACTAACATATGCTTATTCTCAACATTGAATTGCAAAATCAATGGCTAAAGAGGAAAAGCAACTGACATTGTCAAAATCAATCGAGGATGTAATGTAACATCCGGAATTTCTATTCCGGACTTAGAGCGTTTTGTAGATCTTCCCGCAGGAACGAGGTGCCGAGTGCCGGGATTTATTCCTAAAATCCCGAGCCGACTCGTCGTTTTTCCCTTTTTCGCTTTCCGACCCTTCGTTCCGAGCTGAGGTGACAAGAGGTCATTTCCGACCCCTCGTTCCGAGGTGAGGTGACAAGAGGTCAGCTGACCCCTTGATCCCCTCTCCCCTTTGGCAGCCCTTGTCCCCTCTCTCTCTCTCTCTCTCCTCTCTTTTCTCTTTCACGTTACTCTTTCCACTCTTCCTCTCTTCTCTCTCTTTGTTCTTCTTTCTTCTTGGGAGCTCTTGCATGTGTGGACTGGAGTAGAGGGAATCCAGATCAAGTGTGGTAAGCTTCTTCCTCTTCCTTCCTTCTCCTTCATTGCTGTTTTTCCTTTCTTCTTCCCTCCTTCATCCATGGCCATGGATGAAGCTCTTGAGAAGCTTTTTCTCGCAAATCCTTGCATGTGTGTGTTCTTAGCTCGATTAGGTCATGGAGAGGAGTCTAAGATCAGTGGTTGGTGTTTGGAGAAGACCCAGCAAGGAGAGGAGGACATTGGAGCCAAGGATCCATAGTCGAAGACGAAGAAGACGGACTTCTGCAGCGAAACCGCGGGGCGGATCAACAGAGCCGCGGGTGCGGATCCAGGAAACCCCAGGGCGGCGCCAGGAGGCCGCGGGGCGGTGACTGCTCCGTAGGGGCGTCAACTTGATTCCGCGGCTGCGTTTTCTTCAACAGTAGGCTTCTCCTCTCCGTTCCCCTTCGTTCTTTCCTTAGTTTTGTAGTTGTATCATGTTAGTAGCATGCCTAGGATGGATCTAGAGTAGCTTGAGATGCCACTTAGTGTTTGTGAACCTAGGAGCCCTTAAGGCTCGATGTAGTTGATGGTTATGAGTATGTTGAGCATGATGGACCTTCTAGGCTAGCTTGTTCCTTCTTGGCTGAGGTTTAAGATCATGTGAGGTTATAAGCTGTTGTGAATTGCTTTGATGTTCTGAGAGTGTGGTGAGTACCTTGGACCCTAGGATGCATTCCTAGCTTGAGGGTTAGGTGATCTTGCTTAGATCACTAGAGTGAAGTCTAAGACTTCTTGAGCGTGAGCATGTATTGATATGCATATCTCTTGTGAGCAGGTTGTGGGCTTCCTCCTTAAGGAAGCGAGAGTGTTGTGATTTGAGTGTGGTGACGAGGTAAGTCTCCGGACTTACTTAGCTCGTATTCTACGTATTAGCATCGATGTGTGTTGGTGGTGTGTGTGTGTTATTGTTTATGTTATAAACAACTAAACCGGTAAATAAGACCACCGACTTTATATTATTTTGGCCCAAGTGTATGATAACGGGCGGTGACATCATCTGCCTAGCTCTTGCGAGAGTCTAGGAGGTTCTCAGCGACTAGCCCGGGCGGGTAGACAGTCGGATGCATCAGTACCATTCCTTGCCGGTAAGTAGGGACCGAGGCGAGACCACGGTGGTTCTCGTATCACAAACCTAAGTTGAATTAGAACGGGATACGACTTAATAATAAAAAGATAATAAACCGGACTTGTGTGTTTTGGAGTATGTATGTGTTATGTGATATATGTGTGTATGTGCCTTCACCTCTTTTCTAATGCTTCGATTATGAGCTAACGGTTTTAAACCGTTCTTGTAGATGCCTTGCAGGTTAGGGACGCCGCCGAGTGAGGTGGAGGAGTGGACAGCCGGGGTCTCCGTACATTATAGGACGGGGACGTTTTTGGGATATGTCTTGTGTTGTTGGTTTATGTTGTACGGTTTTTGGCTTTCTTATCGGAGTTATGTCGTTTTGAGGACTTGGCTGAGTTTCCACCTTGTATCTTCCCTTTTCAGTTTCTCGCATACATTATAAACGATTTTGAGTTTTGCCTTTATTTGTGCCTTGTTGGAAAGGTCCGGTGAAATTGTTGTCAGGCTAAGGGTCGGGACACATTGTGAGGTCTCGCCCGTAGCATCCCGAGTCCCGCGGATTTGGGGTGTTACATGTAAGACCACAAAAGAGCAATGTAGATGGCATTAGCCCCCAACGATTCACTAAGCACCAACACCTTAGTATCCGAGCCTGAGCTACGATTCTTGTCCATATCCGGAAAGTTACGACCTCTCGTAACTTCTCTTGCCCTAGGCCTCCTCAACAGAGGCCTCACATGGTTTCTACTCACCCCACACTTCCGTCTCTTGCCCTAGGCCTCGCAGTGTCCGCGAATACTGCGAGGATCCAATTGGCGATCCTTAGTACTAAGTTCTGCTCCTGAATCACCAGTTTGGTTTGGCGGAGGACAGAAGCGTGCCAAATCGGAAGGGAGACGTAACTTTCGGTGCCGGCCATCACATGCAGATCGAATTCAGCTAACTTAAGCCAGCTCTTGATGGTGCATCGAATCAAATGGACAGGAAATCATGGCAGGGAGCTCGTATCCGGCGGTAAATAGATTTGACCTTGTCTGAAATCACTACAACTGGATAAATACAGCCGGCGACTCGTCTAGTGGGGAAGACTATCCGGAGTCCACCAGTTGCGTCGTCAGAAGAGGTAGCAGAAACTTTTGACATTGCGTCTTCGGTGATTGCTTGAGTTTCCTCCATCAATTCTCTTTGGCTCCTCTCTTCGATCTATAATCAAATGGAAAAGAAATTTAGACTTGGAGGCAACTTAGGAATTGGATGTCCACAATCCATCATACAAAATTGGTAAGAGTAATTGAGTAAGGCTAATCTGTATATCCTGCATCAACATAACTATAAAGGAAGTTGGTAAGGGTAGGAGTCATTGTAAAAATAATTATATTATACTATCATCCGCTTTATATAAGCATATATATCAATGTACACATTTGAATTTAATTATAATAAATAATTGATAGGTCAATATAATATCTTCTTCATTGTTGTTGGCACTCAGGTCTTTATTAATTATTTTAATATTTTAAAAAATCAAATTCCCTTATGTACATATATTAAGATATATCAATAAGCCAAAATAATTATATTAAGTTTTTTTTTTTTTAATTTCCTAAATATTTCTTTATCTTTTACATTACTAGTTGCATACGTGTGCGTTGCACTCGTTTTCTCGTAAAGGTAGAAAACAGTTTTAGTATTTAGGTGTTTGAATTTGTGGTATTCGGTCTTGTTCAAGTTTGACAATCTTTTTTAAAAGGATAACTTAAACAATTTAATTCTAAGAAAGAGCTATTCTTGGACAAAATACCTACATTTACTTCATGTGACTGACAAAACTCATATAAATTTCTCATAAGCCAAGATTCGTCGTTACTCAAAACAATGTCTTTGCCGGCTTCAAGTTTTTAATTCTTAACTCCTCAGGATTCAAGCTCAAACTCGATGAAACAAAGCTAAAAATATTGAGACCTACCTTCGACTGCTTATGCTTCATCTTAGATTGATGGTGTTTGGGACCTTTCTTGGTCCGGACGCAGTACGGGACATAGACTCGAAGCAACGATAAGATCTGATAGAATTTGTTCCTATCCAACCCAACCCCGGAACTTAGAACGGTTGGTCTATTTTGGTAGACTTGGACTGAAATTAACTTGGCTTAGGAATACTTTTTCATAAAATTTTTGGCGAACTATGTATGTAAATTTCAGTTTATGTTTTAATTTGGATTGGATCTCAAATTTGTTAGGAGGGTATTTGTTTTTTTTTTTTTGTAGTTACTCTCTCCAACTATGTAAGTTTCATGGAAGGCGGTGTTTGTTCATGTTTATTTTAGTGGGTATAACTATGCCATACAAATTTGTAAAATAAACAAATGTGATAAGTTTGTAAAATAAACAAGTGTGATAACAAATGTTAGCAATGTAAAGGATGACAAAGAAATAAATAGGTGAATGTATTGAATGATTCCTAATACTTGTCGAATAACTTAATATAGATATTTTATGTATTTCGTATTGTATATAATGTTAAATTGCTCCGAAACCACATACATGGTTAATTTGACGAAAGAATTCCCAAAAAGAGTAGAGGGAAATGTCTAGGCATTGTAATATACAAAGCGAAAACGTCTCACAATACATGTTGAAATATTGAATTTGGGTGATAGAAACATGTTCCTGGTTTTACGCCTCTATAAATCCTTATCAAGAATGATAGAAACTCACAGGATAACAAAACTAGGAAGAGATAGTTTTAATATTTATAACCTGTAATAAATCCCCTAAATAGCAACGAACCCACAGTGTATGGATCGTACGAAGTAGGACAAGTATTTCAGGGTCGAACACAAAAACTGAGAGGATTAATCTGCAACAATAATTAAGGATAGGATATATCTCAAATAAAGACAGGAGGTTGGAAAAGATAAGGGAAAGAAGTCAAAAAGGGTTTAGAAAAGTTTTTGGGTTGCTTTCAATTGAATGTCACCTTCAATCAAGAGCAGTTTTATAAAAGGAAAGATAAACAAAAGACAATCAAATTAAAGGAAAAAAATAGATTTCAGGGATTTCAAGAATATTGTTTATACATAAGAACTCATGACAATCTCGCAAATGCATATATGAATGAAACGCATAAAGGGATGAATGTTTCTTTACATCTATGCTCTTTCACAGTTACGTATCAAAAACACAAAGGTCAGCAGCCTATTATCTGTAGCTTTCAAGATAATAACGGGAGACATGACAAACAAACCTTATTCTTTCAATCAAGGAATCACAATAACCCTTTACAGTTACGTCTCATGAATTATTGCCTCAAAGGAAGGAATAATGACACATTCTATCCAATAAAGGTTCAACCTTTATTACATAGGAACATGTTCTCTTATGTATCTAAATAGGAATATCACCGGGTAAGTCTCAATTCCTACTTAGGTTGAAGTGGTTTGGATTCATACTAAACATGCAAAAACCAACCTTTCCATAGGATTTAAAGCGATTCAACAATTATAGGGAACAATCCCTCATTGATCTTTGTATAAACAAATCTTCTCGTTCATCCCCTGAAACCTCAAGGTTCTACCCAATAACAATCATATCAAACAAATAAAACATAAAAGGGAAAGGGATAAAAAGAACTCAACTTCAATGAAATAAAACCTGCAATGTTCTCAATCTCAACTTCAATAAACAAAAACCTTCAATCTTGTCAAATCTCTAATCAACAATCTCTTCCAAACCAATCTCAATGATAAAGGCTCAATCTTGAATCTAAAACTAATATGAAGAAGGGTGAGAGCGGAACTTCAGACGAGATAACCAAACCCTAACCGATGAAGAAGGGCGACGAAGAAGACTAGTAATGGCGGCGAGTAATAGACGGCGGTGAAGAGAGGTAGAAATCGAAGACGAAGGTGTGGGGCGACGAAGAAGGATGACGGGCGACGAAGAATTGGAATCGCCATTGTCGTCCAGAAAAGGGAGAGAGAGGAAAAAACATTTTAAAAAAAATAAAAAATATCTATTTATACTTACACACTTAATACCTGATATAAATTTGTATGCATACTTAGTGTCCAACATAAAAAAAAATTAAAAAAAAAAGTGCACTAATAGCTCAATTCTCTCTCATTCTTTTCAAAAAAAAATTTCAGGTCAATTTTCTGTTTCCGTTTTTGTTTTTTGTTTTTTTTCATTCTCCCTTGTTCATATTTACTTAGTTTTTGGATAACATATGTGATACTTGTTTGTTTGTTTTTGTAGGCAGTTGAAATCGTGATATACTTTATTTTTGGCAATTAGAAATTTTTTAACTATATCTTAATATTAATTATTAGTAAATAATTAAGATTTATTTTGATATTAAAACTAAAAAGGTAAATTGGGTTCCGGAAACAAATCTATCTTATGAGCAAGTCAAAAGTTTATTTATTGAATAGGTTATGAATAAGACAAGATAATGATATTTGAGATCCAGATTGCATATCTTATTAACTTTCCTAGTTTAAAATTGTGTTGATATAAATACTATTAGGCGCCCAAATACTGCAGTTTACAAGCAAGCAAAAGAAAGCATGCCGACGGAATATTTGAGCGATGGCGTAATGGTGTGCCGAATTGATAGCAGTGAGGACGTTGTCCAAGGAATAGAAAGCTGCGGTCTGATGTACGCATCCATGGGCGTATCCGACGAATACTTAGAGATCCCTTGTTTTGCGTGCTCCGGCTTCAATCGACTACAACGCTTACATGAATAACTATAAAGAAATATTATGGAGTTCAATCTACTGGAACAACTATCCTCACCTTAGGCTTGCTCAAGATTCCGCTTTGAGAATCGCTTCTCATGTAACCGATGGCTTACTCAAACAAGCAAACGCAAATCACCGTTGCACCGCTCCCTATCTGATCACCACTGCACACTGTCTCCATATCACTATCCAATACGTCATCATTAATCCTGATGATGTTGCTGACGTTGTGTTTGACGAGGATGACCCTGCCACGAAGCCCACCTCCCTTTTCTTTCTTTTGGATTTGGTCAGAGCAAAGGGAGAGAAGGAGATGGAAGATGGAGATAGATACGAGGTTGACTGGAGAGCTGCTGATCATGAGTGTTCAATTTGTCTAAACGAGATAGAGAAGCCGTGGGATTATCTCACCTTGCCCTGCTCGCATATCTTCCACGAGGCTTGCATACTCAGATGGCTGGAGAGGAGTCATGTATGCCCTCTTTGTAGACTCGAAATGCCCATTGAGGATTCAACCGGAGAAGAAGAAGACATTGTTGAAGAAGAAGAAGTTGTTGATGATGAAGAAGACATCGTTGAAGAAGAAGAAGAAGAAGATGTTGAAGAAGAAGACGAGGAAGAGATCTTCTATACGTATACTTTTGGTAGTTTCTTTGTAAAAATACTTATTTGTTTACTGGGTATATTGATCTTAAAAGTAGTTTGTTGAAACATTGTTCATACGTATAGTTTTGTTAGTTTCTTGAAACATTATATATAGTTTTGTTGGTTTCTGATCCCTAGCTTTCCTCGTTTGATCAATGATAACTAATGTGGTTTAGGTTCTTATTAAGAATGATGTCCGTCCACTTTGTAATGCTAACAAAGACTGATTAGTTGATAATCATACCGTGCAAAATACAGCATACATTGGGGTCTTCAGTGTTGTAATTGACAGGTAATTTGCAAGTCAGCATGAGGCTTTGCAGCTTCAAGAGCTCTTTCTAACATCACATATTCACTCGCTGTAGGATTAAAAAATCTCAGATTTCTGTATAAAAGAACCTGGAATTCTTAATCAGGATTATTGTAGCAAAGTGCTAAGGTATTATTGTTGTTAACATCTTCTGAGGCATAGCCAAACCAAACATTATACCTTTGGCCACTCCAAAGACTTGAGATTTTTGATAAATGCCCATGGCCTCCTCATCTTCTATCATTATCCTAGACTCCCAGAGCATGCTACATCAGACATCAATGTTTGGCGTGCTCCGCCTTCCCCAACTATGCACAGCGGTACTATGAACAAAGCTTTCCGAGTTCAATCTACTGGTCCTTATCTTGCCCTTCTTCAAGATCATTGTTGCTCTACTCTCTTTTCCACCTCTGTTATGCTTTTTAACTGTTATAACATTATAGATATGTATAATGTTGTTAGTTCCTTGTTTACCGAATATTATGATCTTCAGAAATATAGTTTCTTGGTATGCATAATTTTCTCCTCTCTTATCATCATATTGCATGGAATTCCTTTTTGTGTCTGTAATGCTTTGGTTAAAGAATATCAGGATTTAACGACTTGTTCTTAAACCTAGTTGAGGATTGGTTCATGGAAACTTACGGAGGAATGAGCAACTCTTGGCGGGAATACCATGGAATTCTTTTTTTGCTAATGTTGTGTGGTGGCTATGGATCATCAGCCACGTTTATGTCTGCACTGGTTAAAGAATATCAGGAGGTGGTAAGAAATTTTAAGAAAATGGGTAGGGTGATCAGGGTTCAATGGAATAGGTCATGTAGAGGATGGGTTAAATGGAACTCAGATGAGGCTGTTCGTCAAGTTAATGGGTTGGCGTCGTGGCTTTTTCCGTAGGGACTGGGTATCCCGTTCCGTCATATCTATCGTGGAGCTAATATTGTAGCAGACTTTCTAGCTGATTTTGCTTTTAATTTTCATATTGGTGTGCATACCATTAATAACCCGTTTGTGACATGTATACATTTACTTGCAAACGATAGTAGGGTGTTGCTGCTTGCTACCCTATGTGTTGTTTCCGTTTAGTTGCTTATATATGCTGTTTCTGCTGACTTGATTGAAGTTGAGAGGATGCTGCAAGCCTGCAATGCCTTGGTTGAGTAGTAATGCTAATAAAATCGAAGGCATAAGACTAATGTGTATCTTGCCACGGTTCGAGTGACAGTGATCCATTAAGAAAAACATAACCCTGTGTAATGCTAGCTGTCTCAAAAGCTAAAAGGAATATCTGCTATGTTTGAAGCTAGCTTATTGTAAGTTAATATCATTAACTTTATTGTCCTTGAATACAAACCCGTAACCTTATAATTTTTAGAAGTATAACTACAGAGACAATTCTTGACTTACCATGTGATCCCCTTGAGAAATTTCTCTGCAATTGCAATAGTATGAATGGAACAGGATCAAGGGTACCTGCTAAAGAAGGTTACTATCAAGAATAAACTGATTAGTCGAGGACCTTAACCAAAAATACAGTAGATTATGTGTTACCTTTGCTTTATTAGTGTTCTGAGCTTATGCGCTGTGAAGAAAGTCCTGTCCATATGAAGCGTACGCCTTTCATCAGGGTCTTTCACTGTTTTTTCTCATCGTGTCTAATTGACTGGAAGTTTGCAAGTGAAAGGATGTGTTCTGCAATCTCTGCCCCAGCATGAGGCTTTGCAGCTTGAAGAGCTCTTTCTGACATCACTGACATTACATATTCACTCCCTGTAGAATCAAACATTCTCAGATTTACTTATAAAGGAATCCTGAGTCCTTAGCATCTTGTCTGGCATAGCCAAACCAAACATTATACACCTTTTGCCAATCCAAATACTTCAGATTTGATGAATAAAGGAAAATTTGAGGTGACATACCCATGGTCTCCTCAATTGCCATCCGAAGAGTCGTAGAATCCAGTTCATCTTCCACAATTATCCTAGAACCTGCTACATCAGACATCAATGTAGCATTCTTTAACTGGTGCCCTTCCTCCTCATTTGGGGATGGTATCTGCAAATTGAGATCATATGACACTGTTAAGCGATATGCTACATGATGAAATGTCATGCTACTTGCTAAGCTGAAACAAATTGGATTAGATAAATCTCCTGGCCATGCATGTTTTGTTGACAGACAAACAAAATCCAAAATATAGACTAGCTGCTGCTCTGAAACAATGGAGATATAATCATCTGTTATTTAAGGAAGATGTATATGCATATCAATAGCAAGGGAGAACAAGCATGGCAGAGAGATGATTTCCCCAAAATATTCAATACCAAAATTGCAGGTTTTCCTGTAGCCAATAACTCAGAGCAAGTCATAGCCCCAGCTCTAGAAACAACCACATCTGCAGCGGTGTATGCCATATGCATATTATGCAGAAACCTACATATTCACAATGCTAAATTAGATATATGAAGATCAAGATTCCCTCATTTTAGCACCAAGCACTCTAAAGTAGCAGCAAAAGCTATATATACAGTGAAGAGATGAAGTTGACAATGTTCAAACAAACTTCAAATTGATACAGCGTATTTGCCATTAGAGCATTACATTGCAAAATCATCGGCTAATTAGGAAAAGGCAACTCACGGTTTCAAAATCAATCGAGGATGGTTGACAATAAGGCTATCCATCTCATCATAGGTCTCAATACCAGTCTCCCAGATGATGAACCAATCGGGATGCTCCAACAACATATCCCTGTAAAACCTCAAAAGAGCAATGTTGATGGCATTCGCCCCAAGCGATCCACCAAGCACCAACAACACCTTAATATCTGAGCCTGAGCTTATATCCTTGTCCAGATCCGGAAAGTACCGACCTCTCGCAACCTCTCTTGCCACAGGCTTCCTCAACAAAGGCCTCACAGGGTTTCCACTTACCACGCACTTCCGTTTCTCTGCTGCAGGGAAGCAATCTACAATTGCATCATACGCGACGAAAACAGTGTCCGCAAATACAGAGAGGATCCGATTAGCGATCCCTGGTACGGAATTCTGATCCTGGATAACCAATCGGATTCCTCGGAGTACAGCAGCGAGGCAAATCGGAAGAGAGACGTAACCTCCAGTTCCAACTACCACGTGCGGATCGAATTCAGCTAACTTCCTCCAGCTCCTAATGGTGCATTGGATCAAGTGGACAGGAAGATGGATATTCTTTAGAGAGAAAAGTGGACGAGCAAGGGTGGCTGAGGCGGTGTCGGAAATGTCGGTGAACTCGTATCCGGCGGCCGGAACCGCCTTGCTCTCGATCCCTGACTCGGTTCCAATGAAGAGAATATGTGCGTTAGGGTTAATAGCTTTGACCTCATCTGCGATCGCTACAGCTGGATAAATGTGGCCGCCAACTCCTCCAGCAGCGAAGACTATCCGGAGTCCACCTCCATCGCCAGAAGAGGAAGCGGAGACTTGAGCGGGGCCTGCTGTAGGTTCATGGATGGACAAGCAGCAGAAGAATCGCAGCTTCCTTGGTCGACTGAGAGAGATAGAGGAGGGGAGAGAAGAACGAGGGCATAGGTGGAGAGAGAGGCAGAAATTGGAGGGTGGAATAACCGCCATTGGAGGAAGGTGAAGATAATATTTTGATTGAAATCAAAAGCATTAATTTGTTGAGTATTGAAATGGTGTTGCTGAAAGAAACGGGTCGACAACAGTGAGATTGTGGAGTGAGAAGTAGTAGTCAATTAGTGTCAGCGCATACGAGGGTCTTTTTCGGGACCCTTTGTGAGTGGGTCCCACCTCGTCAGCATCAGTGGCCAGCAGCCCAGGAGGCGCTCTCAATTGCTGCAAATTTCGTACGTTTATTTGTTTGTTTTAGGAATCTATCTCTATCGATCATGGTTGACGTCATACTTGATAAGCGAAGAGGTTGCATTTTTTCATTCATTATTATTAACGATCAATGGTACCGAATTCTCATCCTCGATGCCCCAATTTTCACATTGTATTTTTGTAACTGGACATGGAATTAACAAATGCACGGTGAATCCTAAAAATCGTGGTCGTTACGATTTCAGAAACCGTGATCGTTGACGTTCTACTATGGGTACGGATCCCGAAACTATGACTCCGAAACCGTGACTGTGTCAAGACAGAGATTTTTTTTTTCTAACACGGTCACCCGTGACCGCCATATTTTATTTTATTAGTAAAAATTACAAAGAAAAATTGTCACGGTTTCGGGATCCGTAACCGTCACGGTTCCCGGATTTACCGTGCAATTGTTAATTACATCGACGTGCCTTTAAAATCTCCCTTTTTTGATTTGTTTTCAACTAAATTTAAAATTTTAGTTATTTATATATCACTAGTTTAGTATCCGTCCCTTAGACAGTATTCGTAAAATTTGTACCGAATCTTTTTTATCATCATAAAAAGAAATCTTTGAAAGGAAAGTAACAATTTTATTAGATATCCTATTATGCCAAGGCTAGTATACCGGCGAAAAGTCATAAAAGAGCACCCATTCGCTACCCGAAGAAGGGGGTAGTCGCGCTAAATAATGAATAACAGTATTTCCCGTGCGGTGCACGTGATTACAAATACTAGAAACAAAAGAAAAGAGAGACGCTATAATATCCTTAACAATAATGGCAACATAGGTTTGCTCTTCCACTACTCCAAGGTCGTGTTATTAACACAAGCCAGTGCATCTAATTCAAGTACATGAGGCCCCAAACAATCTGATCAAATGAAGACCAAGCAACATGGCTTCCAACTCTACAATTAGTATGTCTTTGCGCAGCTCTAACAATTGGAACCACAAAACCATACGAATCCTGGACCACATTGCCAACTATTATGTGATCGGCTATGATCATGGCAGCATCCGTATTCACCTTAAAAATGCCAAACGGGGAAGTCTCCCATAAGCTGCGCAATGGCGGTCTTCGTGGTTGAGGTAACATCGTGGACTGGCTTTGTAATCCGATACATGGAGATGAAGCCTTTGAGAAATGATGAAGTCCATCCGTGGAGTATCTTGGAAAACATATTCATTGTGTGCATTCCAAATTACCCAACATTGAGTGAAAAATTGTTAAACCCCAGGCTTCCCGTAGGCGTCAATAAGAGCTTCCAAAACATCATCGGTACAAAGTACCCCCCATTCACCTTCAGCAAGCCATCAACAAATTGTACCCAAGTTCAGTACAAACATGCCACAAAACAAAGACAAAACCATGAATAAAATACAACTCAGGTGTCAAAAACATGATAACTAGACCGCAAATCTATCGCCAACCCTAGAAGGGAAGACCTCATACACTAGGTTGTAGACATATGACCTAATCATCCGGACTAGGACATCAATCGGGATCTTGTTCCAGTCGAACACCAAGGCATTCCGGGAATGCCAGATGTAATAAACTGAAGTGGAGAAAGCATAGATCCGGGCTCTGCTCGTCCAACCCCTGCAAGGTCCAGAACTGAATAACCAAGCCATAACCTCTACTCTAGTTTAGATATCAGGAGGCATCCGGAATCCCTCACAAACATGTCTTCAAACCTCTCGCGCATACGTGCATCCAAAGATTAAGTGGTCGTGAGACTCACTCTCACTCCCACGACAGTAGTGAAGCCATTCTTTCAACTTTGATGGAGAGGATAGGTTCCTTGACTCCGGATGAATTGAAGCTGAAGGATCAATTGCTTAAGGACCTACCTGTTTGAGTTTATGTTTAGGGTTCATTTAAGGTTTGTATTGTATAGAGTTATTGTTTGTTTCATTCCAGTCTTATGTTATAAGTTATGTGTATGATGAAGTTAATCTATCATTTTATGTCTAATATCTATTTAAGGTTGGTAATATATCACTTTAAGTTTTTTTTTTAATAAATTGGATTTTTATGTGTAAGTTAATGTCTCATTTTATTTCTAAGATTTGTTTTAAATTGTGTTTCTTTGTTATAAAAAAAATTCAAATATATATATACAATAAATATCATATTAGACTGATAAAATATACTTTTATGTAAAATAAATTTAAAAACGCTAAATGTTCAATACCTAAAACCCTATATATGTTACAAGAAGTCAATATTTTATCGAAACATATGCAAAGTGGTGTCATTGGATAGATAAATTTAAATCCTATTCATTTTTTTTAAAAATAAATATTAATACAAAAAGGGGTTTTAATTTAAATAAACCCATGTCACATGACGCACTGTCATTGACCAAATTTCGGCCATTGAGGACGCGCCAGATACTGAGCTTTAGCCAAAATGACGCCGTTTTGGCCCAATAAGGACAACACGACATCGTTTTGCTTAATATAAAAGAAAATTAAAAATTAAAAATGGAGATAGTAGTTGACGTCAATATTGACATCGACTCCCAAGGTTACTAAAGCATTATCTCCTCCACGTCATTAGTTTGAAGACATAGCTAGGGCTTAGTAGCCCTGACCCTCAATTACGGAGGGTCTCACGCCTGTATCACCGCCAAGATCTTACCCGTCATAGTTCCACAAAATCCTTATAATAATTTTTACTTATAATAATTTCTACGGTTAATCATTTTACAATTTTTTAAAATTTTTTTTTTATCAATTAATAAAATTATGAGTGAATTAGGGTTTGTTTTACTTTAACATTGATTTTTTTTTCGGGTTTATAAACTAAATGAGCTTTTATATGAGTTTATAGTTTATTTTCATATTTATTTCTCAACGGGTTTATATAAATAAAATCATTTGAGAATATTTATATGGAGTTTATTTTATTTCAAAAGACACTTATGCCCCTAAAAAAATAAAGAATAAACGTTGAATACCTAGGAATAAACAAAAAATATCGGGATGGAAAAACACAAGCCCAAAATCGCGTTTTTAACAAAAATAAATCCTTCCAAGCAAACATAATATTGTTTAGAGATTTTTTTTCCAGAGGTTTATAAACCCATATAAACCCCTTAACAAATAAACTCATCCCAAAGTAAACAGCCACAAAAAAAAAAAAAAAAAAAAAAAACACTTGGTTATGAACTAAGGGATTGATTCTGGTACGGAGTAATGCTACAGTATGACCTTACGGAGTAATATGTGCCGTTGATTCACTTGATCCAATGGTCTACATCCATCCACGTCATTTAATGATTTTCTGGGGACGTGGTGACATTTTTGTAATCACAAGAAGTTTTGACGGCAATTTTGTAATTATAAGAAAATCTTGACGGCAATTTTTTCCTTTTGAAAATTTGTTTTAAAAGAAGGGGACGCGGTGACATTTTTAATTTCTATGATAAAAATGTAATAGTTATTATCTTAGTTATGAGTTTAGTTCAATTCGTTCAAAAGTATACACTATTAATTCTGATATTTTTATGTAATTAGTTCACGTACTATTTATCAGTTTGGTAGTTATGTTTTTATGCAATTTGATACTTGTACATGTTTGAACTAATAAAACACAATGTTTGAACTAACAATACAAAATATTCAAATTAATGATACCCAAAATTTGAACTAATATTATCTCAGTTCTTGATTTTAGTTCATTTCGTACAAAAGTATACACTATCAGTTCTCATATTCTATGTAGTTAGTTAACGTATTATTTTGTTAATTTGTTAGTTATGTTTTGATGCACTTTGTTACTTGTACGTGTTTTAACTAATAAGACACAATATTTGAACTAACATTACATGATATTCAAACTAATGATACCCAATTTTGAACTAAAATTATAAACAAATTGAACTAATTGAACAATAAAAAATAAGAACTATTAGAACAAATAGTTTGAACTAATTGAACAAAAATATGAACCATTAGAAGAAATAGTGTGAACTAAGAGAAGAAAGAGAAAAAACTAGAATTAAAAATTTCAAAATTTAATACTATTAAATTAAAAATGTTTGAATGAAAATACATAAAATTTTGAACGAAAAAAATATCAAGAAAAAAAGAACAAACAGTAATTGAACAAAAAAACAAACCATTAGAAAAACAGTTTGAACGAATTGAACTAAACTCGTGAACTGAGATTATAACTGTTAAAGTTTTATCATGAAAATTACAAAAATGTCATCGCGTCACAAACTCTTAAAACAAATTTTGAAAAGGTTTAAAATGCCGCATGAACTTCCTATAATTGTAAAATTGACACCGTGCTCCCTATGAATCATTAAATGTCGTGGACAAATCTGGATAGTTAGATCAAATAGATCAACATCTAACGTTACTCCGTACGGCCGTATCGGTAGAACCCAACCATACTTAAACCAATTCGATAAACTAAATTGAAATGGGAAGAAACCCTTATTAAACGGGCCCTTAATAATAATAAAAAATGAATATATACCCGATCAATAAAACTTAAAATAAATGACATCTGAATAAAAATACATATTTATAAAAAGTGGCTAAATGAAATTATTTATAATTTTCTCATTATTAGAAGTTCAAAAATTTTACTTTCATCGCCTAATAATTGTGACATAAGACCGTATGATATGGTGGAATATCTGGTTGGCTAGAAACTAAATAATCTTTAACAATAAAAAAAAGGAACCGAATCTAAAACAACGAGCCCTGACACAATTAAACGAATGGGACGAAGCGAATGTCATAGGAAAAAACCCTACCCAATCGATAACTCGAAGGAAAACTAAGAACATATAGCAAAAACCGAAAGATAACTTTGTCAAACTAAATTTTGATGCCTTGAAAAACAACAACAACCACTATGCTTTTGAATTCGTTATTCGTAACAATGTGGGGCACCCTTTGGCTACAGGACATGGAAGATGTAATGCAGAATCAGTATTGGAGGCAGAAGTGTATGCTCTGCGTGAGGAAGACAACTTGATGCTGATCAATTCAATCAACCAAATTTGGAAGCCCCGTGGGAGACGGATATGATTATCACCGACATCTCCCCCTGATTTCAAGTTTCAATTACGCTAGTGTCAACCACATCTTTAGGGAAATCAACAAGGTCGCCGACAAGCTTGCTTCGCATGACCATTGTGGCCTAGCAGATAAAGATGTTATTCCTGATGACATTGTCGACCTCATCCGAATGGATGCTGTAGGTCGGTTTCTAGAAACTGACCCTTCTATTTCGCTTATCTTATATTAAAAAAAAAATAAAACAACAATAATATTATTTGAACAACAAGTGCAAAATAATTGTAGCAAGGATGGGGGCAGATGACAACCTAGCATTCAATAAGAAAAATATACCTTTCTTTTATCTTTTTCCTTCTAAAGGCTAATTTACCCTCTCTTTTTTTTAATTAAAAAAAACTGTTTTAGGAAAGTTAAATAATTGAGATATACTGAAGGGGAATTGAAGCCAACCCAAAAAAGCCAGCGAAATCATCATTGTCATCTCTCTGTATCACTTGTTCGCAACCTCGTCGCGCTGTAATCGTCGTAGAGCTCATCTTGGCTAGCTAGTGATCTTTGAAATCAGGTTCTTCTCAACTGTTCGTAATTTCTTTCTAACAGTATGAGTTTCGTCAACTTCAATTAAATTCACATTACCGAGATTCATTGTGCTTCTATATTAGGTATAGCTTTTGTTTTGTTGCTTGAACTTGGACCTTTTGTTGGATTTTGCGTTCAATTGAGGGATTTCTCTCACTTTTTTTTGTTGAACTGGCTTATAACCATTGTTGCAGTATCCTGGATAACCTCAGTATTTTTTTGCACGCTCGGTATTTGTTCAATGTCTGGCGTGTTATGTTTCTTGGGGAGAGTGCTAGTAATGGACAATTTTTTTGTTCTTGTGTGGGACTGAATTTGATATGAGATTACGGTCTTTTCTGTTCTTTTGAAATTTTGTTATGCATGGATTCATCCAGAAACTCGGTGCTTGTCAGGCATAACGTTAAGAGGCCCAGCATGTGTCAATCCATTTCATTATTCTTACTTTCGGAGTTTTAATCTATTCTGGATAATGAAGATGTGATCAAGTTCTTCCATAACTGATATAGAAGAAAGTTCTAGCTAGGATTTTGTATTCATTGTAACAATTTCTGTCAAAGAGAGAAAACTGAAACTAGGATTTGTATTCATTTTAACAAAGAGTACAAGAAACTTCTTAGACTTCTAAAGCTAGTATCCTGAGTTTTACAAAAACTCTATCCTCTATCATACAGTGGGGGCTATATACTCTCCACAACCCCATTGCGTGGCCCAAATTTAAGCCCCAGTCCCAAATCATCGCTCACATAACGCCCTCCGCCAGTGCGTATGGCTTACCTCCTGATCGTTTGGGCCAGACCCCTTTGCATTACTTCTTGATTTTAAGTCCCACTTAACACCAAATAGTATATGGAATACAGACTTGCAAGTGCAACTACTATAACATTATTAGTTAAGTGGAATAAATGATTTTTTAATTTTTTTTTCCTGATGAAGGTTTCTCCTTTCTGTAAATACTACAATTTGAACTCTCTTTTGTTTTATCAACGACTTCCTGCATGTGTATGTGGTTGTTGATGTCTATCTTTAGCCAAACCATTTTGACCATTGTAATTGGACTTTTAAGTTGACAACTTTTCACAAAGAGAAATTCAATTTTAAGTTGTATAGAAGAATCTGTGTGCTTCGGACTTGCAGTTGCTTCTTTCATTTCTTTGCATCTGTATTTCTGTTCAATTTATGTGGATCAGGTTGATCACCCACAGTTTGCCTTTCCTTGTTTCTAACCCATGTGGTCTGTCTACCTCTAGATCATTCAATCATTATTTTCCCCACTCTTTGCAGTGTAAGATTCAATATGCCAGAGATTCAGCTGGGCGCTCACACTTTTCAGTCTCATGGCATCATAGTTGCCAGGTTTCATATGCACGATTGGATAGTTCTCTTATTATTAATGATCATAGAGATAATCCTGAATGTTATAGAGCCGTTTCACCGCTTTGTTGGTAAAGATATGATGACAGATCTGTCATACCCGTTGAAGTCTAACACTGTTCCTTTTTGGGCGGTTCCAGTATGTGCTTGACTTCTGTGGTTTTGGTCACTTCCTTGATATTGCAGATAAGCCTTTGGGCATCTAGTATTTCTTGCTTTGTGTTTTGATGACAGATAATCGGTATTGTGCTGCCTCTTGTGATCTTCAGTGCTTTCTACTTCAGGAGAAGAGATGTTTATGATATGCATCATGCTCTATTAGGTTGTTCTCTTATTTTGCCCCTTTTAATGTGGATTTAAGATGACACCATACTGAAGGATGTTACAAACATCCAGGAATTTTGTACTCTGTCTTGATTACGGGAGTTATAACTGATGCAATCAAAGATGGTGTTGGGAGGCCACGCCCAGATTTCTTTTGGCGATGTTTTCCAAATGGAACAGGGGTGTGTATAATCTTTTTCACGATGTTGTTAATTTTGTGACAAGTTTGACTCGTTGTTTACACCATTAAGTACATTTGTTGTCCAGATTTTTGATCCAGTAACCAAGGGTGTGCTGTGCAATGGAGATCCAAAGGTTATAAAGGAAGGTCACAAAAGTTTTCCAAGTGGTCATACTTCATGTATGTTGCTTTCTAATGGTTTAAAACTTATGTTTTATACATATTGTTGGTTAATGTGGAGAATGTACTGCAGGATAATAAAATGAAGATGAAACAAATTCTCTTTCACTAATTGCTGCTCTCTGACTTGATAGAGCATTATCATTTATGGGATTGACATGATTGTTTGCCCTTATGACATATGGGGCAATGGCTTCAAAGTTTATACTGTATCTGTCAATAACTTTTTCCATGGGTAATATTGGTTGGAAGTTTCAACTAATATTTTCATGTTTGTGCTACTTAGGTTGGAGTCTTAATTCCTGCCCTCAAGTCGGGTCACAGATTTACTTATTAATCATCATGTAGCGTATTAAATAATTATGTCAATTTATTGAGATAGTTTATCAAAATGCAGGGTCTTTTGCTGGTATGGTGTTTCTTGCTTGGTATTTGTCAGGAAAGATTCGAGTATTTGATCGTAAGGGCCATGTTGCAAAGCTCTGTCTTGTTGTACTTCCTCTTTTAGTTGCTGCACTTGTTGCGGTTTCTCGAGTAGATGACTATTGGCATCATTGGCAAGATGTATTTGGTGGAGCAATTTTAGGTCTGTGTATTGGAGGCTGTGGCTTCTTGAGTTTTTTAACTGTTGAAAATTGGAAGCTATTACTGAGGGTCTGTAAAAATAGGAGTTTAATGATATTAAGGCCTGTGTGGTTTTATGCAGGAACGATCGTGGCATCTTTTTGCTACTTGCAATTCTTCCCCTATCCTCATGATGATAATGGTATGTTCGTGTTGCACGTTTATCCTCACTGAGAAAATCTGTCAATTTTAAATGATAATCGTCTTCATTTTTGCATGAAAATTTTCTAACATTGCATAGTCACAATATAGAGACAATACATGTCTAGCTTGGTTTCATTTTTACGGTCATGTACAACAAACTTAATTTAAGGTTGTTGATCACTCATTACCAAATACCAATTTATCTTTCCTTCGAATATACTTCCATATTTGCAGCCATGTGTGTGTGATTTTGTTCTAGAAATTTTATTTGGAAAGCACTTTGATAATTTTGAATGCTTGAGAAGGTTTATGTAGTGGATTTCATTTGCATATGCTTACGATCAATCATGCTACACTGGATGTCAGCAAAGCTGTAAATTCTGATGGCTTTTGTTTCATTTGTGTTCTTGATATGCCTTCTTCTCTTTCAATTTATACATGTTCTCAATTGTATCTCCTTTTTGGATCAGGCTGGGCTCCATATGCATACTTCAACATGATGGATGAATCAAACAACGCTGAAACGAATTCCACCACCAATCAAACATCCGTATTCCACCTTGAATACAACCGAGGAACTGTTTGAATCAAGCAAAAAGATGGATGGAGCTTCACACATTGGAAGCTTCGAGAAGAACATTGGCCTAGTTGAAGCTAGTTGAGTTTTTAGTTCCATATTCGGAAAGGCGGGTTTTCTCCCAACCATGTTGATCTACAAGGATGCAGGTTTGTTTATTGCATTCTACTGCCATGAACCATTATTTGTAGGGTACTGGCTAGTAGTGGTATCATCTTACCACATCTACACATCGAACTTTAGCACTTGTGTATTTCATCTTGATGTGAATACTGATTGTGAATTAATCCATCTTATTCTTATTTTCCACCACCTCATAGTCTCTAAAATCACTGTCTAGCCAAATTTATTCATTATGCAAGTCTTACTTGGGTAAGCAATTAAATGATACAACTGTGTCGCTGTACAGACAAAGTAGAGATTTGTCTAAATCGTTTCAGAGATATGTCATGTTGAGTAGCATAAAGCTTTGGCATTATACTGAACCATGTTGAGTAGCATGGTCATTTAGGGAAATTAAAGAATCAAGAGCTTATAAATCCTGTTCAGAAAAATAGTGAATTAGCATGGTTTTTTTTTCATAATGATATGGAGACAGAGCTAGGTAAGAAACATGTCTCAGAGTAGAGATTTGTCCAAAAGGATGCACTGTTCATCCTTAAGCTACAGTTTGTTGCTATGAATCCGCAAACTCTAAGTGACATCCTCCCTTGATGCTTGCGAGCAGTGGGAAAGTGACACTCGAGTTCCCTCCATTGTTCTCATGGCCCTTTGTGAAGTGGCTAGTTGTATCCAAGAAATAGAGAATGAATGTCAAAACAACACAGCACACGAACATGGGGATGCATCCGAAGATCCAAAGAAGGAGAGGAAACGACAAGTAGAAAGCTCGCATTCCGAGAGACCAAAACAAGCTTCCTTGGTTCAAGTGTCGTGCCACGTACTCAATCTTCTCGGTATTCCCTTGAGATGAAGCGGACGTGACAAGGAAGCTGACATGCGCGTAGTACCTGATGGCCTGCATGTTGCAGAAGAACGCGAGGAGGAAGCAAAGCAAAACGGCAAAGTACTGAGATGACATTCGGGTGAAACTCAATTTGACTCCGAGGAAATGGAGAGTTTTCAAGGAAGCACCATCCGAACACGACATGCTGTTCCCGCTACTCACGAGAGCGGTTATCAATGAGCTAAGAGTAATGGCTATGGTTGCTAGTTGTGTTGATGCCATTATGTTGTTTCTTAGCGTTTGTATTGCCAACACTCCATTCTTCACGGGATCCTGAACAATGACACCAAGAGAATCAGGCAAATCTTGTCTTCGAGCAATTTTAAGGAAAATTAGGTAACAAACTCGACTTAAAATAGATAAAATAGAGACCGAAGACCTAAATGATCACGGGATATCATCAACGATCCATGTCGAAGAATGTGTTTTCACGAAAAGTGATCCATATTCAAGGCAAATCTCGTCTTCTTGCGACATGCTCATCCTAGTCCCTCGAGCATGCCACAACAAGAACACGCCTATGTAATTTTAAGTGTTTAGATCACAGAATATGATTAATTCGGCTTGAGGATACATAACTCAAATCTTATCGAAAACTCTAAAAACTATCTCGGTGGGTAGTAAGCCTGTATAAATCCAGGTTGGTCTGTTTGGAGAAAAATATGGCTATATAGTATGTACAACTAGTTTGATCCGTTTTCATATGGGATAGGTGTGGGTTAATGATTTGACACACGGGTCTGCTCGGTCCGGCCCATATATAATTAATATATATATATATATATAAAATAAAAACCCTAAATTTTCCCGTAGGTATAATTGGATTGAAAAATTTATGTTAAATGTATTATTTTACTTATGTTTGTATGATAAATCGGGAAGAAAAAAAAAAAACAAAAACAAAACACGCAATCGGTTACAAACGGGATGGTCTGACATCCCGCTTTCTGTTATTCGTGGTGGACATGAACAACGTTTGAGGCTAGGACGAGGCGGTCGGGTTGACTAGACCCGCACAATTCGGATAGAATTTCGAATATGGTCCAGTCTGAACCCGCTTTTGCACAAGTTTAATGGGTAGGTAACAAAGTCGGCTGAAAATATATAGAAATAGAGACCGACGGCCTAAATGATCATGGGATATCAACAATGATCAATATAGAGGAGTGTGTTTTCATGGAAAAAGATTCATATTCAAGGCATTACATTTCTAGACATTGCCTTACATTTCTAGACATATTAGCGCCCATAACTAAAACCATACAAACTTGAAATGATAAATGAACATGAAAACCATGGATAGACCCAAATGATTGATAGTACGCAGTCAAAACTCGAGTCTAACGAATATCCGAAAATGCATGAGATGAGAAGAAGAGACTAACAGCCATCAAGGAGTGAACCCATTGGTGACGACTCTGAGCATTGAGACCGATAACAGTGCGTTTCGGCTCGTAGACAATGGCGTGGACGAGCCAAACATGGTAAGCAACAAGCAACAACAATCCTGCAGGAACCAACACATAATCCAGCTGATTTACTTCCATGGTTCAATTCCAGTTGATCTCCTCCTAGATTCTGAATCAACCTGGGTTCTTGTTGTGTAAGCATCAGAGGAAGATGAACATAGACAGATTAATGGACATTGTACACAAGATTGGGTGGATATCCACTTAAGGCTGCTTTCACGATGCAGACACAATGCAAAGTAGCAAATATATCGTTGGCCTTTTCCCGTGTGTTTTTTTCTTTCTTCTTCTTGTAGTGGAGGGTTTTTATAAGCTTGTTGTCATACTCAACGGACACCTTTATTAACAGCAACAAATATAAATAGAGGTGTAGTATATTCGATCCAATTTAATAGGATTCATTCGGTAAAGTTGATGTAACTAGATGGGTTGACGGTGCTACGATATTGGTAACTTTTAAAAAAAATATTTTTACAAGGAATAAACAACTTAATTTTTTATTTCAATTTTTTATATCTTTTTTTTTTGGTAAGAGAGAGCGGGGACTCTCCGCGCAAAGGCGCAAAAATAGAAAGAAAGGAAATTACATTCGAGTCCAACGGGGAAAACCAACTCCCAGAGCATCATTAGAAATAAGAGAATTAACACATAACGGAGGTGAATCGAGCACATGCACCACAACATCAAGTGAAAAAGCAAAATTAGCAAGCGAGTCCGCCACTGTATTGTCTTCTCGATAGGTATAGCCAAGAGTAATAGTCCACTCTCGGAGTAGGAAGCCTTGACACCGCAGCACCAGGCTAGACAATGGGTGAGCAGGTCTCACCCCTTTATTCATGAAGTCCAAAACCAACTGAGAATCCAACTCGACCACAACTAGCCTAAAACCTTCATTCCAAGCAAGTTGCAAACCATTCAATAACCCCCATAACTCAGCTACTGGAGCACTCGCAATCCCGATATTAGCAGCCACTCCTTTAATCCATTGGCCATTACAATCACGGATCACCCCTCCAGCCGCAACCCTTCCTTCCTCCCCTCGAGAAGCACCATCAGTATTTAGCTTAACCCACCCCTCCGGCGGTTTTATCCACTGGACAAGTCGTTCCTTCTTCTGAGCAAGACCAATTACCCGGGACATGTTATTAAAGGCCTCTAAAGTCTCCCTGTATCGAGCCCAAATAAAGTTCACCTTGTTCCCTTCTTCCTCCACTCCATTGAAAACTCTATTGTTTCTCCATTTCCACAACCACCATAAGGTGAGCATAAATAAAACATTCCAATGAACCCCCATATCTCCCACCTGTTCAACTTTCAAGTTCATAAAATACCAGTCGTCCCAATCCAAGCGAAAGAAAACAGTTGAGTGTTCAGGTGGGACTAACACATCCCAAATACAACGAGCATATCTGCAATTTCTCAGAAGGTGAATAAGCGATTCAGTCTCCGAAGGACAAGCCTCACAACACTGAGAATCAGCAAGATGTCTTCTATATCGTTCCTTATTTGTGAGGATCACCTTCCAACATAATAACCAACCAAAGAATTTAATCCTTTGGGGGACCATGATCTTCCAGACCATCTGAAATAAACCCTCGCGCACACCTTCTCCTCCCCGGTTAGCCCTGATGAGCTTATAGGCAGTTGCAACCGAAAACTGCCCTTTAGAGTCGCCCAACCATCTTATAGTATCAGTATTGTCAATGTCTTCGCTTAAAGGGACTGCAACAAGACGTAAGAAGATAGAGTTGGACACTCTACATCCCAAATAACTCCAATCCCATCGACCATTTTGAGACCAAACATCTCTAACACGCAAACTTAACTCATGAGGAGCAAGTTGGATGGGACATTGAAGCTCCAAAGGTTCCTCACCCAACCATTTATCCTTCCAGAATGAGACAGAGAGACCATTCAATACACTCCAGCCTAGATTCGCAGCAATAACCTTATTGTATCCCTGAACAATCCCCCTCCATATGAAAGATGCCCCTGGTTTATACAAAAGACAATTCGGCCAATGGCTCTCACCTACCCGATACTTTGCACGTAAAATTCTTGACCAAAGATGATCATAACAATCAAACAGTCTCCACCCCAATTTACTGATCATTGCTAGATTCGAATCAGCCGCCGGTCTCAATCCCAGGCCCCCAAGCATGTTCGGCTGACAAACTTTGGTCCAGCTAAGGAGATGAATTTTACGAGTTGTCCCATCACCTCCCCAAAGGAAATTCCGACATAACCTATCCAACTCATCACAAGTGCTCTTAGGAAGTAAAATAGTATGCATGTAATAGAGGGGGATAGTCGAAAGCACCGATCTGATCAAAGTAGCACGACCGGCGAGACTAAGAGAGCGAGCTTTCCAACCTGCTAGCCTAGAAGAAACCTTGCACACAATTTGACTGAAATTTTCTTTAACAACCGTATCATGTAAGAGTGGGATGCCCAGGTACGTACCTAGATGTCGAGTAGACGGAATACCACACACATCACTTAGGTGTCGCTCAAGTTCACCCTGTACATTTGGTGAAACAAAAATTCGTGATTTAGCCAAAGAAACACGTTGGCCTGAAGCACCGCAAAAATCCTGGAGAATCTGTTTCATCAGAACTACTTGCGACACCGATGCTTCAGCAAACAAAAGAATATCATCAGCGAAAAAGAGGTGTGAAAGGGAAGGGCCACCCCGAGATAATCTCATCAATTTCCAAACAGAACTAGCAACCGCTTTATCTATCATATGTCCTAGTCGTTCAAGACACAACACAAATAAGTAAGGAGATATCGGGTCCCCTTGGCGTAAGCCTCGAGTCATAGGAAACGAGTTACATCTCTCCCCGTTCCAAATCACACTCATACTTTCTGTCGAGATACACCGTTGTACCCAATCGATCCAACTCTGAGAAAGGCCAAGATCTTTAAGTGTGTCCACAACAAATTCCCAACGAATAAGGTCATAAGCTTTCTCCAAGTCCAAGCTTAGGATCATCCATCCTTTCCTCCCTCTCTTTTCGCATGGAGTGGATGGCTTCTTGTGCAAGAATCACGTTTTCCGAGATCATTCGCCCAGGAACAAACGAGTTTTGCATAGGACTCACCACCTTGTCCATCACACTTCTCAATCTATTGGAGAGAACTTTGGTGATAGTTTTATAACACACATTACATAAGCTAATGGGTCTAAACTGCTGAATGAATTCAGGTTTAGCAATTTTACCAATCAAAACCAGCAAAGTATCATTTGCTTGTTGTGGAAGGAAACCCGTGTCAAAGAAGTTTTTAACAAAACTGAAAAGAGAATTACCCACCGAAGGCCACAACTTTTGAAAGAAGATAGGTTGGAAACCGTCCGGGCCAGGAGCTTTGAGTGCTCCCATCTTCATAATTGGAGCTTTAATTTCCTCAGGCTCAATCGGTCTATCTAAGCTTTCCTTATTTGAAACATCCAGGATTGGGAATCCTCCCGAAGGAATCGTGCTTAGTTGGGGCAAATCCGAAGGTCCATACAGGCTTTCAAAAAAACCAGTAGCATGTTGTTTGAGCTCCTCTTTCTCTAGACACCAAGATCCATCACCAATTCTCAGTGCTTCTACTCTATTTCTTTGCCTCCTAAGTACCGTTGAAAGATGGAAGAAAGAAGTGTTCCTATCCCCACAAGTGATCCATTGTTGTCGAGACTTTTGGCACCATAAGATCTCTTCTTGCTCTAGGGTAAGGTCAAGCTGGGCATTAATATCCACTTCCTTCTGAATAGGATCATTCGTTATTTGTTATGCTAGCTCCCCTGTAATACTCTGTAAATCTTTTATCAACGCCTCCTTTCGTTCATGGATGGAACCGAACACATTCCAGTTCCACTTCCTCAAAACCGGTTGGAGCTTAGTGAGGGAATCAGGAAGAGGTGCCACCTTGTCCCAAACTTTCTCAATCAGAGTAACAAACTCAGGGTGGGTCAGCCAAGCCGCTTGGAATCGAAAAGGAATTATGCGCTGATTTCTCATATTTTGGGCATCAAAACGAATGAGAAGCGGATTATGATCAGAAGACAAACGAGGAAGATGCTGAACGGTCGCTTCCGGCCATTTCAATCTACCAGCCGGGGACATAAGAATTCTATCCAAACGTTTAGAGAGACGACTATTTACCTCTCGGCCTCTATGCCAGGTAAAAGGTGACCCTTGGTAGCCCAAGTCTACCAAATTATTTGCATTAATCCACTGTCCAAACTCAACTGCATGCCTCAAAAGTCTGGACGACCCACCAAACCTCTCTTCCAGTGAGCAAATGACATTAAAATCACCTCCAACGACTACCAGGAATTGAAGAAGAGTTGATAATGTTCGAAAGTTCATCCCAAACCCGGCCCCGGTTGTTAGGATTAGGACTGATATATACAACCACTAAGCAGAAAGAAGAAGAGCCCGTCCCCACTAGTACTTGGATAAATTGTCTATCCTTTTGAATAATTATGAAGGAACAAAGAGTAGATTTCCAAAGGAACCATATGCCCCCGCTTTGACCCACAACTTCAACACGGTCAACTGAATCAAAACCCATCTGGTCACAAATGTAGTGTTTCAAAAAGGGCAATAAAATCTGGGTTATATTTATGAAGCATATATCGCATAGATCTTCGAAAACTGGGATTCACCGTTCCGAAGCATTCCATAGTAGACCTATCATAAAAACCTATGGAATTTGCATCCAGCCCCGAAAGGCATTATAGTTGGGAATCGGGGACAACCGAGATTTGAGAATTCGTTGTCCCATCTTCCTTATCTGTATCCATTTCAACAGTTATGTCCTTTGCAGTCACAATTACTTCATTTATCCCATATTTGCCTTCTTGAGCCTGGAATACAACATTCGGAGGAGTTGCTCTATGAATGATCTTCACTTGTTGAGTAATCTTGGGTACGCCAGACTTCATCTTTAAGGGCATGGAACAAGTAGATGCCACCCCTACTTTGCTAGCAGTATTCTCATGTTGGGTCACATCTTTTTCCGCTACATTCCCTCGAGATCTCTTCCTATAGTTGTTCTTAGACACATAGTTTGCGCCCGGAATCACCCTTTCTTAAACCATTTGCTTCCCTTTCTCAATAATCTTAACGTTAGCAGACCCAGTACCACCTCCTCGCTGTTTTTGTTTCTGCTTCCTAGGTACAATCATCCATGGACCGAGACCATGCATGATCTTCCTCTCTGACCGGACTAATATTTTCAGTTGGATCATTCTGAACCTCTATAGGAACTTCCTCCCTGACCTGAGCATTAGTTTGCACTACTGATGTTTCTTTGATAGTTTGATTCTTCTGGGGGCACTGGTCCAGAATATGACCATAACAACCACAATTGAAACAGATCGTATGTAAATTCTCATATTCCAATTTCAGTCTAGAACCATTAAGTATAATCTCCCCTTGTAATGGTTCATTGAGGTCAATCTTGACACACACACGAGCAAACCTTCCTCTTGTCACCGTGAGGGTGTTCTCGTCAATCTTCAACGGTGTTCCTATCGATGAAGCAATAATACGCAACATACTGTTGTTATACATGGAGAAAGGTAATCCCGATATCCTTACCCAAACTCCCGTGGAAGAGATGATTGACGAGAATGGGTCAAAGGTAGGATTCCATTGTTGCATTAATAAATAATGCCCAAACATCTGCCATGGTCCACTTGTCAACGCAGTCAGCATATCATCTTCCTTCTCAAATCTAGCAAGAAAATATCCATTGGACAGGTCGATAAACAACAACCAATGTTTCTACAATATTATTATTATTCAATAACATGTTTTCTTGTTTAGTTTTCAGATAAGTTTAGTTTTAGTTTAGAATACCATGAATTAGACATCCATGTATTTCATCATTATTTATATTTGTCTATATATTATATGTGTTCTTTATTTGTGTATTGTGATTGAAACATCCATGAGCTTAAAATTTTAAAAAATAAAAAAGATTAAAATGGGCCATTGACTTAAAATGGGTCAATGTCAAAGCATTGATAAGCATATAATAAGGCTAAGGATATAAATTAATGGGACACTTATATATGTCAAGTATGTATATTTGGGAGTTTCATAGAAGAGCCATGAAGCAAAGAGTTATGTACACAAGAAGGCCTATAGGACGATTTTACTATAAAGATTAATAACCATTATTACTAATAGGGTTTTGTTTTAATTTTCTTCATAAATATTTCAGTTACCATTTTTTTTTCCTTCAGGAAAAATCATCTCGATTAATGAGACGGTTAATTTATTTCGTATTAATTTTCGTTTCTGGATAAATTATTTAGACTCTTCAATAATCGAAATATAATATCCGATCAATCTTCTGTCTATTTACAAATATTAACTGATTTTAATTTTATATTGAAAATAACTAAAATAATAATTTTTTTCAAAATTATTTTGGGCAGCTGCATGAACTGCGACGATAACACATGACAAAGAAGGTATCTATTTTAATAGATATTCTACCTACACGTAAGATTAAGTTTTTGTCATAAATGTAGACTCTTTTATTACTCATTTAAAAATTTATAAACATTTACAATCAATAATCCAAATATTTATGTTATTGGGTTTATTTATATTTAAACTTATTTTAAAACATATATCATTAAAATATCTTTTATTTCTTGCTTCAATTAGTCCAACCATATCTATATAATCTATAGAACGGATCTCATTCGGCGTAAACATTGCTATCCCTTTTAATCCAATCCAAAATATTTTTCCTTTGATCGAATATGTTATTTTTTTATAAAATGAATATCCATATGTCTAAAGAATTTTTATTTTAATTAATTAAAAAGTATTCATACACCTTTATGTGTATTACTTTTTATATAAAAAATTCTAATAAAGTAAAGAGGAAAAATCATATTCGAATATTAAATTGTAACCCGATAAACAAATAATTTAATTATCCACGAATAATTGTCTGATATGATTTAGATCATATTAGGGTATTAAATTTTGTGTCGGATTTTATAAATTATAAAGGTATTCGTTGATATTTAATAAATGTGTACAAAACATTAAAAAAATTTAGAGCTAAACAAATTTTTTAAACATTTAAACATATATTTTTTTAAATCCGTAGCACGGGCCTTTTCATCTAGTATGATATAAGGATATGTGTGCTTGTCTATTATTTTTTATTAATGATATTATTTATAGTAAATAAAATGAGCAGATCACAGAAGTCAGGATGGCCGAGCGGTCTAAGGCGCCAGACTCAAGTTCTGGTCTTCGTAAGAGGGCGTGGGTTCAAATCCCACTTCTGACATTTTTTTTAAAACTCATCCAAATCGTAAACAGTCCCAATTTGCAGTTTTGCTTTCAATTTTCAGAAACTTCCCTTTTCTCTTTTGAAGTAGTTTATCACTTGTGTCTTGTACAGGACTTGTAAAAAAAATAAAAATTGTTATTGCAAATAATGTTTTGCTATCATCAAAATTTTTTTAATTAGTTTTTAATGTAAAATAAGATAAGTTCTTAAACTGATGTGGCCGGAAGAAAAAAAAAACTGAAAAAAGAATATATAATGTGTTATTAGGGGTTATAATGTTTTTTGTTATTGTAAATAATATTTTGCTATCAGCATTTCTGCAGGTTAGATGTAGGCAGTCATACCCTGGATCACTACTGCATAAATGTGTTGGGAAAAATAGATAAATGCTAGTTTACAAGTTCATAACAGTACTCAAACCTTGAAAGTACCAATGCTTAGGTCAATAGCAAGAGATAATGCTTCTAATGTTCTGCCCATAAATATTGATTGTGAGTTGTGACCATAAAAAAAAAAAGTTGAAATCTTGGTGAGATGCATAGGATTTGAAACTGGAAAGTTTGTTATTGCTTGTCAAACTAAACCCAAATTTCTTTCCTTTATACTGTCAATGACTAGTAGAAAGCTTTTGATCTGGAGTGATGATGTCATCCATGGGCATTCCTCTTATACCACTAATTATATAGAAAAGACTTATTTCTGCCTATCATAGAAAAAACATCCAAATCACTTCTCCCTCTGTGCCCTCTACTTCCTGGAACTGCCCGTTTCTAGTCAACACTAAGTCCCGTTTGGTCGTAACTCTATAAACGGAATGGAACCATTTTGTTTCCCTATAAGGTATCAAAACTAATCAAACTCTACAAAGATTACTTTAAAATACAAGAAATGATTATCATGAACAAGAGTATACATATGGACTAGATTCGTTTCATTCGTTTTTAGGAATTACGTTAAAACCAAATGGACCCTAAAATTCTTTGCTGAACTGAATATGGCTCACTCGGTAGAACTATGGACTATGCAGGCAAAACATATATAGATGTGGTTGGAAGCCCATACTATTGCTGCACCAGAGAAACTTATGAAGAAATGTGGTCCTTAGGCAGACATATGGACTGCTGGTGTTATCCTGCATATATTGTTTAGTGGTATGATCCACTTTAGGCTCCTAGAACATCTGCATTAGTGATACTGGGAGTTTCTTTACCTATTTTTTAGAAAAATGTCACAAATTGAAAGAGACCCAAAGCTAATGAGTGAATAGAAGTTTCTTTGAGAAGAAATAGATTGTATAAAGTTCTTAATTTTTCACCCAATCTTATTTTTCTTACATGGGCCTTTGTAACCAATTAAACTAATTAGTTTAAGTTAAAATACAAATATATCAAAGATTGTAGAGGAGATTTTGGGCTGGAGTAACACAAATTTATATATATATTTATATAATAGTATAAAAAAATGTCAGATATGAACCTCCACATTAGTATTAGGTTAAAGATGTTCTTATGTTTCACCTATTACAGCATACTGATACTTTTTGTGTTGGAAGCTAATGTCCTCACATAATCTTCTATATTTTGCACTTCAGAAACACAACATGAAATATTTGATGCAAGCCTACTTTATCTGGTAATCACTTTGTTTTCAAGTTCTGCAATTTTTCCAATTACCTTATCTAATCAGCTAAATCTTCTAGTTTACACTAACCAATTATCGTTTTCGCCTACTTACTATCAGGTAATTGTCATTTGCTAGCTCGCAACAGGATGTCACATCTATGAAGCTATTGTGTATGCTTATAAATCAGTTCAGACGAATAGGATAGAGAATCTCACAAAGTGTTGTTGCACTTGAATCTTATGTAGAATCATTTTTTTGATTATTCAAGAAGGATAGAGAATCTCTCAGTCAATCTCTATGTTACAAATTGGAATCAGCATCCTCCATTCGAGTTTCCGAGCAGTGGGTAAGTGACACCCGAGCTCCCTCCATTGCTCCTGCTGCCAAATCACACAATCAGTAACTACTTCATCAAAAAGAAAAAACATCAAAACTAAATCAAGTTACTCACCAAGAGTGATTCTCATTTTTGAGAGGGCAACTCTCATTACCCTTTATGAAATGACTAGTAGTATCCAAAAAGTAAAGAACAAACGTCAAAACAACACAACACACAAACATGGGAATACAACCAAAGATCCAAAGAAGAAGAGGAAACGACATATAGAAAGCTCGCATTCCAAGTGACCAAAACAAGCTTCCTTGATTCAAATGCCTCGCCACATACTCAATATTCTCAGCATTCCCTTGAGACGAAGCACAAGTGATCAAGAAGCTCACATGTGCATAGTACCTAATAGCCTGCATATTGCAGAAGAAGGCTAAAAGGAAACAAAGTAGAACTGCAAAGTACTGCGACGACATTTCGTTGAAACTGTAACTCAGCTTCACTCCAAGGAAATGAAGTGTTTTCACTGAAGCTCCGTCAGACATACTGCTCTCGCTGCTCACGAGAGCGGTTATCAATGAGCTTAGAGTAATGGCTATGGTTGCTAGTTGTGTTGATGCCATCATGTTGTTTCTTAGCGTTTGGATTGCTAATACACCATTCTTAACCGGATCCTGGACAAAAGACATCACAAGAGAATTAAGCAAATCTTATGCCGTTTGGTATCCATATTTGAATATCAAATAAATAAATATATATATATATATATATATATATATATATATATATATATATATATAAAATCATAGATAAAGGGAAAAAAAAAACAAAATCATAGGTCAAAGAAATCTTGCATCATATATCCAAAATCGAGGAACCCCTGTTCTCTCAAACCGACAAAAATTTATGGAATAACTTTATACGAAATCTTATTGTAGAACGAAAAATCAACCAAAATACTTGGACTTGAAATATAGATATATATACCTCGTTTTTTTGAGTATATCAAAAGAAGAGAAAAGGCGCAATACGTTGATCTGATATTCATATACTTATAAACGCTAAATATGAATTTTTTTTGTTGATATTCATATGGATACCAAACACCAAACAGGTAGGCCCTTATTTTCAATCTGTGAAAGGAGAAAGAAGAAGAAGAGATGAAAGAGACTAACTGTCATCAAGGAGTGAACCCATTTGTGTCGGCTTTCGGCGTTGAGACCGATAACAGTGCGTTTCGGATTGTAAATGATGGCGTGGATTAGCCATCCATGGTAAGCTATAAGGACGAACAATCCTGCAGGAACCAAAATATAATCCAGTTGAGTTTCTTCCATTTGCTGAATCTTTTTCTACACCTGGGTTCTTCAAGATACAGATACCAAAGAAAGTAGAATCAAAGGCAGGAGGATGAACATGGACAGATTAATGGACATTGTACAGAAAATGGATGATCTGCATTTAAAGGTGCTTTGAAGATGAAGACAACGAACAAAGTAGCGAAGATTAAATGTTGGTGTTGATTTGTGTTTGGTTTATTTTCTCTGGCTGCATTTTCTTCTCATTTTAGTGGAACAAGTGGAGGGGTAGTATCATACATGTGATATCAACTTACACTAGCTAGGGACACACTTCTCAATCCCAATAAAATATAGTAAGTAAATATGTGGTTTGGATTCGGTGGAGTTTTCGAGTAACTTGTCCATAGGTTTGATAAATTAATTTCATAAGTTTATAAATAAAGGAAATAATCATGATGATATAAAATAATTATTTATTGGTGGAAATTGATTTATCAACTCTTATATAGTTAACAATAGTTTGGATGTGTAGATTTGGGTTTTGTGGACCAGTGATTTGTTTCGGCATTTTTTAATTTGATGGTTCATACATCATTTTCTCAATAGGAATCATGATGGGTCGTTACCGAAAAGTGATTTATCCTTGGACATTCTTATACGGAAATATTAACTATCGGAGGGAGAAAGAAATACGCCAGTGTCCTGCCGCCAGGAGAAGGAGGAGAAACTGAGAAGGAAAAAAATAAATAAAAAAAGTTGAAGCGGCCGGAACTAAGAAGAGGAAAGAAAGGCCCAAGACCGAGAATAAAATCAGTTGGGTTCGGTTTTATCCGATTAACACCCGATACTTCGACCGTTTATCAAAATAAATTTTTTTTCGATTAATACAAGACTCCATTTTATATGATACAAATCATATAAATTATATATATATGGGGTTAAATTCTGGTAAGAATCAATCTTACGGTGAGGAATAAGAACACAAATGAGTCGTTGGATCACCTAATGACCGCGAAACGTTAAAATTTTAATTAATATGATTACAGTGCATTAAGTTGATCGTATCATTTATTGAGTTGGTAATTAGATTATACACGGCAAAGGTATCTTTATGTATAAGGAAATAAATGAAATAGAAAGTGCAAAAAATAGTGCACGATTGGACAAGAAATAGTTCATTTGAATATTCTTTTGCGCGGCATTGAATATAGATGTTAAACTAGCTTAATTTCCGTGCCAAGCACGGAATTGTTTTAAATTAATACATTAAAGTTGTGATTATATTTATAGATATATTACTGTAAAAAAATTAACTATAAATATTAAAAAAATAAAATTAAGTGAGTAATATGATCGTGCATCCAACTATACGTAACAATATTAAAAAAATTTATAAGAAAGTAGTACATTAATGAATATTTTCGTATAAATATCACGTATAATTATTAGTGGTAAATAGGTATAAATGTGGCATAAAAAATACATTGGACAATATTTATTGTCTATTATATTTTTTAATTTCGTTAATTTTATATTGTCTTTCTAAATATATAAGATCACGACATCTAAATTAGGATATGTTATCTTCATTAATACCAACATAATATTTTTAGAATAAAAATAGAATAATTAGGTGGCACAACGTGAAGACGACATGTGGAAAAATATGACATGGCTTAATATAAGGATAACATGTGGCGAAATTTAATGTGGTGATGACATGTGGCATTAGCCACTTCTGTTTTAATATTATATATAGTAGATTATCTTTCTATATCCGTCAGGTCTAAGACGTGGAGAGGATACACATCACAAGTGAACACTTACACAAGCCTTTCGAAATTCCGTTCTAAAACAAATTGCAATAGGAGGAGTAACCTGGGCTTGTATGCTAGGTTTACATTACTTATTATAGTCGATAGACAAATTGCACTATGCACTAGTGTATGAACATAGTTGTGTATTTGAACGTTCCTTGAATATGTAATGCACGAGTATATGCATTTCAATATTGATGTGCAGATGAATAGTGTACGAAGATGAAGTTACGATCTTTATAATCTAGAAAGGAAAGAGTGTTGTTATTACTTATCGGGTAATTTAATTGAATAATTTAGTTTGCCGCAATCGTTATTGAAAGGCGTTAATCAAATTACTGATATATGTTCTCATTTAATATTGGGTGAACTTTATCGTGAATTTTTAGTAAGATTAAGAATGAAATTTCTAAAATATCCCTCACATACTTATTTTAGGATTTGTATAAACAAAGGGATCCAAGCTTCTCTTAAATATGTGAAGTTTGAGAGAGAGTGTTGAGCGACTAACAAAAACATGTAAAAACAAGGGTAGTAAAAATTTTATTTTATTTTTGCGAAAAGCAGAATATGCTTGTTATTTAAACATTTTATTTATTTAAAAGTCAAAATGATGATAAATAACACAAACTTTAGGTGGTTGCGTCTGGTGACACGAACTTTCAAAAACTCGAAAAAAAGCACATACTTTAGGGGGTGGTTGCATTTTTTAGCACAAGTCTGATTCCGGTGAAATGTCCGGATTAATTTGCTTATTTGGCGCCGGGAATTGATGATTTGGCTTCTTTTTTTTTAAAACTTATTTACACCGCCGTTGCCTTCCCTTCCCCTACATGAGCCACCAGATTTGTAAGAAACTTGAATCGAGAGCCGCCACCGGAATTGAAGGAGACCAGCAATCCCGCCTGCGAAAAGCAATCCCGTCGTACTAGGTCGAAATTGTTGCTGCCGTACTGGAGGTGGAGGCTCAGAGTGATGGTCGTCCCGTCGCCTGTGATGGAGGAGGAGATTCGTCGGAGGTGGAGGCTCTTCCAAACCCTAGATCTAGGTTTTTGACTTCCTGGAAGGACGGCGGCTAGGGTTTGGAGGTTGCTAAGGTGATCGTTGAAGAGTAAGGAGGAAGGAAAAAAAAATCAAAAAAAATCAAAAAAAAAAGTTTTGTTTTTTCTAAAATGGAAAACAGGGAAGGTAACGGGTTTCTATGTTGTCCGTTTAGTTCCTTTCATGGGTGTGGTGGTGGCAGGGAGGGAAGTAGAGGTTCCTCATGCTTGGTTGGTCATTTGAAAAGACAACACCTTTTTGCGGTTGAGCGCAAGAATGAGATTCGGGGTATCCTTGAGTTTAATCTTGATGTTTTTGTGGCATTTGTGGAGGTTTTGTCTGTCCTCAAGATGTGGTTGTGTGGACGATGTATGTGTCTTCATGCTTTGAGTCGCGAGTGTCGTCCCACTGATGGTTATGTTTATGCTTTTGGTGAACATGGTGAATACATTGTGGGTATTTCGAGGCCGATGGCAGATATCTCGGAGCTGGTTGTTGCTGAGCAGTTTGAAGTTGATGGGGGTTTGGTGCTTGATGCTGGTATGTTGGAGAGGGTTATGCGCGTTCCTATTACTACTGTGAAAAGCATCCCTCATAGTTGTCGTTTAAGCTTTTCTCAAGCATTATTGGGTGCTCTTTTAAAGGTGGTTGCTGAGCCAAGTTGTGTGGCTGCTTGGGTTAGATTGTTTTTGCTCCCTTGTTGTACGTTGCAGGTGTTTAGGCCTATGAGTAGGAGAGATAGTAGATCAGGAGGTAGGAAGTTTATTCAACATCAACAAATTTTGCAAGCCTTGTCTACTTGGGGAGAAGTTGGTGGTGTTTCTAAGCTTGTGCATGCTTTGCTAGACAGTTCAGAGCATAAACCTTTTGTTAGGGTTGATGGTGTCTCAAAGAATGAAGAAGGTTGGGAGAGGAACCCTAATATCAAGCAGTGTCTTCGTAAGGTTTTGGATGGACATTTTACGGCTGCGGTAAAAGTTTTGTGCTCTTCTGGAGTAGCTTCTTATAGTGATGAGACTTTGAAGATGTTGAAGGCAAAACATCCCTTCAAACCTGCTCCTTCAAAGCCTTGTTCTACTTTTCTTGAACCACCCTCGTTGTTGATGTTAATTTGAATTTTACATGCATCAAGTCTTTTCCCAAAGGAACCTCTTGTGGTAGAGATGGTTTGAGAGCACAACACCTTTTAGATGCTTTGTGTGGTGAGGGCTCTGTGGTTGCCACAGGTCTTTTGAGAACGCTTTCATCAGTGGTCAATTTGTGGTTAGGGAGGTAAGTGTCCGCTGAGTTTGGTTGAGTTTGTTGCTTCAGCATCTCTTACGCCGTTGTTGAAGCATGACAAGGGGGTTCGTCCATTGCAGTGGTACTATATGAAGACGGTTGGTGTTCAAAGTAGCCATGAAGGAAGTAAAGATATGAGGGAATATCTAGGAGATTTTCAGTTTGGAGTTGGTATTTCAGGTGGTGCTGAGGCTATTTTACATAGTGTTAACAGGGTTTTAAGTGAGCGTCACTCTGATGGTTCTCTGGCTATGTTGACAGTGGATTTTTTCTAATGCCTTCAACTTGGTTGACAGAACTGTTTTGCTTAGGGGAAGTAAGGGAAAGATGTCCCTCTATCTCTTTTTTTGGGTTGATTTCATGTATGATCAAGCTGCCCGTCTGTATGTTGTTGATGATATTATTTGGTCGGCTACTGGTGTGCAACAAGGAGACCCTTTTGGGCCGCTTCTTTTTTCCCTTGTCTTGCACCCACTTCTTCATCGGATCAGAGACAATTGCAAGTCTCTTCTACATGCTTGGTATCTTGATGATGATACTATTATTGGTCGGAGAGAGGAAGGGGCTAGAGCTTTTGATATCATTAGAGAAGTTGGCCGAGTTTTGGCCTTGAGTTGAATGTTTGCAAGACTGAGCTCTTTGGCCTTCATGTGATGGATCGAAGCTTAGAGAAGATTTACTCCCTGATGGCATTGCAAGGCCGGTTTTGGGTGTTAAGTTGTTGGGTGGGAATGTGAGTAAAGATGATGGTTTACTAGAAGCTAGTCATGAAAAGAGCTGTTAAGGCGGTTGAGTTGATGCACCTTCTTCCGCAGTTGAGGGACCCGCAGAGTGAGCTTCTTTTGCTTCGTTCCTGTATGGGTGTTGCTAAGATTTGTTTAGCTTGAGGACTTGTCTACCGGAACATGGGGAGAGTGCATCTATTTTTTTGATTTGGGACTCCGTGAATCAGTTGAGGGATATTGTAGTTTGTGGGGGCGCTTATTTTGTCGATCTTCAGTGGAGACTTGCTTCTTTTCCAATTCGGTGTGGAGGCCTTGGTTATATTCAGCTATGAAAACTTCTTCTTTTGCTTTTGTGGCTTCTAGAGCTCAGTCTTGGACCTTTCAAGACCACATTCTACGGGGACAGTGGAGTTGTTGATATGGGTTCTGAGTTTTTTGGAGCTTTGGGCAATCTTCAAGCTTTTATTTCTAATTTTGATCTCTTTCTGGTTTCACTGTAAAGAGCACCGTTCCCCTAAAGGCCAACATGCTTTGGCGAGTGCTTTTTATGGGAAGACAGTACAGACGATGGAAGCAACTTTTGGTTTGACCGCTAGACAAAAAAGCGGTTTTTCAGTGTCTACATACAGAACATAGCCAAGACTTCCTTCTTGCCATACCCTATTGATGGACTTGGACAATGTATGTCTTCCGTTGAGTATCGCCTTATGATTACTTTGTTCTCGTCTAGTATGTTTTGTCCTATGCCTAATTGTGGGAGGCCCTTTGATGTTTTAGGGAGCATGCAGTTCATTGTAAAGTACCCGGCTTCAAATATAGGCATGATTTGGTTCGTGATATTTTATGTGACGTGTTTAAGAGAGCAGGGATTTTGGCCAAGAAAGAGGTGCTTGTATCCTTCTTGACTGATCCGCGTGAAGGAAGGTCTATGTTGAGGCATACAGATGTGTTGGTTTTTGGTTGGGTAGGTGGGAAGCTGCTTGTATTGATTTGACATTAGTCTCTCCTTTGGTTGGTTTGGATAATGGCCTTTTTTGGTGGGTAAGGCGGCTCTCACGCAGCCTCTTTGAAGGTGGCTAAGCATGAAAAGGGCTTGTCTTGAAAACCAACATGTGTTTTTTCTTCCGTTCGCTTTTGATACGTTTGGTTTTCTTGCATCTGATGCCGTCGAGATTCTCAGAGGGTGCAACGGGTCTCGCATGGTAGTTTCGCGTCTCCAAGGTCTTCAAATGTAGTGTTTAGAAGGGTCGGATTTGCTATTCAGAAAGGGTTGGCGACACAGCTTGTTGTCCACCTAACTTCTAACTCCTAATTCGATTAATATTTTTTATTCAAAAATAATTAATAAGTGAAATATTCAAAATATTATTTTGTAAATCGGATAAAAGGAAGAAACTAAACACTATTAGTTAATGTTATTTATTTTCTAAAGTTATCTTAAATTTAATACTTATGTTTCTTAATATAAAAAATATATTCCTAAAAAGCATTGCTTAAAAAATTAATAGACTTTATAGTAAAAAAAAAAGAGTTAGTATAATTGTTTATACCAACAATAAATGATTATAATCAAGAAATATATATATATATATATATATATAATATATATATATATATTCAAATTAAATTTATTTATAAGATGGAGTATTTACATGTATAGAAAAAAATCTTATGGTATATAATTTTTTAATTATAATAAATTATATAAATTTCATAAACGGAAAATAAAATTAATGTTAAGTATTACTAAAAAATATTTTTTTTAAAAAAAATCTTACATGTCAACCCATACAAAATTTATAATCTCAATTTTTTTATGGTATATAATTTTATACTTTATTATATTATAATTTTTAGATAAAAAAAAAGTTTAAAAAATGCCAAATCATTAATTTCCGGCGTCACATCAGCAAATTAATCCGGACATTTCACCCGGAATCAGACTTGTGCTAAAAAACTCAATCACCCTCCAAAGTTTCTGCTTTATTTCGAGTTTTTTGAAAGTTCGTGTCACCGGACGCAACCACCCTAAATTTGTGCTATTTATCACCATTTTACCTATGAAAATGGTCGAAATTAGGATTCTTTTTGTAATTATACAGTAATCGATGCAAGTGCGATTCGCATAGTCCAGAACATATGTGCATCGAACATATATGCATATATGACGTGGTCGCAACCAACAAGGATGCAGCAAGTGATCAAATGGACCTTTTTTTTTATACAAATAATAGTAATTTATTCAAAATATTTTAAAAAAATAGTATGATGCAAGTGCAAGTGTGCAATGCTCAACTTTATCTTCACTTGAAAAAAATAACATATAAATCCAAACATTTGACAAATGATGTTGGTTTTACTTTAATCAACTATATATACCTCTATCAATCATATTCATAGTTAACTTTGAATTAAATTGTATATTTTATGAATTGGATAACATCGTATTTCAAATTGACTTAAATACTCAACATTAGATTATTCACTCTAATTTATAAATGCGAAAATAAGTTGAATATCAACTGGGTATATTTAAAATTGTGTAGGTTGAGTTATAGATTGAGTCATCAGCTAGTAAATTAATAAATGTTAATAATGTCTATGGAAAATTAGATTGCTATATATTCTCATCATCGTACCGTTAAATTTATATTTCGATTAAATTCACAAACAATGATTTTACTCTTTAAGTTTTATAATAAGATTTAACAAGTTGCAACTTTGGTTAATTGTATGCCGTATTCAAATTGCCCTATAAAGCAATAAATATCATAATATACACTTTAATATATCAGTCTTTCATTATCTAAAACATATTTGTGGAATTTCACTTTTTCATTAAAAAATTTTTTTTGGAATTTTTATGTTTAATGAATTAAATTTGTCCTATAATGTTGTGTTTTTTTAAATTAATTTTCGAGAGTGATATTAATATAATTAAACTTATGATATTTCGATAAAAAGGTATTTATTTACCTATTACACTTTATGTTCTTTTCATACGATGAAAACATAAACAGGAATATAATTATATTAGGTCCAAAACTATATAAAAATGAACATTAAAATTGTCTTATGTTTGATTAAATAGATATATTCATAGAACATTGCATGGTGTTCATTCGTTATTTTTAGGCTCCATGAAAGGTCATATTTAAATTTATTTTAACAAATCATCTTTGACAATTTTTAAATAACACGATCTTGTATAATGTTTCACAAATTTGAATCATCAAACGTGCTTTTTGAATTACTAAATCAAATTTCATAAAAAAAAAAACACTCAATATTATCTCTTTAATTAAGCATCTAATGCTCAAAAAAAATATTGTATGAGATAATATATTTATTTATATTTTAACACAAATTTCACAAAAAGGTCACTAACTCTAATCAATATAAAGGTTTAAGATGTCTTATGATTTTTCTCTAAAATTCAATTAGTTTAACTTATTCAGAAAAATATAGATAATGAATTTATATTGTTAAAAATAAGGACTTTAGTTGATTTAAGAATGAAAATATTTATTCAAAACCTTAAAATTAGTATTAATTATTTAATGAGAATTTAATCCTCCAAAAAAACTATTTATATATAAAAAATTGCTTTAACATTTCTCCAAAACTCATATACTTTAACTTATTAAAAAAATGTAAATAGTAAATATCTTAAATAAAATCAAGGGACTTTAATCGAGGTAAATAGTGAGAATTATAATATACATCAACACAAAAAAAAAAAAGAAGTAAGCATCATCTTTTTAAGTGAATATTCAACCCTTAAAGAAAGCCAAAATACTAATTGGTGAGAAGTAAGATAATATAAACCCTTATATTTCTTACATTAATTGTACAAATGATCACTCAACTCTAATAAAAATATTTAGGGACTTATCTATAATTTCTCTGAACTTTAGTTATGTTAACTCATTAAAAATATAAATTTAAATTGTATGTTTTTTAAAAAAATTAATTATGTTTTCCCGACAAGTACCAATCCCTAACGGATTATTCATCAATCATCTCAATAATTTTCACATAAAAAACAACTTCTAAAAAAAAAACATGGGAAATTCCGGATGGTACCCCTGTGGTTTGGAGTATTCCGGATTTTGCCCAGAGGTTTTTTTTAGTTCGGATAGTACCCTGTGTTTTAATATTTTCGAAAAATGCCCAAATCCATTTAAATTGTTGAGGGATGTCAACTAAAAAATAATTTTTTTAAAAAATGAGAACAACTTCTTTTTAAAAAAGAAGATAAGAGAGGCTAAACATTTTGCACATAAGTTTTTTTTTAAAATTAATTTAAGTTGACATCCCTTTGCAATTTAAAGGAAGTTGGACATTTCTGGAAAATATGAAAACACAAAGGTACCATCCGAACTAAAAAACTCTCTGGGCAAATCCGGAATACCCCAAACCACAGGGGTACCAATCCGAAATTCCAAAACACACATCCCAGAAGACAAAAGACACCGGTATGGAGCTCTCAGCTCTGTACGTACTAAAAAAAACAGCCATGCCTTGTTAGTTATCATTTGGAAAATGTCATTCAAGTATCATCTAACACAATTAGTACCTGTGAATTAAAGTGATTAAAAACATCAAGGTACCGAAACAACAAATGATTAAAATTTTCTTCATGTAATTATGTCAAACCTTAAAACATTACCTTTTTCCCTCATATACATGTCAATGAATAACCTTCCATTCAGAAAAGAATAATCTTACTATAGCAGAAACGAATCAGTTTAGCTAGCAGCTTCCAAATCGACCATTTTCTTGTCTGTAAAACGATTGGCAATGGAGTTCTCGAGTAAAGCTGGTGGTTGTATCCAAGAATTAAAGCACAAAGGACATGAAGCAGCAGCAAGCAAACATGGGTATAGGCCCAAATATCCATAGAAAGAGAGGGAACGACAAGTAGAATGCTCGAAGGCCAAGAGACCAGAAGAAACTACCTCGGTTCAAGCTCCTTGCAACATACTCCATGGCTTGTCTTCGGCCTTGTGATGTCGGTAAGGTGACTAGAAGCTGACGTGAGCGTAGTATCTAATGCATTGCACGTTCAATAGAAAGGCTACGAGAAAGCAAAGCAATATGGAGAAGTACTTTATTGAAGAGATCATGGAGCTCTTGTTGCATAGATTAGGTTTGATGCTGTTTTGGAACTGCTTGATGAGCTGCTCACGAATACGCTTATTAGTGAGCTTAGTGTGATTGCTGTTGTTGCAAGGAGGGTTGATGCCATTATGTTGTTTCGGGATTGTTTGGACTGCCAGTACACCGTTCTTAAGAGGATCCTGCAAACAGGTGATTATAATAATTTAATGATGCTTTCACAGAGCTAGAAACTTGCTGAAAACATATCAATTAGGTCATGAATATTCACTTAAACACACATCAAATTAGTGATAGCAGAAAAATAAAACATATCAATAAGATCATGAGTACTAGTTTCTAGCTAAGAATTCACAGGGCAGATAATAAAACTAGGATAGTTTGTGTATTATTAGAATTTCCTTAGAAATATATATTTTTATCCCCTAAAAACCACCAAAAAGCTTCAAAAAGTAGCTCTTTGGAAAAAAAAAAAAGTGTCCTACAGTCAGTGTTTAAGGGTGTTTTGGTACTCAACAAACATGGCGTGAGGATACAGAAGGTTCTGATAACAATAAAAAGAGTCAAATAATGTTTGATGAGGTTGATGAAAGTGCAAAGGAAAAAATGTCCTTCTTTGTTGTAAGAAAACATAGCCAGGAGGGGTCCCAGGTGCATATTCTAATGGAATTGATGTTCTTCCACAGTTACTCCAAATTTCAAAAAAGTATAGAGAATTCGAAATTACTTCAACTATCACCATTCACTTGAAAATGTAAGCATGAGAAGACACAGACAGAGTATCACACTTCAAACATCGAGTGAAAAATAAAAGGCAAAAGAATTATTCTATCAGAACTTGAACTTCAAGATTTAGTGTGTATGTGGTCCATGAACACTAAGGCTGACACACATCCATAAAAATAACCAAATCTTGAATTTTAGTGAAGCATCTCGTTCCTATATAAATAGAGATTGATTAATGATTATACATATTCTTACAACCAATTGGCTTCCTTCCTCAGCCACTTTTCATCTTAGCAGCACTTTGGACCATGTAACAACTACAATTCAATGCAGACCCCAATTTTGAGGTGTTTTAGGTATGTTCTTATGTGTTTAAAATAAACATGGCATGCATAATACAAGAGAACTGGACCACTCCATCAAAACAACAACAAATAAAGACTGGTGTGATATATACATGAAGATTACAAGAGTTTAGCGCTCTTGCGAATCCGGAGAGATTCTCCAAGATCAAACCAATTACCAAAATATAACATACATTTTATCGATTCATGAGTAACATTCGAAGCATTTAGCTCCACGTCAGCTGGATCAATACTAAAACAACCAACCCCTGATCAAAATACTGATCATGAGCAGAAAGCTGCAGAACTTCAAATATGACTTTTACCATAAATAAAAAATCCAGTGAATTACCTTAGAAGCTTAGAGCAAACTATAAAACAATTTTCCTACAGAAATTCCTTAGTTTTCTTTGTGTCTTCCTCAAAATCATCAGACAGCAGCAACAATATCAACGACAATTAATATAGTCATAATTCTAAGCAAACCAGAATCTGATTATTGGAATGCCTACTGTAAATGAGTACAACAGTTGGAAATCCTAACACTGCTAGAAGTGACTAAAATCTAAATGCAGCATTAGCATTAAAGAAAAAAAAAATCCAGCCAAATGCGGGGATGAAGAAAACCTAAATCCCGTCTGATTGAGAATTATAAACGCAGAAAAGCAAAATCAAAGAATTCAAGAATTGTAAAAAAGGGGAAGAGAGAGAAAGAAAAAGACTAACAGCCATCATGGAGAGAATCCATTGGTGGCGACTCTCGGCATTGAGACCGATGACAGTGCGTCTAGGACAGCGATAGACAGTGAATAGAAGCCAACCATGGTAAATTCCAAACACTATGAGCCCCGCAGGTACTAACACCATATCCAATTGATACTCCTTCATCCTCTTCTGTGTCGCTTTCTTAAAGTTTTGATTCTAATCCCTCGGGAAAATTTTGCAGAGCGAATTAGTTTCCTTCTTGATCATACGAAGAAGCTTTGAGGGTTTTGTAGCTAGTGATCGAAATGGGAAAGCAATTAAGAGAAGGAAGATGCTTCAAAGCATCACGATGCAAGCGTGTCAACGCGGGCCCTTAATCTTAAAAATTAAGGTTAAACAGCATACAATCGCCGTTAAATATCTTTTTTTTTAAAAATTCGTGAGAATGACGTGTTAGAAAATTATATATTTAAAAAAAAAAAAGAACATCACCTTTAAGTTCGTTATCATTCCCTTAAAATGTTACCAATATTTTTATTTTTTATTTTTTTTTGGAAAACAAGGGTAGGCAACTAGGCCGGGTCAATATCAAATATTGCACCATCCTAAGTCATCCTTATGGATGAGGTTGACGACTTCTTGTGGAAAGACTTCACCTGCTGCAGAGCTGTCTTGACCAAGAGCTGCGAGTTTGTCCGCAACGCTATTGACTTCTCTGAAAACGTGGTTAACTTTTACCTGCATAAAACCGGTCAACAAAATTAAAATATCCTAATTGATCAATTCAATTTTCCAAGGAGGTTTCCATACTTTGTTTATTGCAGTAATGATTGGTAAGTTGTCTCCTTCAATTTCTATGTTTTTTATTTTCATTTCTATTGCTTTTAAGATTCCTCTCCTAAGAGCAAATGCTTCTGCGTGTAAGACATATGTGTAACCACATTGTCCGTAGTCAAAAGCTATTGTTTACTGTTTAGTATTGATTATTTTATTGAGAAAATTGTAATTCAACCGTACATTTTATTTTCATCTTCGATTAGAATAGATAATAGTTTTACCGTATACAATTAAAAAATAAATAATAATCATGAATATTTAAATCATTGGTAATTTATAAAAAGTATAGAGAGGAAGTAGAAAAGTAAAGCTGAAAAGTTAGACAAATAAACTTAAAAATCTTTGGGACGTGTTATATATATTTATATATCGTGTTCGATTTACTGACATCAAATAAATTCACAATTCGACAACATTTAGTGAACAACGACTCTATTTTATTTTGTAATCTTCAAAAGAAAAAGAAGAAAAAAAAGGTGTGGACAGCGTCCAAAACACCGAAACCCACCATTTTGCCATCATAGGTCTCTTATAACATGCTTTGAAGTATGTGATTAACAAGATATTTGAATAAAACAACATAACATCATTATCCTCAAAATCACAATATCAAACTCGGTTTTAAAAGATTTCAGTTATCAATTCGCCGTTGTGTTATAAAAAATCTATCTGCTCCAATGTATATGAATTGTTAAAGAGATATAGATAAGGAACAACCAATGAAGAAAGTTTGAGATTTATAAGACAGAAAATACCAAGTATTGTTGTAAAATCGTAAAATAATGTTTTCTTAGAAATTTTTGTGTAGCACATACTTGAAAGCTTGTTAAAATATACCTTCATATATTTTTGGTCGCTATTCTTACTTATAACAAAATCTAGTTTTATCTATTTTCCGAACTATATAACAACTCAAATCATACTCATATAATTCTAACCAAAAACGATATACAATAAAATTTTTAGTTCTATAACCTATTAGAACAAAGATATATATTTAATGAATATTATACATAAACTTGCACGTATTAAACTAACTTACCTTAAATATAAAGTATCCTACATGTTGTCCCGTTTGGTGGTTATGTTGGAACTATTTTAAAGATGATTATCTTGAATAATCAATAATAATTTATAAAAATTAATAAAACTTTGAATATAATTTATCTCAATAATTTTTAATTCATTTCATATCCGATAATTCTTATCTGACAAATACCTAATTGCTTTCAAATGATGATTGAATGAACACCGGCAATTAAGGCGCCTCTACTGACCCGTGGAAAATAAAATTGGCATAGATAAACAATATCTCAACTAATACAGATTATAAAAAAGACTACTATATCACTATGTTTATTATATTGGATGCGGTTGTCTGCTAGGTAGTAACCATCCATGTGTCTAGACTCTGGATTGACTTCAATTAGATATCACAAATTGCTCTGACCGAATGAGGTTTATCTCGCTTTTGGCATAACGGGTCTTCTGTTGAGTCCGCACGACGGGCTATTAGCTCAGCGGTAGAGCGCGTCCTTGATAATTGCGTTGTTGTGTTTGGGTTGTCAAGGCTCTCAACCACATAGATAGTTCAATGTATCCATCTCGTCTGAACTTGAGATGTGCATCATCCAAGGTACATTCAGGGGCGGAATTAGGACTGGGCGACACTGGGTCGCCGCCCAGCCCAAGCCAAATTTTTGTTTTTTAGTATACTATATTATTTTTATAAACTGGATTAGGTTAACCTTGCAGGCTTTTTAATTTGCCATGCCGCACAGAGAGAAAGTAGCGGCTTTGCCGTCTTCACTTACGTGCTACTTCATTCTACAGCAGTACTTACTGTACTTTTAGACATGTATACTAGTTTAAATTTGGATCTACAGTATGTGATTGTTGGATCTAGTTGTCTCGATCTATTGCCTAATGCCCTAACCTATGCCTATCTATTAAAATAAATCATAGATGATAGTGTTTTTTTTTTAGAATTGTGTCAGTAATATAAAGTACTATACTACTAGTAATTATTCACCATCACGTACCCTTTTCTACTAGTTTCAGTTTATAAAATTTGGATTTATGTGATTACAATGATTAAGTATACTTAAATTAAAAGATCAAATACTAACTATTAAGTATTAGATTAATCTATGATACAAGTTAATTATTTTACTAATGTTATTTTTTAATATGTTATATATTGTGTATATAAGTTAATTTAATTGATTTATATTTTGATTTAATTTTAATTTTTTAGCTATTAGTATATATATTAAATTTAATATTCTAAAATTAACCTTAACAATTTTGTGTGACTTTTATATATTTTTTAATTCTCGATGGTTGTTTAAAAAGAGCCTTTTTATTTCCACCCAAAGTTGATGGGAGTGATGGGACGGAGTAGATATGTCCGGTTCTCGCACCCAAGGTGCATTAACCTTTCTTTTGTTTAATTTTAGTTATTAAATGTTATCGCTAACTTTTCGTTTCCGTGATTTTTTTTTTTGTTATCTCGTCTTTGTTTTAGTTTATTATCTCGTTTTTGTAATTTTTTGTTATCTTATAAATTTCGATTTTGATATTTTATCGTTACTGTAAAAATTTTTGTTTTTATTACTATGTCGTTGGTGTTAATTTTTCCGTTTTTAATTTTGTAGTTACTTGGTTATATTATTATATCATTAAGTTTTTGTAGGATAGTATAACTTGCAATTAAGAAAATAATGAAATTAAAATAACACAACTCGTTTGAAAATGATATTACAATCCAAAAAAAAAATCACATAAATCGCGATAATAACGGTTGAACCCTTTGTCATTCTTGGGTCGTTCTCCACGATGTGATCACATTTTTCGTCGGCACTAATTGGAACAAGAACATGTTGTATAAATGTTGTATGTCCTCCGCCATTGGGTTTCCTCCATAACGTTGAAATCTGGCCATCCGCTAGCCGACGAGAGTGTGATGTTGAGCACATTGAACTACAAAATAGATGGTATGATGGGCACCCTCTCGTAAAATTGAAAATAAATAATTTAAGCCGGAAAAATCGATACTCATAAACTCGAAAACCAAAACTCGTAAACTCGCAAAACAAAATCAGTACAACTAAATTAAAAAAAAACACATTAATTAACATGCATCAAAACTAAAAGAAAATCAACTAACCCCACACACACCAAAAAAGTAATTGAACCTTGCATGCGTTAAAAAATCTTCCAACAAAAATATAATTTTAAAAAAATACTAAAACTAAATGAATGTGCGATGAATTATAATTTAAAACTACTATATAGTTTGTTCTAGTTTGATATGGTTAACTTATTGGCTAACTTTTTGAAAAATGACCATAATTTCATATATTATAACTCTATTAAATTTTGCCCATTCCTAAAACTTTCATGGCTCTGCCCCTGGGTACATTAGCATGACGTACTTCTCCTGTTCGAACTGGGGTTTGAAACCCTCAGGAGGATAGATGGGGCGATTCAGGTGAGATCTAATGTACATCCAACTTTCGATTCACTCGTGGGATCCGGACGGTCCAGGAGACACTACGGCTCCTCTCTTCTCGAGAATCCATACACCCCTTATCAGTATATGGACAACTATCTCTCGAGCACACAGGCGGCCTCAATGGAAAAAACTAGAGCACCTAACAACGCATCTTCGCATACCAATAACTACGAGATCACCCCCTTCATTATGGGGTGACGGAAGAATCGTACCATTCAAGTCGTTTTTTTTAATTTTGGGTGAATTTTTAATGTGCAATAAAATAGATATTTTTGTATTCTACATAGATAAGAGTCGTTTCTGCACAACTAATTTTATAAATTGACAATGGAATATAAATATTCAAACAAGAATATAGTATTCAGAATAAATCACGACAAACTTTCTCATAAAAAATTATTAGCGTGTGTTTTATAGATACCTAACCTATAATATTAACAACATATCTATACATCGCCGTCTTTTGTATAATGAGCTTTACTTTTAGGCCCACAAAACACATGAAAGCAAAGTCAATGTGGGTTTTTTTTTTTTTTTTGATACAAGGTAAGCATAATAGGAGAGTCAGTGTCCGACCTACAACATCCTTACGGATGAGTATAACCACATCGTCTGAGAGATCGTCCTGGTCTTCAGTGGCAGAAATTCCGTGTTTTGCGAGCTTGTCCGCTACCGTGTTGATTTCCCTACAGATGTGTGTGGTGCTTGATTGAGAAAAGCTTGAGATGCTGGCGGAAATGTCTGAAATGATCATGTCTGTCTCCCACGGGGGTTTCCAAGCGTGGTTGATCGAATTGATCAGCATCAGGTTGTCTCCCTCGATCTTAATAGCCGACACTCCTAACTATTTAGCTTTTTGTAGGCCTTCCCGCAGAGCAAACACTTCTGCCTCTAGAACTGAATCTGCATGACATTTCCCTTTTCCATGGGCCAAACGAAGGCCGTTGTTATCTCGAATGATGAAACCAAAGGCAATTTGGTTGTTATTGTCAGATGCTGAGTCAAAGTTAAGCTTAACGAAATTCACTTTTGGTTTTTGCCATCTGATATTCTTGGTCTTCCTTCTTTGTCTTTCATTTATTTTGCTCTTAGTTAATTGTTTATTGTTGGCTTGTTCCCAATATTCAATTTGTTTTAGAGCAATTTGTTTTAGGTTTTGTGTTGGTCTTTTATTGTTAAAGATTATTTGATTTCTATTCAGCCAGATATTCCACCAAATCATTGCCAACTAGTCTAAGTTCTTGAGATGAGATTTTATCCTTCACTAATAAGAGTGTCTCATAGGTGGATTGATTGTAAGTGTCAATATCCTTGAGGATGGTTGATATTTTGGTATTATCCAGGGTCTGGTGAGTGCATTGACACTCAAAAAAAAGATGTTTGGCGCTTTCTGTGTGGTGATTGCAGAATACGCAGTGCATGACCACCGGAATTTTTTGTTTGTCAAGATTTTCTTTGGTTGGGAGACCATTTAGAACCATTTTCCACATGAAAATTTTGACTTTCGGCATGATGCTCATGCCCCATATCCAAGTTTTGTCTTCCGATACCCCAACTTTCCTCCTTTGTATCATGTTTATTGCAGATTTGGTGGAATACCACCCGTCGTCGTTTGTTGACCAATAAATCCTATCTCTTATGTCATTTGTTGGGAGGTTATACTCCTTTATCTTATTAATGATATTTACTTGAAGAATGGCTTCAAGTTGATCAAGGCGTTGTTCGTTCCACTTTTTATCCAAGATAAAGGTATCTACCTTATCCGATGTTCTTATTAGGGTTTGGTCAGACACTACTGTATACAGGGGTTCATCCATTAACCATCGGTCTTCCCAGAACTTGACTGTGCTTCCATCCCCTACTCTCCAACGTAGGCCTTTATTAAATTCTTCTTTCAATTTGGTCAATTTCTTCCATTGCCAAGATGTGTTTTTTCCACACTCGTAATTCCATAGGTTTTGCCCACGGAGATATTTCTCTTCTATAACTTTGACCCATATATTTTCTGGTTCTGCCATAATTTTCCAGAGGAGTTTCATTTGTAGTTCCTTATTCATATCCTCGACCTTTCTTATGCCAGTACCGCCTAGGGCTTTTGGTTTACAGATTTTATCCCAACTAATTAATGGATGGTAGTTTGGTCCTTTATTCCAAAAGAAATTTCTATTAATTTTGTCTAGTTCATTGTGAATGCTTGCAGGTAGCATAAAAGCCTGCATTAGGTAACTTGGTTTTGCGTTAAGGTTTGCTTTAATTAGGGTTGTTCGTCCCTCTTGCGAGAGAGATGAAGCTTTCCATTTCGTGAGTTGTTGTCTTGATTTTTGGATGACTGAGTTGAAAATCTCTTTGTTAACCCTTCCATTTATGATAGGGCAACCTAAATATTGCTCTAGATTTGTGGATGAGGATATCCCAAGATGAGCTTGTATTCTTCTTTTGCTTGCAAGGTCTACATTATTTGAGGTTTGGAAGGTAGATTTGTGATAATTTATTACTTGGCCAGAAGTTTCACAATAGTCATTCAAAACCGATAAGATTTTGTTGCTTGCATCAGTCGTCGCCTTAGTGAAGATGATGATATCATCTGCAAAGGCTAAGAACTGGATTGATGACCCTTTTTTTGTTATGGGGAAGCCAATTGATCGTGGATTTTCTCCACTTATTTTTTGTATATTTCTTGCTAAGATTTCAGCTCCTATGTTAAAGAGGAGCGGAGATAGTGGATCTCCTTAACGGAGACCTCTTTGCGGACAAAGTAGGGTTGTCGGTGAATCATTTATTAACAAAGAATACGAGACAGTTGTTATACATTCGTTAATCCAATTTCTAAATTTCTCACAAAACCCGAATTTTTGTAATACCAATTTGAGAAACTTCCATTCTAGTTTATCATATGCTTTTTCCATGTCCAATTTAACGACCATATACCCTTCTTTTCCTTTTTTGATCTAAACCCGTGGAAAATTTCGTGGGCTATAAGCACATTATCATGGATTGCCCTGTTTTTAGTAAAAGCACTTTGTAGTGGGTGGATTAGTTTGGGTAAGATTGAACTTAATCGGTTTGCTAAAATTTTGGCTATGATTTTGTATACCGTAGAGCAAAGACTGATTGGTCTATAGTTGGCGGTTCTCGTTGGGTTATCAACTTTTGGAAGGAGTGCAATGAACGTGTGTTTCAATTGTTTAAGGATTTTTCTAGTTCTGTAAAAAAATTTTACAGCTCTTGTGACGGCTGGGCCAACGATGTGCCAATACTTCTGATAAAAACCAGCTGTCATTCCGTCAGGGCCGGGAGATTTTTCACTGCCGATGTCAAACCATGCGTTTTTTATTTCCCCGGTAGAGAAAGGTTTACCTAGCTCTGTGTTCTCGTCGTTAGTAATTTCTGGTTGTACGACTTCCAATATTTTTTGGAGTTTACGAATATCGATATTCGACGCTCGAAATCGCATTCTGTAATCTTCTAAAAATTCCTCATTTATGTCACCCTCCTTGGATAGTATGGTTCCATCACTTCTTGTTATATTTGATATTATCTTCTTATTTCTTCTGCCCGTGTCTTTTCTATGGTGGAATTTCGTGTTTTTATCACCTAAACGCAGGTTTGCCGTTTTGGCTCGTTGCACCCAATATTTATGTTGGTATTCCAGAATACATTCTCTTTTCTTGCATAATCTCGTTATCTTATCATTTAATTGTTGATCAAATGACGAGAATAACTGCATTTGGAGGGTTTCTATTTGTTCATCAACGGATTTTAGTTGGGTATTAATGTTCCCGAATTTCGCACGACTCCATTGTTTCAAGTTTTGTTTTAGGAGGTTCGTTTTTTTTAACAAGGTTGAACATGTGTGTTCATGGGAACTGGGTTCTCCATGTTTGTTTGATTAGGTTTTCACAGTCTTGCCGTTGCATCCACATAGACTCGAAATGGAACGGTTTGTTTCTATATGTTGTGACTTGGTTTTGCAGATTAATCGATATTATACAGTGGTCCGAGGTATTAAATGCATGATTTCGAGTATGTATGCTCGGATATTCTTGTATGACTTCTATAGTTGACATTGTTCTGTCGAGTTTTTCATACGTATTTTCGTCTCCTTCCTTCCTTTTTTTTCCAAGTGTACTCATTACCTTTAGTTGGGAGGTCTATTATTCCACATTGCTCAGCTATGTCATGGAGTCTCTTATATTTATTATTGGCAATAAGAGCTCCTCCCTTTTTATCCGAAGGATCCCGTATATCGTTATAGTCTCCTATGACCAGTGTTGGGTTATTTGATGATTTGAATTCGGAAACAAAATTAGACCAAAACTCGTTTTTCTTTTGTTCATTGGGAGGTGCGTAGATCCCGAAGATCCGTGTTTGAAAGCCCGAATTTATGTTAATGTGGTTTAAAATGATGTATCTGCTATGTGTTCTAGTAATCTCTATTTTTTCATTTCGAAGTTGATACTCTTTCCATAACATGCAAAGACCTCCCGAGAAGCCTACTGCCGGTATGAAAAGGATATTATCAAATCCTGCGTTTTTCCATAATGACTCATCCAGTTCGGTACTAATTTTTGTTTCCGCTAGGATTAGAACTTCTACCCCCTCGTTTTTGCAAATTATGTTTAAGTTAGTCCAAAATTTTTCTTACGCATTCCCTTGCAATTCCAAAATGCTAACTTCATTTATACTTATTTCGTGTTATGGGTGGTAGTCTTCCCATTATTCCTACCTTATTTTGATAGAGTGTAGTCATAGTTGTTATTATTGTATCTTAGGTTATGTAGTTATGTGTTTCTATTGTTGTTTCAAAGTTTGATGGTTCGGTATTCACTTGCTTCGTGATCAACCCATGATAGACCATACTGATATGGTTATTATGGTTAAAATCAAAGTTTTTCTTTCTACCGCATACCCAATTGTTATCACATTTTAAGATATCTGATCTGTTACAGAAAGCGCGACAATTGTTACATGAAGATAAGTGACATAGTCTAAATGCAAGAAGCCCGAAAAGGGTGGGTTTTGAATGGAAAAGTTGTTTTTCGAGTGGATGAAACCACCTTAGTTCTATGCAGCCTCCTAATATGGAGCCCTTAGCCATCTCTTTCCATTTCCGGTTGTTCATTGTTGGACTCCATTGTTCAGATAGCTTGTAGTTTTGTTGTTCAAACTTGGTTATTGTACAACTGTTTCTTGTGCCTGCTTCCAAGTTCCTGTTATTCAGATTTTGTTCATTGGATTCTAACTTGCTAGCTACTCTCCCTTGTCCGGTCGGCTGTCTTCTCCTATGTAACAGGTTGTGTTGAAAATCCACACTTCCTTTTGCTTTAATCCTGCACAAAACATACAACAAGGAGCTCACCAGTACCTCATATTTCACATAAGAATACCGGAAGTTAATAATTAATATACATTCATAATCTAAGTTATGGAAATTCCAAATATAGATTATTTTGTTCTTAATGTTCCATATAGAACTTAAGCAAGTTGATCCCAAGTTGTTACTCATTACTAGGGAGATGATGTTAATCATTGCTAGGGAGATGAAGAACATTTCCATTTTATTCATGTTTTTCTGCGCACATAACAACACAACCATAATAAGTTGTTCTTGTTTGTTCATAATAACATTCATAATAACATTACAGAGATAGGGTAGCTTTTCCGGTAGATTATGCAGATATGTACATATTGATCTTAATTTATCAGGTAGATTAAGCACAATAGTAATTTGTTCTTGCATAGACCATATATGTTTCCACCACACAGAATTGTGGTTTAAAATATCACACAAAGGCAGTAGAGATATATTCATTCTCATCCTCAGGTTATAGTAGTTCAAGCTATTCACACAGGGTAAACACCACATATGCCAATCTGCAGGCATATATGATTCCTCAAGTAATATATTGTTGTTGAGATTATGAATAGGTAGTTTAACAGAGGAATTGTCAAAAAACCTGGTTTGTACTTTGAACAGGGCTCCAGTGAGCAAGTATGCTACGAGATCTAGACGAACCCTCGCTTTGGCCTCCGCCAGAGCCTCTTCCCACAAAAGCGGAGGACGACAGGGCTCCACCCGGGCATTGGACATACACCTTGGCTTCAAATGCACGGATCTGGATGACACTTCTTCTAACGGGATATGATGTCGGTTTTTAGAAGGAACCGAACATCGAATAGCAGATCTACGCTCGGACATAGAAGAATCTCTTAATCTTCCTTGCCTCCGCCAATAGCTAAGTCGTTTGTATGTCTTCTTCTTCCTTTTCCTTTTTCCATAGATGAACAAACGAAAATGGTGAAGACTGTAATTTCTCGGTTCAGATGTAGGGTTTGTTAGTGGTGACGATTCCAATGGAGGCTTTGTTATTGTGTTTTGATTTGTGAAAGAGGCTTTTGTAAGCCTAACAGCCATGAACGGCTGAGAAAGACAGCAGTTTGGGGACTAGGGTTTCTGGGTTTTGGGAGGAAGACAGGCGCGTTAAAAGATAATATATAGTTTAATATTTACGGCTATAATTTTATTGTTAAACCACACAAAACGATTTTTTTTTTTGAAGATGGAAAGCGGTTAGATTGGTCTACCTACTCGAGGTAGTCCAACCTAAAGCATCCTTGCGGATGAGAACACAAAGTTCGGGATCTTCAGAAAAATTGATGTTTCGGGGTCGAGATTCCCAAATGGGTCAATCGGTCAGCAAAACAATTGTCCAGTTTTCCGTGAACGTTGGGTGGGTGTAGGCATGGGTCTTAAACCTAAACCTAAATCAACCGGTTTGTTGGTTTAGTCACGTTTTTTTTAAATAATAATAAAAATAAAAATAAGAACCGGACATGAAGTTAAAAATAAATAAATAAAAGTATAAAACAAATCTGAATTAAAATTTTAATTAAATAAATAAAACAAAAAAAATTGAATTTAACTAAAACAAAAAGGGGTTGAACCGGTTTTTCGGTTGCCTACGTATGCTCTCGGGGTTAAGAGGAATTAAAGCCCACGTAATTCTCTTCATTCACTTACCCTTTTTGGGACTTCAGAGTTTTTTTTTTACCCCGCTTACCTTTCAGCCTCGGACTCGGAAGTAGTGCCGCTGTCTTCGGAGTTGGTATCCGATTTGGAGTCATATATTGGTACATTCCGTTGTTTCCGCTTCGCCGTCCTTATCCAATCTTGAATACAAACTTGCATCTCCAACTTCTTGGGCTTCAATTGAATTCTTTTGTGACCGAGTATGTTCCCGTCTTGGCTCATTGCTTGCTCCACCGCAACCGTTGATGCGGGCACGGCCATGAGTTTATGTATAATTCTCACTAATGTTGGATATTTGGGGCTAGTTTTTCCACCAATCCAATATATCAAAATCACCATCAAAAACATATGTTAAGATACTTTTGATATTCCGCATTTGAGGAAGAATGTCTAGGTATTTTTGTTCTTTTAGCTAAAATTTGTTGTGCTTTTGAAAGAAAAGAAGATGAAGAAGAAGAGAGAGAAGGAGTAGGTGTGGTTGAAGAAGAGCTAGAACTTGATTTAAATTTATTAAGAAAGTTTCCAATTTCGGTACTAATGTTTTGCATAATGGTAATTGGGGATTGAACTTGATTCAAAATCACCATCATAACGGTTTAGACCGTGATGATAGACTTTGCAAGTTAGATGTCTCGGGAGTGAAGTGGGCAGCCGAGTTTCCGTACCGGTAATTGGGGATTGGGCGTATTTTCTTTTTAGTAGAAAGACTAGTTAGACTTCATGTTTTTCCTTATCGTTATGTGTGGTTGTTGAATATGTTGTTATTATTGAACATCTTTATAATTTGAAGGATATTTTGATTTAATATTTGAGCCTTGTGTAAGGTCCGTGTATCATTGATGTCAAAATAAGGTCGGGACTGTAACACCCCAAATCCGTAGGACTCGAGGTGCTACTGGGCTAGGATCTCACAATGGATCCTGGCCCTAGCCTGACAACAAGTTCACTGAATCTTACAACAAGGCAGAGATAGATTAAAACAAAACATAAAATTGATGTATATATATATATATATATATATATATATATATATATATATATATATATACATATCAAAAGGTAATACAGAGTACTGCTGAGTACAAAGTCAAAACATAAATCCGTACAACATAAATAACCCATATCCCACGATATCGCCCCAGTGTACGGAGCCCTCAGCAGATCACCCCTCTGGATCACTCTACACCTCTCCTAACCTGCAAAGGATCTACAACACGGTATAAAACCGTTAGCTAACCATACACATATATAAGAAGATGCTAGAGCACAAACACACATCAGGAATCTTAACACATCATCATGCTTTCACACATTTACCCGGTTATTATCTTTATAACGTTACTCATTCAAATAATATATAGATCTGCATATGAAATATGTGACACGAGGAATGTATATAACCCTCGCCTCTACGTGGAATAGCTAGCTGGAGCGGTATCAGTGCACTTTCTCGTATACCATATGGAGTGGTAGGTGCCCTTCCCGTATACCAGATCTAACTAGCTTACAGAGAACTTCCCAGACTCCACTACGGGATGAAAGGTAAGTTGTCACAACCACTACAATGGGCGGTCAATATAACATAAGTCGGTAATGAATCCTATCGCATGCTACAAAGCATATAACAAAACACCACTCAAGCATACATCCAATATAAGGATAGTAGCTAAGTAAGTCCTATGGACTTACCTCAACCTCAGGAGTAAACTCAACCACGATCAACTCTCAGATACGTCCACTCCAATCCGGAGGACAACACTGCCTAGTATCAAGGCATATAATATATATCAGACTCATATCCAACAAGTTCACTGAATCTTACAACAAGGCACAAATAGATTAAAACAAAACATAAAACTGATGTATATATATATATATATATATATATATATATATATATATATATAGATATATAGATATACATATCAAAAGGTAATATAGAGTACTGCTGAGTACAAAGTCAAAACATAAATCCGTACAACATAAATAACCCATATCCCACGATATCGCCCCGGTGTACGGAGCCCTCAACAGAATACCCCTCTGGATCACTCTACAGCTCTCCTAACCTGCAAAGGATCTACAACACGGTATAAAACCGTTAGCTAACCATACACATATATAAGAAGATGCTAGAGCACAAACACACATCAGGAATCTTAACACATCATCATGCTTTCACACATTTACCCGATTATTATCTTTATAACATTACTCATTCAAATAATATATAGATCTGCATATGAAAATATGTGACACGAGGAACGTATATTACCCTCGCCTCTGCGTGGAATAGCTAGCTGGAGTGGTATCAACGCACTTTCCCGTATACCATATGGAGTGGTAGGTGCCCTTCCCGTATACCAGATCTAACTAGCTTACAGAGAACTTCCCAGACTCCACTACAGGATGAAAGGTAAGTTGTCACAACCATTACAATGGGCGGTCAATATAACATAAGTCGGTAATGAATCCTATCGCATGCTACAAAGCATATAACAAAACACCACTCAAGCATACATCCAATATAAGGATAGTATCTAAGTAAGTCCTATGGACTTACCTCAACCTCAGGAGTAAACTCAACCACGATCAACTCTCAGATACGTCCACTCCAATCCGGAAGACAACACTGCCTAATATCAAGGCATATAATATATATCAGACTCATATCCATCAAAGGGTCACACCTAGACCCAAGGGATCCATAAGGATCGTATCCTAACTCATAAACCTCAAAGCCATAACCGGCATAAACGATAACGTACTCATCATCGTTCTAACCTCATACATATACCTAGCATGCCACTAACCCGCTCATACTAGGAAAGGAAAGGATCTACCTAACTTTAGGTAGACCCGGGATAAGACGCACCTGCGTGACAAGAGAGACGCAGGGGCGGAAGAAGCAACCCGCGGGCGCGGCAAGGATCAGCCGCAGGCGCGGTGACAATGGCCGCAGGCAAGGCGCAGGCATGGCGTGGGCGCTGCGGCACGGCTTCCGCAGGGGCGACGACTTCCAGGCACGGGGGCGGCGACAGTGCAGAACGTGATCCCGCGACTTCTCTTCCACTCTTCACGTGATCAAATCACGTCTTCATCCATCCACAACCACATCCATACACACACATACACATTCCAACATCAATCTATGATCCATTCATCTAATCCTAAGCTAAGGAAGGAAGACAAGGAAGAAAGAAAGGAAGGAGAAGCAAGATGCTCACCTCAACTGTTGTGATCACCCAAGGGAAGAACAAACACACTCTCAGCTGACATCACAAGCTCAACAAACAAGCACACCACACTCAGTCACACAAAACTTCACCACAACTCTACCAAACTCCAAGAACTCTCAAGCAAGATCAAGAAGGGAAAGGGAAGGGAAAGGAGCTCGTGAATGTTGGAGAAGAAGTGAGGAAGAAGCCCTTGATCAGCTAAGGAAAGAATAAGAGGAGGAAAGAGTAAAGCACGGGTCAAAGGGTCAACAAAACCGGCTGCAGCCGCAAGAAACCGCGGTTCACTGGCCGCGGGAGCGGAAACCCGCTGGGGCAGCACACATGCCCGCGAGGGCGGCTAAGTCAATCTCGGCTAAGGAAAATCTCGGTCCAAAAGACTAAGGCTCTTACAGGGACCCACTGTGACATCTTAGCCAGTGACATCCGAGTTCTTAGAATTCGGGGTGTTACAATTGGGCTTCTAATAGGAAAAATATGTTGTTGATTCGAAAACAAGCATTACGTTCTATTACAAAGTCTCTTGATTTTAGAATAGTAAATTCAACGGAGATACATTTAGATTACATTACATAAGAGAATTTTAAGAAACAAGATGATAAAAATTAAGAAAATTTAACATAAATAAAGTTCTTGGGATGAACTCCAAAATAAATCTAAACTTTATTTAACTTCCGGAGGTTGGAAACCAATACTATGGAGTCTTGAGACCCAATATTGATTTTTCTAAATCTCTCTCTTCTCCTAACCTCTATCTTCTACTTCGCGATATCTCTGCAAGTGTCAAAGAAAAAAGAAAATAAATTATTTGATATGACACAATGACTCTATATAATATGACCCAATAATGATCGTGTAGTTATAATAATATTAATATTAAATATAATTGCTTCAACTTACTTGGAGATAACTTCTAACTTGATCAATAGTTAAACTATCATCATCAACATTCATCACCATCCAAATTTGTGTTCCGGTGGCCACTACATAAAAAAGTAAAAACATTAAATACCAAGTTCGAGAGTTAGTACATGTAGAATATTAAATTAAAGTACCAAGTCAGAGAGTTACATTTAGATCCCCCGAGCATTTCAACAACATTTTTGAATTTGAGTTTTAATTCTTCTGTCCACACTCTTCTTTGTTGTTTTTGGATGTGTTGTTGTGGATAAGGGTTTGTACAACAAGGAGCATAGTTGGAACTAAAATCAGTTCGAAGAAAGTATTTTCTGTATACACCAGCACTTTGACTAGATCTTGATTCTCCATATCTTATTAAGATTAGGGTTGCCTCTCTCAAGGCTTTGATGCCTGCGAATTAACAAAATTGATCGAAGAACATGCTTTAATTTTCAAAATGTATATAAATTCTTGAAATCATAAATACATGGTTATATATCATATATATGTAAACATGCTCAAATTTATGTATAAACTCTACATAAAGACTTACCATCACTTATCGCTTCTCTTTGCTGTTGACCTTCCATGTTAGGGATTCTCTTTCTAAGTTCTTCTTGAAGGATCGATGCATACATGCCAATTACCATTAACTTGCTTTCAACACTCAATAACGAATATAAGTAAACAAAGAAATGGTTTATACGAATTTGTATATCTAGAGGCGATAGACTCAAAATGACAACAAATTGTCTCAGCGATTCCATTTTTACCTCTGGGTTTTTCGAGATTATTTGTTTTCTCTTTCTCAATATCTTAGACTAAAAGTATTCACATTATATAGAGATTAGAAATCATATTATAAATGATAGAGATAACATGCGCCAGAGAAATATCATGTAGACAAGCATTTTTTCCATTGTACCATTCATTAATGATGTAAATAATATCATTCCTTATTTGTCCAAGTAATAATGGTATAGATAAAGTCGCATTGAAGATTTCAAAGTCAAACGGTAATTTATATACTTTTCTTTTTTGGATATTGATGTGTGTACCTCCCCGCATCTCATCGCGCATATATATAGGGTCGGATCCGGTGGGAACCTCTCTTAGAGAGTTAGAGTAGGGAGTAGGAACTCCTAACATCCGTCAGATCAAATATTGAACGACCATGATGGAAGAACCATATTAAGCTTAAATTGGTGAGTTTTATTGGATTGTTAATATTAACTCACTAGCATATAATATATCGTTAAAGTAGGAAAGAATATATATTAATTTTGATTAACAAATCTCCAAATTTATTGTAACAAAATATAAACGGTTGGTTTTATCATCACGAACGTTAAATTATATATGTGATGATCTTTAAAATATAACCAACCGGTCGTTTTGTATCACCTGGTCGTTAGGTATTAAAATTATGTTCGTTAACTTGTTAGGTCGTTAAAATTATGGTCGAAATTAGTGGGCTATGACGGTCGTTAATTTGTTAGTTTGTTATAGTTTTAGGTTGTTAATTTGCTAAGACGTTAAAAGTACGGTCGTTAATTTGTTAGGTCATTATAATTTTAGGTCGTTAGTTTGTTAGGTCATTAAAATTACGGTCGTTAACTAGATTAATAAAGTTTCTCCGGCGGTTAAATATGTTTTAGGTCGTTAATTTGTTAGGCCGTTAAAATTACGGTCGTTAATTTGTTAGGCCATTATAACTTTAGGTTGTTAATTTGTTAGGTCATTAAAATTTTAATTTGTTAGGCCATTAAAACTTACTTTGTTAGCGCGTCGTTAACTAGATTAATAAAGTTTCGTCGCAGTTAAATATGTTTTAGGTCGTTAATTTGTAAGCCGTTAAATTACGATCGTTAGTTTGTTAGGTCATTATAATTTTAGATCGTTAATTTGTTAGGTTTTAAAATTACGGTCCTTAACTAGATTAATAAAATTTCGCCGGCGGTTTAAAATTACGGTTTTTAATTTGTTAGGTCATTATAAATTTTTAATGATTTAACGATCGTTATATTCTTTTAGTTTGGTTTAAGTAGGTGATGAGATGAAAACGATTATGAATATTGAATATAGCATTTTTTTGTACTTAATTGGTATATTTACACATCTAATTTAGCAATAGAATATCTTGATCAATAAATATTTCAATATTACCAAATACAACTTTTAATCACGGACGTCCACACAAAACAATCATACGAATGGTAGAGGTTCCTATTCCCTACTCTAAGAAAAGTTCCTATATATATATATATATATTGTAACACCCCAAATCCGTAGGACTCGAAGTGCTACTAGGCTAGGATCTCACAATGGATCTTGACCCTAGCCTGACAACAATTTCACTAATCTTACAACAAGGCACAAATAGATTAAAACGAAACATGAAACTGATATATATAGGTACTGTTGAGTACAATCAAAACATAACAAATATATACAAGATCAAAAGATCTCAATCCCACGAGGACGACCTAGTGTACGGAGCCCTCAGCAAATCACCCTCTCTGGATCACTCTGCAGTTCTCCTAACCTGCGAGGGATCTACAACACAGTATAAAACCGTTAGCTAACCATACACATATATAAGATGAGCATAAGCACAAGCACACATCAAGAATATTAAACACCTTATCATGATATCACGCATTTACCCATTTTATAATCTTTATAAATATAGTCCAACACTCAAATTGTGAGATCGAGATTTTTGGCGACCGAGGAATATAACCCTCGCATCTTGGTGCTAATGCCAGCTGGAGTGGTGATGCGGTCACCGTCCCCGTATACCCTATGGGAGTGGAGAAAACCCGCCCCACAATCCAGAACTGACCTGCCCATAGAGAACCTCCAGTCTCCCAGCGGGATGAAAGAATAGTTGTCACGGCCCTACAATGGGCAGTCACTAAACCATAGGTCGGTAATAACAGTATCACATGCTAACAGCATAAACATACACCACTCATGCAACATCCAATATAGAGATGGCAGCTAAGTAAGTCCTATGGACTTACTTCAATCTCGGAAGTACTCTCAACTACGATCAACTCTCAGATACGTCCACTCCAATCCGGAGGACAACACAGCCTATACAAGGCATACATATATATATCAAACTCCTATCACACAAAGGAGTCACACCTAGACCAAGGGATCCATAGGGATCATATCCAACTCGTAAACCTCGAAGCCCTAACCGCATATCTATATCATACTCATCACCTTCCGATACCTAGCATGGTACTAGTTCCCTCATACTAAGAAAGGAAAAGAGCTACCCAACTATAGGTAGTCCCGGGACAACGCACCCGCATGATCAAGGGACGCAGGAGCGGAACAGACAACCCGCAGGCACGGCAGGGAGCAGCCGCAGGCGCGGTGACAAGGGACGCAGGCAACGCAAGCAAGGCGCTGGCGCGGTCGATGCGGCACGGCTTCCGCAGGGGGCGGCTTCCAGGCGGGGGCGGCGACAGTGCAGAACGTGATCCGCGACTCTTCTTTCACTCTTTACGTGATCAAAACGTCTTCTTCATTCCAAAATCACCCACATGCATAAACATACACATTCCAACATTAACCTACATTCAAATCATCTAATCCTAAGCTAAAGAGATGGAATCAAAGAAGAAGAGAAGGAGAAGAAGCAAGGAACTCACCACTACTGAAGGTCTAGGCAAAATGTAACACCCCCCGAATCTGCGGGACTCGAGGTGCTACCGGGCTAGGATCTCACAATGGATCCTGACCCTAGCCTGACAACAATTTCACCGATCTTACAACAAGGCACCAACAGATTAAAACCAAAACATAAAACTGATATATAAACATGTCAAAAGGTTTATACAACTGCTGAGTACAACAACATATCATATATATATATACATATCCAAAATACCCATCCACGAGTATAACCCCAGTGTACGGAGCCCTCAGCAGATCGCCCCGTCTGGATCACTCTGCAGTGTCCTAACCTGCAAAGTCTACAACACGGCATTACACCGTTAGCTAACCAAACACATACAAAGGAAGATGCTAGAGCACATGCACACGTCAGAACTTAAACATATAAACATGTTGTCACACATTTACCCATTTTATTATCTTATAATAATAGTCCGGCGCATACAGCGTATAAATAATAACTCAATATGAACGTATGTGACACGAGGAATATAACCCTCGCCTCTCGGGAATGGTGCCCTGGAATGGGGTCCCACCTCCCGTGTACCCTATGGGAGTGGTGCAGGTGGCCGGCCCACTGAGCCATACTGGCCTGCCCGAAGAGAACCTCCAGACTCCCAGCGGGATGAATGGACAAGTTGTCACGGCCCTACAATGGGCAGTCAATAGACCATAGGTCGGTAATACAATATATCATACGGGCTATAAAGCATAACATCCACCACTCAGGCACACATCCAATATATGGAGGGCAGCTAAGTAAGTCCTATGGACTTACCTCAACCTCGGGAGTCACAGACTCAGAATACTCGGCTCCGCTCTGGAGATCAACTCAACCTAAACAAGGTATAACGCATACATCATATACATATCCATACAAGGGGTCACACCTAGACCCAAGGGATCCATACGGATCATATTCCAACTCGTAATCCTCAAGGCCGTAACCGGCATAACAGTTCCGTACTCAACTCATTCTAACCTCAACTCGCACCTAGCAGCTACTAACACTCATACTAGGAAGGAAAAGGATCTACCTAGCCTTAGGTAGATCCGGGACAAAACGCACCTGCGGGTCACAAGGGACGCAGGGGCGAAAGCAGGTGGCCGCGGGCGGCGGAATGTGGCCGCGGGGGCGGTGACACGGAACGTGGGCGGCCGCTGGCACGCCAACGCAGGCGCTGTGGCACGGCCGGGGGCGGTGGCTCTTGGCCGCGGGGCGACAGTGCTTCGCGGGGTGAGTGGCAAGTCTTGTACACATATACACATACAACATCAGAACATGCCTAGGCAATCATCTAATCCTAAGCTATGAAGGAAAGCAAGAAAGAAAGAAGAGAGGAGAAGAACCCTTACCACACTTGTGGTCTAAGGCTGCAGGAGAGCTCAACATACACCAAGGCTGGCTTCCAAGCCCAGCATAACCTCAGCCAACACTCACACAAGGTACACACACACAAACTCTCACAAAACTCTTCCACAACTCAAGAACAAGATCCAAGGAAGCAAGGGAAGCAAGGAACGTGGAGAAAGCTGGAGAAGAAGATGAAGAAACCCTTGATCAGCCAAAGGTAAGAAGGAGCAAAGTAAAGGTAAAGCACGGGTCAACAAGGTCAAAGAAGACGGCTGCAGCCGCCGGAACCCGCAGGGCGGTCCAAGCAGCCGCAGGGGCGGCGCCACTCACCGCGGGGGCGGCAAGACCAACCTCGGCCAAAGCTAATCTCGGCCAAGGTCCGGTCTCGGCCCGAAAGACTACGGCTCTTACATCTCTCCCCCTAAAAACAAGTTTCGTCCCGAAACTTGCATAAACCTCGAAAGCACATAACCTCAAAACCGGGATACACTCTCTATCATAGAGGTATCATAACACATACCTGGCCTCAACCATACGCTATAACCTCAACACGGGCGTGGAGAAACATCATCTCCCGCAAAAGATCACAATCCTATCCGGGGCATAGAGAGAAGCGTCTCTAGCCAAACCAACATCGGGGCATGGAGAAGATATCTCCATCCAATCCTACATATCTCGAGATAGCATGGAGGTAAGAACCATCTCCAGCTATACCTATCGGTCGTACTAGCACAACAGGATCTGTAACAGATCATACACACACATCACAGCTAGCACGAAATAAACACATAATGGCATATAAGCACATAAACACATAAAGCATATAACACTCACCGAGGTAATTCTAAGATCTATCCCGGCGATCCCACTGGTACCTCTATCCCAGCATAGGAACTCTGGATAGTTCCTCTGGATTACTATCCTCAGTCTCCCAAGTAGCCTCTTCAGGTCCACGTCTCGACCACTATATCCTCAACATAGGAATGTCCTTCGAACGCAGGCGTCTCATACCTCGCTCTAGGACTGCAATAGGATGCTCAGCAAACGTGTGGTCCGGCTCAACCACCAAATCATCATAACTCACAAATGTGTCTCGGTCTGGTATATACTCCCTCAGCTGAGACACGTGGAACACAGGGTGAACACCCTCTAATCTCGGAGGCAAAGCCAATCTGTAGGCTGCCGCTCCCAACCCGATCCAGAATCTCGAATGGTCCGACATATCGGGCGGCTCAACTTCCCCTTAATGCCGAATCTCCTCACACCTCGTGTCGGGGACACTCTCAGCCACACATGGGCTCCAACTCGGAACTCTAGAGGTCTGCGCCTCCTGTCTGGATACGACTTCTGACGGCTCTGAGCCGTCAGCAGTCGCTCTCTAATCAGGGCTACTCGGGCCATATCATCCTGAATCTGATCAGGGGCTATACCGTTGACACTGCTCTGCTCATCCAGCATAACGGAGTCCGACATCTCTGTCCATACAGTGCCTCATGTGGGGCCATCCCAATAGATGCATGTCAGTTGTTGTTGTATGAGAACTCAACTAGTGGGAAGTGATCCGTCCACACTTGTCCCCAATCCAACACACAAGCTCGCATCATATCCTCCAGCGTCTGAATGGTCCTCTCTGACTGACCATCGGTCTGAGGATGAAACTCCGTCGTGAAATGTAAACTCGTCCCCAGGGCAGTCTGAATCTACTGCCAAAACCTCGAGGTAAATCGCCCATCTCTGTCAGAGACGATCGTCCTCGGCACCCCATGGAGTCTCACTATTTGCCTAGTGTACTCCTCAGCCAGTCTGCTCACCGGCCACGTCTCCCTGATCGGAACAAAACGTTTCGTCTTCGTCAATCTGTCCACAATGACCCAGATAGCATCATAACCCCGGCTCAATCACAATCCGGTCACAAAATCCATGGTGACGTCTTCCCACTTCCTCTGTGGAACAGGAAGTGGATGAAGCTCGCCCCCAGGTCTGAAATGCTCGATCTTGACCTGCTGGCAGGTCGCACAATGTGCCACAAATCTGGCCACATCGGGCTTCAGCCCACCCCACTAGTATATACGTCTCAAATCTTGATACATCTTACTCGTACCTGGATGTACCGAGTAAGGTGTACAGTGAGCCTCCTGTAGAATCCTCTGACGTAAATCTGCGTCAGTAGGTACACAGACGCGACCTCGGCGTCTCAACACTCCATCTGCCCCCAGAAGGAACTGTGGTGCCTCATCTCGAGACATCCTCTCCCGTATCCTCAGCAACATCGGGCAAGTCTCCTGCTTCTGTTGGATCTCCCCCAACAGATCAGGTAGAACCTCTAAGATACTCAGTCGGGCATCCTCATCAGGAAACTGGATGTCCAACTCTAACCATCTTAGGTCTCTCTGCAGTTGAGACTGTACTGTCAATCTCGCGATCGCCTGCTCTCGAGGCGTCTTCCGGCTCAGGGCGTCGGCGACAACGTTCGCCTTCCCCGGATGATACAGAATCTCCAAGTCAAAATCCTTAATCAGCTCGAGCCACCTACGCTGGCGGTTATTCAACTCCCGCTGCGTAAAAATATACTTCAAACTCTGATGGTCGGTGAAGATCTGGCATGTGGCACCATACAGGTAATGTCTCCAAATCTTCAGTGCATGAACTACCGCGGCCAACTCCAGATCATGAGTCGGGTAGTTCTCCTCATACGTCTTCAGCTGTCGAGACGCATAAGCAATCACTCTGCCCCGCTGCATCAACACACATCCCAAGCCAAGCTTGGATGCATCACTGTAAACCACGAAGTCAGCTGTACCCTTTGGCTATGCCAAAACAGGAGCAGACGTCAAACGTCTCTTCAGCTCCTCAAAACTCCGCATACACTGATCAGACCACACAAATCTGGTAGTCTTCCTCAGCAAACTCCTCAGTGGACGGGCAATCATGGAAAATCCCTCCACAAAGCGTCTGTAATAACCGGCTAGGACAAGGAAACTACGTACCTCCTTGACGTTCGTCGGTGTCATTCATGCCGCTACTGCCTCAATCTTCGCCGGATCAACCTTGATCCCCTCGGCGGAAACAATATGACCCAGGAATGCTACCTCTGGCATCCAAAACTCGCACTTAGAGAACTTCTCATAAAGTTCTCTATCCCGCAAAACCTGTAGTACCGTCCTCAAATGTCCTGCATGCTCCTCTCTGTTGCGAGAGTACACCAGGATGTCATCTATAAAGACCACCACAAACTGATCCAGGAAGTCGATGAAGATGTTGTTCATCAACTCCATGAAAACTGCCGGGGCATTCGTGAGCCTGAATGGCATCACTATAAACTCGTAGTGTCCATAACAGGTCCGAAATGCCGTCCTGTGCACATCCTGCTCTCTCACCCTCAACCGGTGATATCCTGAGCGCAGGTCTATCCTGGAGAACACTGAAGCTCCCTGTAACTGATCCAACAAATCATCAATGCGCGGCAACGGATACTTGTTCTTGATGGTCACCTTATTCAGCTCTCGGTAATCTATGCATAGCCTCAACGATCCGTCCTTCTTCCGTACGACGAGGACCGGTGCCCCCCATGGGGATACGCTAGGGCGAATGAAGCTCTTCTCAGCCAACTCCTCGAGTTTCTTCTTCAGCTCTAACATCTCGACAGGCGCCATCCGGTATGGGACCTTCGAGATCGGTCTCGTACCCGGCTCTAAATCAATCCCAAAGTTCACACTCCTCTGAGGTGGCAAACTGGACGGCTCAGCAAACACATCCACAAACTCATCAACCACTGGGATATCCTCTAAGGCTGGACTCTCCCCCTCCTTCATGGCGTAACACCAGAAGGCCTCACAACCCTGGGCAATCAACCTAGCTGCCTGTATAGCACTGATAACCATGCCTACCTTCCCGAGGTCCCAAACTCGGAAAACCGCTAACTGACCAGACTCGGTAGAGAGGGTGACAGTCCTCCTACCCACATCTAAAACCGCAGAATGCCTATCCATCCAATCCATACCAAGGATGACTTCCTCATGCTCCAGCGGCATGACAAAGAAGTCAACTAAAAGCACACGGGTCCCTACAGAAATGGGACAATCATGGATCTCACGGGTACCTCTGACCCTACCCCCATTGGGTAGCCCTATAATAAAGGGCATCCCCTCTACAGTGTCTAGACCTAGACGTTCAACACAAGCAACATATATGAATGAGTGCGTAGCACCCGTGTCAAACAAAACACGAACAGGTAAGCCATAAATAAGAATGGTACCTGTAGCAGTAGGTGCAGCCGGCTCCTCTGCACTCCTCAGCTCAAAAACTCGGCCCTGAGGGCCACGGGTGTCAGTGGTGCTCCCACAACGACCTCTACCTCTGCTCGGCCCAAGAGCAGATCCCTGAGCCGTTTGACGATCTGGGACCTTCTGTTGTCCCTGTGTCTGCTGCTGCTGAGGTGGCCTCTGTCCACCCCCAGCTCCACCAGCAGGTGAAGAACCCTGTTGTGAAGAAGCTCCGCTCTGACGGCAGAACACTGCTCTGTTACCTCGCCCACCACACGTGAAGCAAGTCACCGGCTGTCTCGGGCACTTTGGCCTAATATGTCCCTGCTCTCCACAGTTATAGCATTGTCGAGCTCTACTAGTAGCCGGTGTAGGCGAAGGCTGACTCTGGCGACTCTGACCTCGCCCTGACCCAGCAGCTCCATCCGTACCGCTAGTCTGCCCTGTGCGTTACCTCTTCTCAGACCCCCCGGTCTGAAAAGCTCTCCTCTGACTGACCCGCTCACGCTCATAGTCAGCGGCTCGATCCTGGTAGTCCATCAGGGACTCACAATGAAATCCCGCCATATAAGCCCGGGTGGCATCCCTCAGCCGTCGGGAAAATAGATACACATGCTGATCAGCAGGAGGTGCAGTTGGTCCTAACAGTGCCAGCTCCTCCTGAAACCTCCGGATGGCCTCAGAAACTGGCACATCCTCGAACTCGGCCTCCACAAAATCCCTCAGTCTCTCCTTCCGCAGCGAGGCAGGGCAAAAACGCTCTCGGATCATAGACCTCATCTACTCATAACTGGTGACCTGACCTCGTACGGATCTCCACCAGTGCTGCGCTAACTCCCTGAACAAGCTCTGCACTAATCCGACCTGTCTATCAACTGGACACCTAATAGACTCCAGAGCCGAGTCTACGTGTCCTATCCACAGCTCTACCTCCAACCCCACCTTCCCAAAGAAAGGGGGTACTCTCATCTGATGGAAAGCCTTCAACCAACTGTCTGGTCGAGGCCCTTTATACTCCTCCTGTACTCGAACGACCTCAGCAACAGGTGCCGGTGCAGCTGACACCTGTGTAACGGTGTGGGACCTCTCAGATGGCCCCTCCTGCGCTGGCAGATCCGGGGCACGTCTACCTGCCCTGGCAGCCTCCTCAACCCGCCGGATGTAATCACGGAAGGTTGGTCCCTCCATGGAGACACGGTCCGAGTCTGCTGACTGGACTCGCTATGGACCCTGTCCCCTAGTTGTGCCTTCCCCCATCTCAGGGGCGGCACTCTCAGCAACCTCTGCCTGAACGTCCTCTTCTTCACGCAGCTCAGCAGCAGGGATCCTACCCCGTCCTCTACCTAACGGAGGTCTTCCTCTACCCTGTCCTGCAGCAGGTAAAACTCTAGTCTGAACCATCTGCAAAGGACATAAACCTAACTCAGATGGCAATATATATGCCGTATGTATAGGTATATAACACATCATCACAGCAGATAGTATCTATCTATACATATATATAATTATACTGTCGAGATCTTCAGAAGGGCGATGGCTCACGTACACGATATCCCAAAACGTTTTGTACTCATTTCAAAACCAAAACCTTTTGAAAAATCAGACCCCTTTCGGGTTCTGTTTATTTATCTATTCGAACTTTATTGCAGATTACTAGTGCCATTGTTGTCAACCTGGGCTCTGATACCACCTTTGTAACACCCCGAATCTTCGGGACTCGAGGTGCTACCGGCTAGGATCTCACAATGGATCCTGACCCTAGCCTAACAACAATTTCACCGATCTTACAACAAGGCACCAACAGATTAAAACCAAAACATAAAACTGATATATAAACATGTCAAAAGGTTTATACAACTACTGAGTACAACAAAACATATCATATATATATACATATCCAAAATACCCATCCACGAGTATAACCCCAGTGTACGGAGCCCTCGGCAGATCGCCCCGTCTGGATCACTCTGCAGTGTCCTAACCTGCAAAGTCTACAACACGGCATTACACCGTTAGCTAACCAAACACATACAAAGGAAGATGCTAGAGCACATGCACACGTTAGAACTTAAACATATAAACATGTTGTCACACATTTACCCATTTTATTATCTTATAATAATAGTCCGGCGCATATAGCGTATAAATAATAACTCAATATGAACGTATGTGACACGAGGAATATAACCCTCGCCTCTCGGGAATGGTGCCAGCTGGAATAGGATCCGGTCCCACCTCCCGTGTACCCTATGGGAGTGGTGCAGGTGGCCGGCCCACTGAGCCATACTGGCCTGCCCGAAGAGAACCTCTAGACTCCCGGCGGGATGAATGGACAAGTTGTCACGGCCCTACAATGGGCAGTCAATAGACTATAGGTCGGTAATACAATATAACATACGGGCTATAAAGCATAACATCCACCACTCAGGCACACATCCAATATATGGAGGGCAGCTAAGTAAGTCCTATGGACTTACCTCAACCTCGGGAGTCACAAACTCAGAATACTTGGCTCCGCTTTGGAGATCAACTCAACCTAAACAAGGTATAATGCATACATCATATACATATCCATACAAGGGGTCACACCTAGACCCAAGGGATCCATACGGATCATATTCCAACTCGTAATCCTCAAGGCCGTAACCGGCATAACAGTTCCGTACTCAACTCATTCTAACCTCAACTCGCACCTAGCGGGCTACTAACACTCATACTAGGAAGGAAAAGGATCTACCAAGCCTTAGGTAGATCCGGGACAAAACGCACCTGCGGGTCACAAGGGACGCAGGGGCGAAAGCAGGTGGCCGCGGGCGCGGCGGAGTGTGGCCGCGGGGGCAGTGACACGGAACGTGGGCGGCCGCTAGCACGCCGCTTGCGCAACACAGGCACTGTGGCACGGTAGCCGCGGGGGCGGTGGCTCTTGGCCGCGGGGGCGGCGACAGTGTAGAAGGCAACTTCGCGGCTTCTCTTCGGTTCTACACGTGATCAAATCACGTCTATACTCTCATCCAAAGCCAAGACCATACACATGTATACACATACAACATCAGAACATGCCTAGGCAATTATCTAATCCTAAGCTATGAAGGAAAGCAAGAAAGAAAGAAGAGAGGAGAAGAACCCTTACCACACTTGTGGTCTAAGGCTGCAGGAGAGCTCAACATACACCAAGGTTGGCTTCCAAGCCCAGCATAACCTCAGCCAACACTCACACAAGGTAACACACACACAAAACTCTCACAAAACTCTTCCACAACTCAAGAACAAGATCCAAGGAAGCAAGGGAAGCAAGGAACGTGGAGAGAAGCTGGAGAAGAAGATGAAGAAACCCTTGATCAACCAAAGGTAAGAAGGAGCAAAGTAAAGAGTAAAGCACGGGTCAACAAGGTCAAAGAAGACGGCTGCAGCCGCTGGAACCCGCAGGGGCGGTCCAAGCAGCCGCAGGGGCGGCGCCACTCACCGCGGGGGCGGCAAGACCAACCTCGGCCAAAACTAATCTCGGCCAAGGTCCGGTCTCGGCCTGAAAGACTACGGCTCTTACAACAAGAGCACAAGCACTATCTCAGCTGGCATCACAAGGTCAGCAGCTAAGCACATCATCAACCTTACCAACCAAAACACTTCCAAGCTTAAGAACACTCACACACAAGATCAAAGATGATGAAGGAGAAGCAAGAAGGACGAAGGGGCTGGAATGGAGAAGTGAAGAAGGGAACCCTTGCTCAGCAAGGAAAAGAAATAAGCAAGGCAAAGGGTAAAACACGGGTCAAAGGAGTCAACAAAACCGGCTGCAGCCGCCGGAAATCGCAGGGGCGGTTCCCTGAGCCGCAGGGGCGGAAACCCGCAGGGGCAGCAGACATGCCCGCGGGTGTGGAAAGACCAATCTCGGCCAAAGCCAATCTCGGCTAAGGTCCAATCTCGGTCCGAAAGACTAAGGCTCTTACATCTCACCCCCCTAAAAACAAGTTTCGTCCCGAAACTTGCCAAGTCCTGAAACCACTCGGACTCAAAAGCCGAGATAAACTCTCTATAACCTCAAACATAAGCATGGAGGAATGCATCAACTCACGCATCAAAACACTATCCAAGGCCTAGAGGAACCATCTCCAGCTAAACCTATCATAACACCATAACATGGAGGAAAGAACCATCTCCAGCTATAACAATAATCATACTAACACAACAAGATCAAATAAGATCATAATCACATCAAAGCTAGCATGAAAATAAACACATCATAGTATATAAGCATATAAGCACATAACACTCACCAAGGTAGTACTGAGATCTACTCGGTGATCCTACTGGTGCATCTAACTCAACATAGAACTCGGGATAATTCCTCTGGATACTATCCTCAGTCTCCTATTTAGCCTCATCAGGTCCTTGTCTCGACCACTGTATCCTCAGCATAGAGATGTCCTTCGAACGTAGGCGTCTCATACCTCGTTCTAGGACTGCAATAGGGTGCTCAACAAAAGTGTGGTCCGGCTCGACCACCAAATCCTCATAACTCACTATATGTCTCGGATCTGGTATGTACTCCCTCAGCTTAGACACGTGAAATACAGGGTGAACACCCTCTAATCTCGGAGGCAAGGCTAATCTGTAAGCTGCGCTCCCAACCCGATCCAGAATCTCGAACGGTCCGACATATCGGGGCTCAACTTCCCCTTAATGCCAAAACGCCTAACACTTCGTGTCGGAGACACTCTCAACCACACATGGGCTCCAACTCTGAACTCTAGAGGTCTACGCCTCCTATCAGCATAAGACTTTTGACGGCTCTGCGCAGTCAACATCCGCTCTCTATTCAGTGCTACTCGAGCCACATCATCCTGAATCTGATCAGGTGCTAAACCGTTAACACTGCTCTGCTCATCCCAGCATAACGGGGTACGGCATCTCTGTCCATACAGTGCCTCATATGGGGCCATCCCAATAGATGCATGTCAGTTGTTGTTGTATGAGAACTCAACAAGTGGGAGATGATCCGTCCACACTTGTCCCCAATCCAACACACAAGCTCGCAACATATCCTCCAGGGTCTGAATGGTCCTCTCTGACTGACCATCTGTCTGAGGATGGAACACAGTCGTGAAGTGCAAACTCGTCCCCAGGGCAGTCTGAATCTGCTGCCAGAATCTCGAGATAAATCGTCCATCTCTGTCTGAGACGATCGTCCTCGGTACCCCATGGAGTCTCACTATCTGCCTAGTGTACTCCTCAGCTAATATGCTCGTCGACCACGTCTCCCTAATAGGAATAAAATGTGCCGTCTTCGTCAATCTGTCCACTATGACCCAAATGGCATCAAAATTCCGGCTCAGCCTCGGTCCAGTCACAAAATCCATGGTGACGTCCTCCCACTTCCTCTATGGAACAGGAAGTGGATGAAGCTCACCTCCAGGTCTGAAATGCTCGATCTTGACCTGCTGGCAGGTCGCACACTGTGCCAAAAATCTGGCAACATTGGGCTTCAGCCCTCCCCACCAATATAGACGTCTCAAATCCTGATATATCTTACTTGTACCTGGATGTTCAAAGTAAGGTGTATAGTGAGCCTCCTGTAAATCCTCTAACGTAAATCTACATCAACAGGTACACATACGCGACCCTGGCGCCTCAACACTCCATCTGCTCCCAGCAGAAACTGTGGTGCCTCATCTCGAGACATCCTCTCTCGGATCCTCATCAGTGTCGGGCAGGTCTTCTACTTCTCTTGGATCTCATCCAACAGATCAGGAAGAACCTCTAAAGTATGTAGCTAGGCATCCTCATCAGGAAACTAGATGTTCAACTCTAACTAGATCTGATCCCTCTGCAACGTTCGCCTTCCCTGGATGATACAGAATCTCTAAATCAAAATCCTTGATCAGCTCGAGCCACCTACGCTGGCGGTTATTCAATTCCCGCTCTTGAAAATATACTTAGACTCTTATGGTTTGTGAAGATCTGGCACGTAGCACCATACAGGTAATGTCTCTAGATCTTCAGTGCATGAACTACCGCTGCCAACTCCAGATCATGAGTCGGGTAGTTCTCCTCATACGTCTTCAGCTGTCGAGACGCATAACCAATAACTCTGCCTCGCTGCATCAAAACACATCCCAAGACTAGCTTGGATGCATCACTGTATACCACAAAATCCTCTGTACCCTCTGGCTGTGCCAAAATAGGAGCAAAAGTCAGATGTCTCTTCAGCTCCTCAAAACTCTACATACACTGATTAGACCACACAAATCTGGTAGTTTTCCTCAACAAACTCGTCAGTGGACGGGCAATCACAGAGAATCCCTCCACGAAGCGTTTGTAATAACCGGCTAGGCCAAGGAAGCTACGTACTTCCTTGACGTTCGTCGGTGTAGTCCATGCGGCTACTGCCTCAATCTTCGCCGGATCCACCTTGATGCCTTCAGCTGATACAACATGACCCAGGAATGCTACCTCTGGCATCCAGAACTCACACTTAGAGAACTTAGCATAAAGTTCTCTATCCCGCAAAACCTGCAATACAGTCCTCAGATGTCCTGCATGCTCCTCTCCACTTCGAGAGTATACCAGAATGTCATCTATAAAGACCACCACAAACTGATCCAGGAAGTCAATGAAGATGTTGTTCATCAACTCCATGAAAACTGTTGGGGCATTCGTAAGCCCAAATGGCATCACTACAAACTCGTAGTGGCCATATCCGGTCCGGAATGTTGTCCTGTGCACATCCTGCTCTCTCACCCTCAGCTAGTGATACCCGGAACGCAGGTCAATCCTGGAAAACACAGTCGCTCCCTGAAGTTGATCTAACAAATCATCAATGCGCGGTAATGGATACTTGTTCTTGATGGTCACCTTGTTCAGCTCTCTGTAATCAATGCATAACCTCAGTGATCCGTCCTTCTTCCGTACGAAGAGGACAGGTGCTCCCCATAGGGACACGCTAGGGCGAATGAAGCCCTTCTCAACTAGCTCCTCAAGTTGCTTCTTCAGCTAAAGCATCTCGACAGGCGCCATCCGGTATGGGGCCTTCGAGATCGGTCTCGTACCAGACTCTAACTCAATACTGAAGTCCACACTCCTCTGAGGCGGCAAACTAGACGGCTCAGCAAAAACATCAGTAAAATCACAGACCACTGGGATATCCTCTAATGCTGGACTCTCCCCCTCCTTCATGGCATAACACCAGAAGGCCTCATAACCTTGTGCAATCAGTCTCGCTCCCCGTATAGCACTAATAACCGTACATGTCTTTCCAAGGTCCCAACCTCGGAAAACCTCTATCTGACCTAACTCGGTAGAGAGGGTAACAGTCCTCCTACCTACATCTAAGAGTGCAGAATGTCTATCCATGCAATCTATACCAAGAATGACTTCTTCATGCTCTAATGGCATGACAAAGAGATCAACTAGTAACACACGGGTCCCTACAGAAATGGGACAACCGTGAATCTCACGGGTACCTCTGACCCTACCACCATTGGGTAACCCTATAATAAAGGGCATCCCCTCAACTGTATCTAAACTAAGACGCTCTACACAGGCATCAAAAATAAAAGAGTGCGTAGCACCAGTATCAAATAAGACTCTAACAGGTAAACCATGAATCAGAATGGTACCTGTAGCAGTCGGTGCAGTTGGCTCCTCTGCACTCCTAAGCTCAAAGACTCGGCCCTGTGGCCCTCTGGTATCAGTGGTGCTCCCACCACGACCTCTGCCTCTACTCGGCCCAAGAGTAGATCCCTAGGTCGTAGGGCGATCTGGGACTCTCTGTTGTCCCTGAATATGCTGTTGTTGAGGTGGCCTCTGCGCACCTCCCACTGCACTAGCAGAAGAAGAACCCTGCTGAGAGGCAGCTCCGCCCTGTCGGCAGTAAACGGCTTTGTGACCCTGCCTACCACAAGTGTAGCAAGTCACTAGTGGTCTCGTGCACTCTGGCCTCATATGCCCTGGATCGCCACAATTAAAACACTGACGTCCCTTATCTGCAACTGGTGCAGATGAAGGTTGACTTTGGCGTCTTTGACCTCGCCAACCACTAACAACTCCACCAGTACCACTGGTATGCCCTATACGCTGTCTCTTCTCAGACCCTCCGGTCTGAGATGCTCTCCTCTGACCAGTTCGCTCCCTCTCATAGTCGGAAGCTCTGTCCTGATAATCTGTAAGAGTCTCACAATGAAATCCTGCCATGTAAGTCCGGGTAGCATCCCTCAGTCGTCGGGAAAACAGATATACGTGCTGATCTACAGGAGGTGCAGCTGGACCCAGCAATGTCAACTCCTCCTGAAACCTCCTGATAGCCTCGGAGACTGGTACATCCTCAAACCCAGCCTCCACGAAATCCCGCAGTTTCTCCCTCCTCAGTGAGGCAGGGCAGAAACGCTCTCTGATCATAGTCCTCATATGCTCATAACTTGTAACCTGACCCCGTACTGATCTCCACCAGTGATGTGTCAAGTCCCGGAATAAAGTCTGAATCAACTCTATATGTCTGTTTATTGGACATCTAATGGACTCCAAAGCTGAATCCACATGCCCAATCCAGAGCTCAACCTCTAACCCCACCTTCCCAGTGAAAGGGGGTACACCCATCTGATGAAAAGCCTTCAACCAAGTGTCTGGTCTAGGCCCTCTATGCTCCTCTCGAACCTGAGGAATCTCAGCAGCCTGTGCCTGTACAGTTGGCACCTGTGTAACCCCGTGGGATCTCTCAGATGGTCCCTCCTGTGCTTGTAAATCTGGGGCACGTCTACCGGCTCTGGCAGCCTCCTCTACTCGTCTAATGTAAGCACGGAACTCGGATCCCCCATGGAGACACGATCAGAATCACCAGACTGTGCTCTATGTGCTCCCTGTCTCTCAGCTGCATCGTTCCTAGTATCAGGAACGACGCTCTCAGCAACCTCCTCATGTATCTCTCCCGATGTCTGTGAACCACCAGCAGGAGTCCTACCTCATACACTACCTAGAGGGGGTCTACCTCTACCTCGTCTAGCTGCAGGTAAGGCTCTAGTCTGAATCATCTGCAGAAGACGTAAACCTAACTTAGAAGGCTATATATATGTCATATGTATAGATATATATCAAATCAATCACAACAGAATATCTATATATATCTATACTATCGAGATCTTCAGAGGGGCGATGGTTCACGTACACGGTATCCCAAAACATTTGTACTCATTTCAAAACCAAAACCTTTTGAAAAGTCAGACCCCTTTTCGGGTTCTGTTTATTTATCTATTCGACCCTGTATCGCAGATTACAAGTGCCATTGTTGTCAACCTGGGCTCTGATACCAACTTTGTAACACCCCAAATCCGTAGGACTCGGAGTGCTACTGGGCTAGGATCTCACAATGGATCCTGACCCTAGCCTGACAACAATTTCACTGATCTTACAACAAGGCACAAATAGATTAAAACAAAACATGAAACTGATATATATAAATCCCAAAAGGTTATACAGAGTATTGTTGAGTACAATCAAAACATAACAAATATATACAAGATCAAAAGATCCCAATCCCACGAGGACGACCTAGTGTACGGAGCCCTCAGTAGATCACCCTCTCTGGATCACTATGCAATTCTCCTAACCTGCGAGGGATCTACAACATGGTATAAAACCGTTAGCTAACCATACACATATATAAGATGAGCATAAGCACAAGCACACATCAAGAATATTAAACACCTCATCATGATATCACGTATTTACCCATTTTATAATCTTTATAAATAGAGTCCAACACTCAAATTGTATATATAAGGATATCAATATGAATATATGTGACACGAGGAATATAACCCTCGCCTCTCGGTGCTAATGCCAGCTGGAGTGGTGATGCGGTCACCGTCCCCGTATACCCTATGGGAGTGGAGAAAGCCCGCCCCACAATCCAGAACGGACCTGCCCGTAGAGAACCTCCAGTCTCCCAGCGGGATGAAAGGATAGTTGTCACGGCCCTACAATGGGCAATCACTAAACCATAGGTCGGTAATAACAGTATCACATGCTAACAAGCATAAACATACACCACTCATGCAACATCCAATATAGAGATGGCAGCTAAGTAAGTCCTATGGACTTACCTCAATCTCGGAAGTACTCTCAACTACGATCAACTCTCATATACGTCCACTCCAATGCGGAGGACAACACAACCTATACAAGGCATACATATATATATCAAACTCCTATCACACAAAGGGGTCACACCTAGACCCAAGGGATCCATAGGGATCATATCCAACTCGTAAACCTCAAAGCCCTAACTGGCATATCTATATCATACTCATCATCATCATCCGATACTTAGCATGGTACTAGTTCCCTCATACTAAGAAAGGAAAAGAGCTACCCAACTATAGGTAGTCCCGGGACAAGACGCACCTGCGTGATCAAGGGACGCAAGAGCGGAACAGACAACCCGCAGGCGCGGAAGGGAGCAGCCGCAGGCGCGGTGACAAGAGACGCAGGCAACGCAGGCAAGGCGCTGGCACGGGCGCTGCGGCACGGCTTCCGCAGGGGCGGCGGCTTCCAAGCGCGGGGGCGGCGACAGTGCAGAACGTGATCCCGCGACTCTTCTTTCACTCTTCACGTGATCAAATTACGTCTTCTTCATTCCAAAATCACCCACATGCATAAACATACACATTCCAACATTAACCTACATTCAAATCATCTAATCCTAAGCTAAAGAGATGGAATCAAAGAAGAAGAGAAGGAGAAGAAGCAAGGAACTCACCACTACTGAAGGTCTAGGCAAAACAAGAGCACAAGCACTATCTCAGCTGGTATCACAAGCTCAACAGCTAAGCACATCATCAACCTTACCAACCAAAACACTTCCAAGCTTAAGAACACTCACACACAAGATCAAAGAAGATGAAGGAGAAGCAAGAAGGACGTAGGGGCTGGAATGGAGAAGTGAAGAAGGGAACCCTTGCTCACCAAGGAAAAGAAAGGAGTAAGGCAAAGGGTAAAGCACGGTTCAAAGGAGTCAACAAAACCGGCTACAGCCGCCGGAAACCGTAGGGGAGGTTCCCTGAGCCGCAGGGGCGGCAGACATGCCCTCGGGTGCGGAAAGACCAATCTCGGCCAAAGCCAATCTCGGCTAAGGTCCAATCTCGGTCCGAAAGACTAAGGCTCTTACATATATAATGTTTCTCCCTCGCTCTACTCTACGCCTTCTACGAGCTCACCAAGAAGCCATGGTGTGAACAACTCGTGTTGTGCGGCACCATGAGGGCCCACACTGATATGGTGATTGCCATCGCAAACCCCATTGACAACGGCGACATGATCGTCTCGGCTTCTTGCGACAAGTCCATCATTCTCTGGCACCTCACTAAGGAGGACAAGGTTTACGGAGTTCTCCATCGTCATCTTAACATGTATGATGAAAATATGAAATGTATGATTGTTTAATCTCCAAATCATCTATTTATATAAGTTCTCAAATTGTCGGTCTTACTTGATAATCGATTTGAGATAGTGAAATCCATAAAAATATTTAACGTAAATAAATTGTGCTGATAGTCGTTCTAAAAAAAAGAAAATTCGTTTAAAATTATAACTTAGCAAAATTTTCAACATAAAATTGTTGAAAATGTATTGTAATCCACTCTCTAAAGAAGAAGAAAACACACATGGTCAAGAAGAAAACCCATTTGAAAATCTTGTATCCACATGTTGACTTGACCCCTTGTTAAGTTGACGTGATGTGGATCTAGGATTTCTAAATGAGTTGTTTAGAAATCTTGTATCCACATGTTAACTTGACGTGTTGTGGATAGATTTCTAAATGGGAATTTTCTTCTTATTATTTCTTGACCATGTGGATTTCGAAAGTGGATTACAATAATTTTTTTAAACGATTTTATGTTGAATATTTCGCTAAATTATAATTTGTTAAAAATGAATTTTCTTCTTTTTTGGAACGACTATCATAACAATTTATTCACATTAAATATATCACGTTCTCACATCGACTACTAAGTAAGACTGCCAATTTGAAAACTTGGATAAATAGATGATTTGGAGATGAAACAAATCATAATGCATAAATCATGGCATCATCTTATAAACAAAATAAATGCATCTATGCATAACAAGAAATAGAGTTTCTTGGAGTAAAAATAAAAGTTGGAGAAATAGTGTTGCAAGAATATGTCCTAGAAAAAGTAGAAAATTTCACAGATAAAATAGAAGATAGAAAGAAACTAGAGATGTTTATAGGATGTCTCACATATGCTTCAAAGTTATCAAGGATATAGCTAAGCTTAGAAATTCTCTACAAGTTAAGCTAAAAAAGGAACAAACTTGGATTTGGACCAATCTGGATACTTAGATAGTTCAAGATCCTAAAAAAATGTCGTAAGAAGTTCTCAGTCTTAACTTTACCAAATGTGGTTGATGATTTGATACTTGAAACTGATGCAAACAACTACCATTGGAGGCTTGGAGCTATATATCTTAAAAATCAAAATTAAAAAAGATACTAAACTCTACATGTACAGTGGTGGAAGTTTCAATAAGGCCGAATGCAATTACATCACTATATATGAAGAATGAAATACTTATATCCTAAAAGGGATAGATAAATTAATAATTTTTCTTGCTCGAAAACATTTCACTATTAGAATTGATTGCAAAGGAATATTAGGTTTAGTTCAAAATAATTTGAGTAACATGAAAGCGCAAGAGAGGCTCTTACGTTGGCAACTCACACGTAAGAAATATTCCTTTGACATTGAACATGTGCAGGGATCAAATAACTCTTTGGCAAAATAGCCTAACACAAGAGCTTGCGTATAAGTCTTCTCAAGCAATCGATGTCATCTTCCAGCAAAACAAAACAAAAAACAATATTAGGAAAATTATATCAATTCCCATGGACAACAGTCGAGAAAGAAGAGTTGAACAAGATTGTACAATCTTTCTTCTTGATGCCGGTAGAGGAGGCAGACAAACAAAAATATAAAGAAGAAACTGATTATCATCTAAGATGGGTATCAACTGTAAGTTATTACTATACGTTAACCTTATGCAAAAATTTTCAAAAAAAAGATCTAGAAATGGTTTGATCCCATCTTGCGACAGAATGACTCAAAGAATTTTGAATTTGTAGTTAGTTAAGTTTATGTTTTTCATTCCCTTTGACGTCCAAGAGAAGATGAAAGGCAACTGAAAGTACAAAGAGTTTCCTAGTTGGTATTCTTATGTGATGAGTGGAATTATATGTTCATACTATGATATCTACCATAAATGGAGCACCTTGGAGAATCGATTCAATAGACTTAGAATGAAGGCAGTTAGTTTACCGGCAAACCCATCAAGAGAATGTGACATTCTATTTGCTTGGGATTATGGAATGTGTCAAACTTTATTCGGAGGTCTTCCAACACCATGAAGTCCACTCATACAACATTTTACAAAGTTTCAAAAAAATGTTTTAACAAGGTCAAGAAGTATGAAGGAGCTGAGAATCTACTATATTATATTCACCAAACAAATATGGAGGTTGAAGGAGGAAGATCTAGAGCGCCACATTATCTGTTCATGTTCCGGACAATTACAAATCAATTATCTCAAGATTCAATTACTGTTTGGGGGTAAAATTTCATGAATTTTCATAATTTATTTTTTTTATAAAAATTACGCAAAATTTAATTACATGTTATACATGTGGTTAATATCTCCAAAGTTGGCATACAACTAATTTATTTACATTTTAGAAAACATTGGGATCTCTAAAATGTTATCATCATGTTAATTAACATGATTCTTATTTAGGCTCAAATCTAATAAATAGTAGACAAATTCAAAGTTAATTGGGCCTCATATTTTTATTAGTCCAAATGCTAATTAATTACAAGAATTAGCTAAAAGAAAAGACTAAATTTAAAAGAAAATGATAAAGGTAATGCAAGAGTTTTGAAATCTTGAAACCGTTCAACTCCCACCATCAAACGAGAAGAACTAATAAGTTTCTCCACAAATTAAAAAGATAAAAGAAAAGAAATCAATGCTAAATTGTGGTTACTGAGAGGTTATCAAAATAACCTCTTTCTTCTCCAATCTCTTGTACATATGGGCACGTTCATTAGAAAAATAAACAACAAAGAAAGAAGTACAAGAGAAAGAGACTCGGATAGAGAAGAAAGCAAAATTGTATGATACACGGAGGAAGAGATTTGAAAATCAATGATCTTGATTAGAACAGTCAATAAGTGAAAGATTTACTTTCCTTATTTTTTGCTCTTTTAATTGATTTGATTTGAAGATTTATTCCTCACGTAAAATAAAAAGCACATACATTTCAAGTAGTGTTTTTACTCAAATCAAGCATACTGTTGCTTTTGTTCCCATTTCCATAATTCCATATCATGTATCATCTGTATACTGGGATTTGGTTATAATGTAAGTACATCAAGTTTGAAGGATGAATGATCCATATCGATCGAAAGTGATGAACTTCTCTGCGTTGCAACCGTAGTTGGATAGAAACCGATGGGTTTCTCCGCTACACAAGATACTGTAGTTGGATGAAATCGATAGGTTTCCCCGCTACACAAGGATACCGTAGTTGGATGGAATCCATGGATTCTACCACTATAAAGTCGAGACAATCGGAGTTAATGGGTTTCACGAGTGAAACAGTAAAAGTGCAGGATTCGTGAGGATCGAATTGGTCGAATATGAATATGGAAGTTGAAGTTTAAGTTGATATTTTGGGAGTCTTGTCAAATTAAAAAGGGTTTTGAGGTTGTAGAAAATTCCTTAGACCTCTCCAGATGGAATGCATGGCCAATGCTATTCATCAGTACAATAATGTGTTCATTATCATCAGCAATATGCACCCGTAATCATTATTTTCCAATTGATGGTACACTTTTGCTCTCTCTGAGTTAACAAGGGTTGTTTGTTTTCTATACTTGAACATGGCGGTTGACATGGGAATACATACCTATTGATTTGCAAAAGAGAAACTCACAGTTATAGGCTTTGATATAGCAAAGAGTGAAAGAAGAGGATGAGTTGTTCAAAAGTGCAGAGAAACCACTCGACTACCAAGTCTGATCTTGACGGTAGACTGAAGGGTCGGAGTGATCTTGAATCACAAAAAATGAAAAAAAATATAGAAAGTATATAAAGAAAATATTGATACCAGTAGACATGAAAAATGCAATGGATCATCTTAACTTCATTTTCTTTCAAAATTCACTGGTGCTGGATTTGAGTATTCAACATTTCCAAACTTGAAGCTTTGTATATTGTCCTACAAATTGAAAGGACGTTGGAAGAATTGAAGAAAGGAAAGAAAGGAAAAGCAAAAAAGAAAGTTCAAAATATGGATCTTCTATTGACAATGAGACTCATCTTCTTTTTTTTTAATGTATTGTTTGATTCTTCCGAGGATATTAAAGACATTTTATCTGATGATGTAAGAAGCCGGGCTATTCCAGAGTGCGGAACATTTAGCCATTTTCTTGTTTTTTAATAAACCGTAACTGGATGCGCGGAGACACCGACCCTCATTTACCTAAAAAAATCTTCTTTTTCTTTAACCAAGAGAAGAAAAAAATAAATGTAAAATGAATGCTCTAAATATGGAAGGTTGTTGACAATGGCTCACGTAAAAGATTTGCTTTGCAAAACAATTTTGGTTTATATGTAAAGTGAACCCACAAAAATGAGCTTTTGTAAAGAATAACTCATACAAACAAATCCTTACAAAGTGACCTCATTAACACAAAGTTTTATAAATATGGTCATAAATGATAAATTTACGGTTAAAAATCGTAATTAAATATTATCAAAAAACCTTTGTGTGATTATTTTTGCCAATACACCATGTTCGTATGTGGTCCGAAAGTAAATACTTTTGGATCACTACATCACGCCCGTGGTTGAACCGAAAGTATATACTTTTGGTCACTACATCAGCGGCTCAAATATTCTTTTTAGAACTACGGGTGATTTGATGTCTTAAAAATAAAAAGACTACGTAGGAAACTCGACTGATAAATTATCGAGTCCAATCACACAAATTAAATTGACTTTTATAATATAAAGTCAAATAAATACTCAAACCGAATTTATCATGGTTGGTAGAACTACGTAAAGACTTGACGTCATTAAAAAGGCTACGTAGGTAACTCGATATTAAATTTAATATATTATCGGGTACAGTCGCAAAATAAATTCAAATATTATTTTATTGCAAAATTGTCTCGTCCAAGTAAAGTACTATTTAAGTCGAATCTTGGACTTAAAATCAAAATGAAAAATTTCTTGAACTCGATATAAAGCATCCACTCATCGAGTTTGCCCACACACAAAATCCAAACCAAATATCTTTTAATCCAGAACTACGTTACGACTTGATGCTCTTTTATGAGCTACATATGAAATCCAATATCGGATTCAGTCGCACCGTCAAAATAAAATCAACTCCAAAACAAATATCGGAATTAAACCAAAATTCTCAAATATTTCCGAACTCGATATAAAACATCTGCTCGTCGAGTTTAACCATAAAAAATCCAATCAATTAAGAACTACGTGCGGCTTAATTCTTAAAAAGGATACGTAGGAAATTTAGTACGAGTAATTTGATGACCAAATTCAGTCACTAAAAATTAAAATCAAATAACCTAATCTATCACTTTTCTTGACCATGTGCGTGAAATCGAAGGCGATTGCCTGGTGATTATTAATTCGGTAAAACGAATTTGGAAATCACCTTGGGATCTCGATCTCTTTTTGTCGGATGTGTCTAATATTTTAGCTAGTTTTTCTCAGGTCAAAATCAGACATGTCTTCAAAGAGGTCAATGCGGTGGCTGATTTGTTAGCCGAGTTGGGTCATGATGACCGATTGGTGCCCAACTCGTCCGTTCCGAGAGTTGAGGAGCTCATCCGTAAGGATGCCCGAGGACGAAGAGTCTCGAGGAGATGATTCTTCCTAATTGCTTACCGTGTATTATCAAAAAAAAAATGTGCATGATAGCGAGATAAAGTAAGCAACCCTTCCTAGAAGGTGGGTTTAATTTAATCCTTTGATGCATGATCTAGATATAAACGTCATGTAAATTATAGTTGGATCATCGTCTAGGCAACCCTTCCTAGAAGTTGGGTTTAGACTTTGATTCTCTGATGCATGAAAACACCGCACTGAACTACGTAAAGCTTGATCCTCTTTAAAGAGGTACGTTGGCAACCCCTTGAAAAACCGGGTGCAGCCCAAATCACAAAAACCAACCAAATATCGGTTTTTGTATAACTTAGAATCAAAAGGTCAAAAGAGAGGGTCGAACTCAAATAATAAATAAATTAAATGTGTTTTGTAAATTTGTGCTCAATAAAATAAAATAAAATATTTTTATAAATTTGTGTACATTTTTACTCAACAGTCACATTAAACATACCTACCCTCAAAAATCATATTCATGCCAAAGCAACCGGGTATTTCTACATCTATTAATATATTAAACAACATAAAAAATAAAAATAGTATTATATTCAAGGTTGATTTTACTACGGTGATAATCCTTGAAGTACTACGACCATATTTCCCAAAAACTATGGAGTTCTCATATTCAATTCCAGACTATATAAGGGACTTAAAGTTGGGAGAATTAATGTGGATAGTTTCTATGACATCCTCATATGTTGGGATAAATAATATTCAAAGAGCATTTATGAAGCTATTTATAAGGATGTTGATATATCATATGAAGATATTGATACATCATACGAGGATAATGGTGTATCATACGAAGATAGCATCGGAGAAGAAGGAATGCACAACATCAAATATTGTATGGATTAGTTAAAAACATCATCATCACAAGCTTGAAGAATCTCGTGAGTATTATGTAAGAGTACATAATGTTCTTTCAAATTTTTTTTAATTATTGAACGTTGACACAATTGGCCATGTGAGTGAGTCAAAGTCAGGGTCATTAATGTAAGAGCCTTAGTCTTTTAGACCGAGTTTACCTTAGCCGAGATTTGGCTTAGGCCGAGATGTGATCTTTTCCGCCCCCGCGGGTTTCCGCTCCCGCGGCCCAAGGAACCGCCCCTACGGGTTCCTGCTGCTGCAGCCGGTTTTGTTGACCGGTTGACTCGTGCTTTGCCCTCTTTTCCTTACTTCTTTCTTACCTTGCTGAGCAAGGGCTTCACCTCATTTCCCGTTCCTGACCTCCCTACGTCCTTCTTGCTTCTCCTTCTTACTCCTTGATCTTGTTCTTGTGTTTCCTTTGGGTTTGGAAGAGATTTGATGTGGTTTTGATGATGTTGATGCTAATGGGTGTGATTGCTGAGCTTGAGAGTCAGTGATAGGGTGTTGTTGATCCTTTCCTTCCTGCATAAGACCACAAGTGTGGTAAACTTCTTGCTTCTTCGTCCTTCTCTTCTTCCTTTCTTTGATTCCATCTTCCTTAGCTTAGGATTAGATGATTTGATCATAGATTAATGTTAGTATGTGTATGTATATGCATGTGCGTGATTTTGGAATGGAAGAGACGTGATTTGATCACGTGAAGAGTGAAAGAAGACTCGCGGGGCTACGTTCTGCATCGTCGCCGCCCCCGCGCCTGGAAGCCGCCGCTCCTGCGGAAGACGTGTTACCGCACCCGCGGCCAGAAGCCACCATCCCAGCGGCAATGGTCCCAGTGCCAGCGCCCGCGTTATTCCGCGCCTGCGCTTGCCAGCGGCCACGGTCACCGCGCCTGCGGCCGAGCCTTACCCTGCCTGCGGTTTTCCTGTTCCGCCCCTGCGTCTTTCCGTCACGCAGGTGCGTCTTGTCCCGGGTCTACCTAGAGTTGGGTAGATCCTTTCCTTTCCTAGTATGAGTGGTTTAGTGGCATGCTAGGTACGTATATGAGGATAGAATGAGGATGATCATGTTATCGTTTATGTCGGGTATGGCTTTGAGGTTTATGAGTTAGGTTATGATCCTTATGGATCTCTTGGGTCCAGGTGTAACCCTTTGATGGATATGAGTATGATATATTGTTATGCCTTGTTATTAGGCAGTGTTGTCCTCTAGATTGGAGTGGACCGTGTTTGAGATCGTGGTTGAGATTACTTCTGAGTTCGAGGTAAGTCCATAGTACTTACTTAGCTGTCATCCTTATATTGGATGTGTGCATGAGTGGTGTTTGTTATATGCTTTATAGCATGCGTTATGATGATTACCGACCTATGGTCTAGTGATTGTCCACTGTAGGGCCGTGACAACATACCCTTTCATCCCTTCGTGGAGTCTAGGAGGTTCTCTGTAGTCATGCCAGATCTGGTACACGGGACGGACCCTTTCACCATTCCCACAGGGTACACGGGGAGGTGTGCCGGTGCCACTCCAGCTGGCTATTGCACTCGGAGGCGAGGGTTATATTCCTCGTGTCACATATATTCATATTGATATATATATATATATATATATATATATATATATATATATATATATATATATATATATATATATATATATATATATATATATATATATATACGCTTGAGTGACTGGACGTTATTAAGATAATAAACCGGGTAAATGTGTGATAGCATGGTGATGTGTTTACTATTCATTGGTGTTTGATTGTGCTTATGCATCTTCTTATATATGCGTATGGTTAGCTAACGGTTTTATACCGTGTTGTAGATCCTTTGCAGGTTAGGAGAGCTGTAGAGTGATCCAGAGGGGTGATCTGCTGAGGGCTCCGTACACTGGGTCGTCCTCATGGGATATGAGATCTTTTGATCATGTATATATTTATTTTTTATTTGTACTCAGCAGTACTTTGTATAAACCTTTTGATACTTTTATATCAATTTGATGTATTGTATTTAATCTATTGGTGCCTTGTTGTAAGATTCAGTGAACTTGTTGTCAGGCTAGGGTCAGGATCCATTGTGAGATCCTAGCCCAGTAGCACCTCGAGTCCTACGGATTTGGGGTGTTACAAAGTTGGTATCAGAGCCCAGGTTGACAACAATGGCACTAGTAATCTGCGATAAAGGTCAAATAGATAAATAAACAGAACCCAAAAGGGGTCTGACTTTTCAAAAGGTTTTGATTCTGAAATGAGTACGAAATGTTTTGGGATATCGTGTACGTGAGCCATCGCCCCTCTGAAGACCTCGACAGTATATATATATAGATATTCTGTTGTGATTGATTTGATATATATCTATACATATGACATATATATAGCCTTCTAAGTTAGGTTTACGTCCTCTGCAGATGGTTCAGACTAGAGCCATACCTGTAGCTGGACGAGGTAGAGGTAGACCCCCTCTAAGTAGAGGACGGGGTAGGACTTCCGTTGTTGATCCACGTGCAACGGAAGAGGTTCACGAGGACGTTGTTGAGAGTGTCGTTCCTGAGACTGGGAACGGGGTAGCTAGGAGACAGGGTCCACAGCGAGTCCAGTCAGATGACTCGGATTATGTCTACATGGGAGGACCAGAGTTTTGTGAGTATATCCGGCGAGTGGAGGAGGCTGTCAGAGCAGGTAGACCTATCCCGGATCTGCCAGCACAGGAGGGATCATATAAGAAATCCCACGGGGTTACTCAGGTGCCAGCTGCACCGGCACCTGCTGCTGAGATTGCTAGAGTTACAGAGGAGTACAGAGGGCCTAGACTAGACACTTGGTTGAAGGTTTTTCATCAGATGGGAATACCCCCTTTCTCTAGGAAGGTGGGGTTAGAGGTTGAGCTCTAGATTGGACATGTGGACTCCGCTCTGGAGTCTATTAGATGTCTAGCAGACAGGCAGATAGAGTTGGTACAGACTCTGTTTAGGGATTTGGCACAACATTGGTGGAGGTCTGTACGGGGTCAGGTCACCAGTTATGACCAGATGAGGACCATGATTAGAGAGCGTTTCTGCCCTGCCTCACTGAAGAGGGAGAAACCGCGGGATTTTGTGGAGGTTGACTTCGAGGATGTACCAGTCTCAGAGGCTATCAGGAGGTTCCAAGAGGAGCTGGCATTGTTGGGTTCAGCTACACCTCCTGCAAATCAGCATGTATATTTGTTTTCCCGGCGACTGAGGGATGCCACCCGGGCCTATATGGCGGGATTTCATTGTGAGTCCTTGATGGACTACTAGGATAGAGCCGCTGACTACGAGCGAGAGCGGGCTGGACAGTGGAGAGCTTCTCAGACCGGAGGGTCTGAGAAGAGACAACGGACTGGGCAAACCAGTGGTGTTGGTGGAGTTGTTTGTTCAGGGCGTGATCAGAGACGCCAGAGTTATTCCTCATCTACACCGGTTGCAGATACGAGACGACAGTGTTTTAACTGTAGTGGTTATGGACATATGCGACCAGAGTGTACGAAGCCGTTAGTGACCTGTTTCACTTGTGGCAGACAGGGTCACAAACATATATTTTGTAGACATGGTGGAGCTTCATCACAACAGGTTACTTCTCCTGCTAGTGTAGTTGGGGGTGGACAGAGGCCACCTCAGCAGTAACAGACACAGGGATAGTAGAGGGTCCCAAATCGCCCTACGACTCAGGGATCTTCTCCTTAGCCGAGTAGAGGCAGAGGTCGTGGTGAGAGCACCACTGACACCCGAGGGCCACAAGGCCGAGTTTTTGAGTTGAGGAGTGCAGAGGAGTCAGCTGCACCGACTGCTACAGGTACCATTCTGATTCATGGTTTACCTGTTAGAGTCTTGTTTGATACGGGTGCTACACACTCTTTTATATCTGATGCATGTGTAGAGCGTTTGGATTTAGATACGATTGTGGGAATACCCTTTAGTATAGGGCTACCCAATGGTAGTAGGGTCAGAGGTACCCGTGAGATCCGTGATTGTCCCATTTCTGTAGGGACCCGTGTTTTACTAGTTGACTTCTTTGTCATGCCATTAGAGCATGAAGAAGTCATACTAGGTATGGATTGGATGGATAGACATTCTGCAGTTTTAGATGTAGGTAGGAGGACTGTTACCCTCTACCGAGTTAGGTCAGATAGAGGTTTTCCGAGGTTGGGACCTTGGAAAGACAAGCACGATTATCAGTGTGATACGTGCATCGAGATTGATTGCACAGAGTTGTGAAGCGTTCTGGTGTTATGCCATGAAGGGGGGAGAGTCCAGCACTAGAGGGTATCCCGGTTGTCTATGACTTTGCAGATGTATTTGTTGAGCCGTCCAGTTTCCGCCTCAGAGGAGTGTGGACTTCGGTAGTGAGTTAGAGCCGAGTATGAGACTGATCTCGAAGGCCCCATATCGGATGGCGCCTGTTGAGATGTTGGAGCTGAAGAAGCAACTTGAGGAGCTGGCTGAGAAAGGCTTCATTCGCCCTAGCGTGTCCCCATGGGGAGCACCTGTCCTCTTCGTACGGAAGAAGGACGGATCATTGAGATTGTGCATAGATTACAGAGAGCTGAACAAGGTGACCATCAAGAACAAGTATCCACTGCCTCGTATTGATGATTGGTAGATCATCTTCGGGGAGCGACTGTGTTTTCCAGGATTGACCTGCGTTCAGGGTATCACCAGCTGAGGGTGAGAGAGCAGGATGTGCACCAGACAACATTCCGGACCAGATATGGCCACTACGAGTTTGTAGTGATGCCATTTGGGCTTACGAGTGCCCCAACAGTCTTTATGGAGTTGATGAACAACATCTTCATCGACTTCCTGATCAGTTTGTGATGGTCTTTATTGATGACATTATGGTGTACTCTCGCAGCAGAGAGGAGCATGCAGGGAAACTGAAGATTGTATTACAGGTTCTATGAGATAGAGAACTTTATGCTCAGTTCTCTAAGTGCGAGTTTTGGATGCCAGAGGGTACAGAGGATTTTGTGGGGTACAGTGATGCATCCAAGCTAGGCTTGGGATGTGTATTGATGCAGCGGGAATTGAATAACCGCCAGCGTAGGCGGCTTGAGCTGATCAAGGATTTTGATCTGGAGATTTTGTATCATCCAGCACAAGGCCGCGGGTGCGACGGCGGACGGCCGCGGGTACGGCTGGGCTCCAGCGCGGGCGCGGCTCGGCAAAACCGCGGGGGCAGATCCTGGCAGGCGACGCAGTCCTCCGCGGGTGCGGCTCCTAGTTCCGCGGGGGCGGCTCCTGTGTCCGCAGGGGGCGCCGGCTTGACTCCGCGGCTGCGGTTTCGGAAACAGTAGGTCCCTCATCTCCCTCCCTCTTCGTTCCTTCCTTAGTATTGATGTTGGATCTTGTTAGTAGCATGCCTAAGAATGATCTAGAGTATCTTGGAATGCCACTTAGTGGTTGTGAACCTAGGAGCCCTTAAGGCTCGATGTAAGTGATAGATATGAGCATGTGAGCATGATGGACCTTCTAGGCTAACTTGTGCCTCTTTGGTTGAGGATTACTCTTTTGGAATTATGGACTGTTGTGGGCTGTTGCATGTGTTGAGAGTGTGATAAATACTTGGTAGCTAGGATGCATTCCTAGTTTGAGGGTTAGGTGATCTTGCATAGATCACTAGAGTGAAGTCTAAGACTTCTTGAGTGTGAGTATGTATTGATATGCATATCTCGTGTGAGCATGTTGTGGGCTTCCTCCTTAAGGAAGCAAGAGTGTGGTGACTTGAGTGTGGTGACGAGGTAAGTCTCCGGACTTACTTAGCTCGTATTTTATGTATTAGCATTGATGTGTGTTTGGTGGTGTGTGTTTATGTTATGTTATAACAATTAAACCGGTAAATTAGGACCACCGACCTTATATGTATGTTGGCCCAAGTGTATTATAACGGGCGGTGACATCACTGCCTAGCCTTGACTGGGGCTAGGAGGATCTTGGCGACTAGCCCGGCGGGTATACGGGCGGGTGCATCCGTGCCACTCCTTGCCGGTAAGTAGGGACCGAGGCGAGACCACGGTGGTCTCGTGTCACAACCGAAGTTGAATTAGAACGAGATATGACTAAGTAATAAAAAGATAATAAACGGGACTTGCGTGTTTTATGATGTGTGATATGTATGTATTTGTGCCTTCACCGCTTTTCTAATGCTTAGAATATGAGCTAACGGTTTTAAACCGTTTGTGTAGATGAATTGCAGGTTAGGGATGCCGCCGAGTGAGGTGGAGGAGTGGACAGCCGGGGTCACCGTACATTATAGGACGGGGATGTTTTTGGGTTATGTTTTCGTATTGTGGATTATGTTGTACGGTTTAAGTTTCGTATTAGAGTTGTGTTGTTTTGAGGACTCGGCTGAGTTTCCAAGTTGTAGTTTCTTACTTTTCGGTTTCCGCATACATTAAAAACGTTTTGAGTTTTCGCCTTTATTTGTGCCTTGTTGGAAGGTCCGGTGAAATTGTTGTCAAGCTAAGGGTCGGGACCCATTGTGAGGTCTTGCCCGTAGCACCCCGAGTCCCGCGGATTTGGGGTGTTACAAAAGTGGTATCAGAGCCCTAGGTTGACAACAATGGCACTCGCAATCTTTTTAAAGGCCGAATGAGGTATAAAACAAAACCCCCACGGGTTCTGACTTTTCGTTTTCAAAATCATATGCATGAGTCGGGTTTGGGTTAGAATGTACGGGACCACCACTCCTTCCGCAAACCTCGGCGACGTAGATCTCCGGATTAGAAATAGGTATATATATAGTTATATATATGACCTTAGGATATTTGTGGATTTGTATGTACCTAGCTACGTATGTGGCCTTAGGATGTTTTGGACTTGTATGTTTTGATGTGCTTGATGACAATGTTTACCTTTATGTTTTTAGAAGTGTTATCATACCGAGATAGTAAGTACTACCTATGTATTTATACATAAGTAAACTCCATACGCTATTAAATAGCATGTACGAGAGCTACCGCTTACGTAGGACTCGCTAGGTTTAGACCCTCTCTTTCTCCTACCATCCCGAGACGGGGAGAAGTAGGAAGATCTCCAGGCGCGAGAGGTCGGGGACGCATCCCCATTGCAGACCGCCAGTTGTGGATCCACCAGCAATTGAGGTTCCCGTAGAGGACGTCGCAGAGAGCATTGTTCCCGAGGCTAGGGATAGGACCGTTGTGAGGTCCGGGGCGCAGGGTTTTTCATCTGCCAGGACCAGGGGAGCGTCCATTGGAGTTACCGTGTTTGAGGACTACGTACGACAAGAACAATGGAGATAGCAAACTTAAGTTCTTCAAGAAGATGCGTAGACAACTAAAGATGCGAATCGAGGAGGAGATGGGGAGCATTCTAACAAGGTTAGAGCCGGTGTTCCATCACGAGAAATGAAGCTTTCCTTAGACGCTCCTTAGCTTTGGAGTCAAGATGAGAAACGTGATCGAACTAGTGTGAAAGTGGTAAGATACCGTAAGTTAAGCTTACGAGGTACCGTTAGGTGAAGAGTCATCATTACGAGAGTTATGAGAAGAATGGCAAGGTGGGGAGTTACGCGGAGTTGACCGATTTCCGTTATGATGATAAGGCGAAGAAACGCCAAAAAGGATGGAGTATGTATAAATGATGATCCTAAGAAGATGAGAGCAACACGTGGATGCTAACTAACGTTAGAGATTTTTGAGAAGACGCACTTACAAGTATCATGAAGCGCGGTTAAGCCTATGAAGACGAGTCATGTGACTCAACAACGCCGAGAAGGGCATATTTATCTCGCTAAAGGAAAAGGAAGCGTGGAATGAAGAATGAGCTAACGGAGTTTAAGGCACCCCGAGAGGGTAGCCTTCATCAGAATGGTAAAATGGAAGCACAGAAGAATGGTAAGTCATTGACATGTGAGAGGGTCAGTTATCAACTAATTGGTGACAACCGAGAACGCGCATGTGCGGGTGGTCTATGGATGAGTGTGAAGGAGAGTAACCAGATTGTGGAATAACAAAGGAACGGTAACAAGAGCTTAGATTATATCTTAAACTCTTGATTTGAAGTTGTTATGGAGAACACTAGTTTGCGGAAAGAGAGACGGTTATCTTCATTTGTACATCTTACAATGAACCGAACAAGATTACAATGAAGAACAAGTACCCTCTTACCACGTATAGATGATCTACTCGACCGGTTGCAAGGGTCGGTGGTTTCTTCTAAATCGAGTTAAGGTTTGATTGTCACCAATTGAGAAGTTGAGACTGGGATAGTGCAAACATGGCATTCTGGACAAACCATGGTCACTACGAGTTGTAGTGATTCCATATGTGCTTACTAATGCCCGAATAGGACATTATGGTCTACTCTCGAAGAAGAGAGAAGTTGTATGACCAATTGTCTCGGGATGACAACCCCCGAAGGATGTGAAAGAAGTTGTAAGTTTCTTGGATGGGCTGACCTACTCCGGATGACGATGAAGTATTGAGGGGGACGTAAATGGACAATGGAGTTGATGAGAGTTAAGAGGAGATTCATGGATGCAGCTGTTTTGAAATTGCCTCTAGGTATGATCGGGTTGAAGTGTACAAGTGAGTCGTCAATATATGGTCTTGATGGAGTATTGAGAGACGATGCAAAAAGTTATAGCATGCATGTATCGTTAGTAGGAGTAGTGTAAAGCAAAGTATTTCCATCGTTACTTAGAACTTGCAACAAGAATTGAGGAAACGCAACATCAAAGTTTGGTTTGACAAGAACCAAAGCCAATAGATGACGTTTTATGAGTTTCACTTGGTTACATGACGTGTTGTCCGAGAGTGTTGGGTTTAGCAAGTTTCGGGACGAAACTTGTTTTTAGGGGGTTTAGTTGTAACGCCCGGAATTTTATTAATTTAATTCCGGACTTGGAGCACCTTGTAGTTATCCCGTAATCCCGAGATGCCGAGAGCCGGGATTTATTCCTAAGAAAATCCCGAGCCGACTCGTCGTTTTTCCCTTTTTTCCGCTTTCCGACCTTTCGTTCCGAATCGAATTGACAAGGGGTCATTTCCGACCCCTCGTTCCGGGCAAAAGGGACAAGATGGTTGTTATCCCATCTTAGCATCCTTGTCCCCTCCCTCTCTCTCCTCTCTTTCTCTTTCACGTTTGATTCACTCTCCACTCTTCCTCTCTTTGCTCCCTTTTGCTCTCTTCTCTTCTTCCACTTGGATTGCAACTCTGTTTTTCCCCTTTCTTCTTCCCTCCTTCATCCATAGCCATGGATGAAGCTTTTGAGAGCTTTTTACTCAACTCTTTGCATGGCTGCGTTCTTAGCTCGATTAGGTCTGTGGAGAGGAGCCTAAGATCAGTAGGGAGTGTTTGGAGAAGACCCAGCAAGGAAAGAAAGACTTTAGAGCCAAGGATCAACGATCGAAAACGAAGAAGACGACGTTCTGCAGCACGACCGCGGGGGCAGATCATCACGGCCGCGGGCGCGGACGGCCGCGGGAGCGGCACAGCACCGCCGCGGATGCGGCTCGGCGTGGCAGCGGGGGCGGCGGCAGACCCACAACCTAGCACAAGGCCGCGGGTGCGGCGGCGGACGGCCGCGGGTACGGCAGCACAAGGCCGCGGGTGCGGCTAGGCTCCGGCGCGGGCGCGGCTCGGCAAAACCGCAGAGGCGGATCCTGGCAGGCGACGCAGTCCTCCGCGGGTGCGGCTCCTAGTTCCGCGGGGGCGGCTCCTGTGTCCGCAGGGGGCGCCGGCTTGACTCCGCGGCTGCGGTTTCGGCAACAGTAGGTCCCTCCTCTCCCTCCCTCTTCGTTCCTTCCTTAGTATTGATGTTGGATCTTGTTAGTAGCATGCCTAAGATGGATCTAGAGTATCTTGGAATGCCACTTAGTGGTTGTGAACCTAGGAGCCCTTAAGGCTCGATGTAAGTGATAGATATGAGCATGTGAGCATGATGGACCTTCTAGGCTAACTTGTGCCTCTTTGGTTGAGGATTACTCTTGTGGAATTATGGACGTGTTGAGAGTGTGATGAATACTTGGTACCTAGGATGCATTCCTAGTTTGAGGGTTAGGTGATCTTGCATAGATCACTAGAGTGAAGTCTAAGACTTCTTGAGTGTGAGTATGTATTGATATGCATATCTCGTGTGAGCAGGTTGTGGGCTTCCTCCTTAAGGAAGCAAGAGTGTGGTGACTTGAGTGTGGTGACGAGGTAAGTCTCCGGACTTACTTAGCTCGTATTTTATGTATTAGCATTGATGTGTGTTTGGTGGTGTGTGTTTATGTTATGTTATAACAATTAAACCGGTAAATTAGGACCACCGACCTTATATGTATGTTGGCCCAAGTGTATTATAACGGGCGGTGACATCACTGCCTAGCCTTGACTGGGGCTAGGAGGATCTTGGCGACTAGCCCGGCGGGTATACGGGCGGGTGCATCCGTGCCACTCCTTGCCGGTAAGTAGGGACCGAGGCGAGACCACGGTGGTCTCGTGTCACAACCGAAGTTGAATTAGAACGGGATATGACTAAGTAATAAAAAGATAATAAACGGGACTTGCATGTTTTATGATGTGTGATATGTATGTGTTTGTGCCTTCACCGCTTTTCTAATGCTTAGAATATGAGCTAACGGTTTTAAACCGTTTGTGTAGATGACTTGCAGGTTAGGGATGCCGCCGAGTGAGGTGGAGGAGTGGACAGTCGGGGTCTCCGTACATTATAGGACGGGGATGTTTTTGGGTTATGTTTTCGTATTGTGGATTATGTTGTACGGTTTAAGTTTCGTATTAGAGTTGTGTTGTTTTGAGGACTCGCCTTTATTTGTGCCTTGTTGGAAGGTCCGGTGAAATTGTTGTCAAGCTAAGGGTCGGGACCCATTGTGAGGTCTCGCCCGTAGCACCCCGAGTCCCGCGAATTTGGGGTGTTACACGTGGCCGGTGAGCAGATTAGTTGATGAGTACACTAGGCAGATACTGAGACTCCATGGTGTACCGAGGACGATCGTCTCAGACAGAGATGGACGATTTACCTCGAGGTTTTGGCAGCAAATTCAGACTGCCCTGGGGACGAGTTTGCACTTCACGACAACGTTCCATCCTCAAACAGATGGTCAGTCAGAGAGGACCATTCAGACGCTGGAGGATATGTTGCGAGCTTGTGTGTTGGATTGGGGACAAGTGTGGACGGATCATCTCCCACTTGTTGAGTTCTCATACAACAACAGTTGGCATGCATCTATTGGGATGGCCCCATATGAGGCACTGTATGGGCAGAGATGTCGTACACTGTTATGCTGGGATGAGCCTAGTACAGTTACTCGGTTGACACCTGATCAGATTCAGGATGATGTGGCTCGAGTAACACTGATTAGAGAGCGGATGCTGACTGCCCAGAGCCGTCAAAAGTCGTATGTAGATAGGAGGCGTAAACCTCTAGAGTTCAGAGTTGGAGCCCATGTGTGGCTGAGAGTGTCCCCGACACGAGATGTTAGATACTTTGGCATTAAGGGGAAGTTAAGCCCCCGATATGTCGGACCATTCGAGATTCTGGATCGGGTTGGGAGTGCAGCATACAAATTGGCTTTGCCTCCGAGGTTAGAGGGTGTTCACCTTGTGTTTCACGTGTCTCAGTTGAGGGAGTATATACCAGATCCGAGACATATCGTGAGTTATGATGATTTGGTGGTTGAACCGGACCACACTTTTGTTGAGTACCCGATTGCAGTCCTAGAGCGAGGTATGAGATGCCTGCGTTCGAAGGACATTCCTATGTTGAGGATACAATGGTCGAGACGTGGACCTAATGAGGCTACATGGGAGACTGAGGATAGTATCCAGAGGAACTATCCAGAGTTTTATGCCGAGATAGATGTACCAGTAGGATCGACGAGTAGATCTTGGTCCTATCTTGGTGATGTTATGCTTATGTGCTTATATGCCATGTTGTGTTTATTTTCGTACTAGCTATGATGTGAGTGTGAACTTATTAGATCTTGTTGTGCTAGTGCGATTGTTTATAGCTGGAGATGGTTCTTTCCTCCATGCTATTGTGATGTGATAGGTATAGCTGGAGATGGTTATTTCCTCCATGCTACTTTGATGGACATAGTAGTGCTGGAGATGTTTTTCCTCCATGCCTTTCGTTATGTTGATGAGTTGGCTAGAGATGTTCTTCCTCTATGCCCTTATGATGTGATGATGGTTTTGGCTAGAGATGTTTTTCCTTTATGCCTTGGATAGTATAGTGATCTTATCCCTGGAGATGATGAGTTCCTCCATGCCCGTGCTTGAGGTTATAGAGTGATATAAGTTGATACCATATGAGCGGAGATGTGATTCCTCCGGTAGAGGGAGTTGTACCTCGGCTTCTGAGTTCGAGTGGTTTTGGGATTGTACAAGTTTCGGGACGAAACTTGTTTTTAGGGGAGAGAGATGTAAGAGCCTTAGTCTTTTAGACCGAGTTTACCTTAGCCGAGATTTGGCTTAGGCCGAGATGTGATCTTTTCCGCCCTCGCGGGCTTGTGTGCCGCCCCAACGGGTTCCCGCGGCCCAGGGAACCTCCCCTGCGGGTTCCTGCGGTTGCAGCCGGTTGACTTGTGCTTTACCCTCTTTTCCTTACTTCTTTTTTACCTTGCTGAGCAAGGGCTTCACCTCATTTCCCGTTCCTGACCTCCCTACGTCCTTCTTGCTTCTCCTTCTTACTCCTTGATCTTGTTCTTGTGTTTCCTTTGGGTTTGGAAGAGATTTGATGTGGTTTTGATGATGTTGATGCTAGTGGGTGTGATTGCTGAGCTTGAGAGCCATTGATAGGGTGTTGTTGATCCTTTCCTTGCTGCATAAGACCACAAGTGTGGTAAGCTTCGTGCTTCTTCATCCTTTTCTTCTTCCTTTCTTTGATTCCATCTTCCTTAATTTAGGATTAGATGATTTGATCATAGATTAATGTTAGTATGTGTATGTATATGCATGTGTGTGATTTTGGAATGGAAGAGACGTGATTTGATCACGTGAAGAGTGAAAGAAGACTCGCAGGGCTACGTTCTGCACTGTCTCCGCCCCCGCGCCTGGAAGCCGCTGCCCCTGCAGAAGACGTGTCACCGCACCCGCGGCCAGAAGCCACCGCCCCCGCGGCAACGGTCCCAGTGCCAGCGCCCGCGTTATTCCGCGCTTGCGCTTGCCAGCGGCCACGGTTACCGCGCCTGCGGCCGAGCCTTACCGCGCCTGCGGTTTTCCTGTTCCGCCCCTGCGTCTTTCTGTCACGCAGGTGCGTCTTGTCCCGGGTCTACCTAGAGTTGGGTAGATCCTTTCCTTTCCTAGTATGAGCGGTTTAGTGGCATGCTAGGTACGTATATGAGGATAGAATGAGGATGATCATGTTATCGTTTATGTCGGGTAAGGGTTTGAGGTTTATGAGTTAGGTTATGATCCTTATGGATCCCTTTGGGTCTAGTTGTGACCCTTTGATGGATATGAGTATGATATATTGTTATGCCTTGTTATTAGGCAGTGTTGTCCTCCAGATTGGAGTGGACCGTGTTTGAGATCGTGGTTGAGATTACTTCTAAGTTCGAGGTAAGTCCATAGGACTTACTTAGCTGTCATCCTTATATTGGATGTGTGCATGAGTGGTGTTTGTTATATGTTTTATAGCATGCGTTATGATGATTACCGACCTATGGTCTAGTGATTGCCCACTGTAGGGCCGCGGCAACATACCCTTTCATCCCTTCGTGGAGTCTAGGAGGTTCTCTGTAGTCATGTCAGATCTGGTACACGGGACGGACCCTTTCACCATTCCCACATGGTACACGGGGAGGTGTGCCGGTACCACTCCAGCTGGCTATTGCACTCGGAGGCGAGAGTTATATTCCTCGTGTCACATATATTCATATTGATATATATATATACACGCTTGAGTGACTTGACATTATTAAGATAATAAACCGGGTAAATGTGTGATAGTATGGTGATATGTTTACTATTTATTGGTGTGTGATTGTGCTTATGCATCTTCTTATATATGCGTATGGTTAGCTAACGTTTTTATACCATGTTGTAGATCCTTTGCAGGTTAGGAGAGCTGCAGAGTGATCCAGATGGGTGATCTGCTGAGGGCTCCGTACACTGGGTCGTCCTCGTGGAATATGGGATCTTTTGATCATGTATATATTTATGTTTTATTTGTACTCAGCAATACTTTGTATAAACCTTTTGATACTTTTATATCAGTTTGATGTTTTGTATTTAATCTATTGGTGTCTTGTTGTAAGATTCAGTGAACTTGTTGTCAAGCTAGGATCAGGATCCATTGTGAGATCATAGTCCATTAACACCTCCAGTTCTACGGATTTGGGTGTTACAATTAATTTTTCTTCAGTTAATTTATTTAAATTACAATATATTAAAAGTATTTTATAAATAAAAAATTACCTATTAAATAATTTAAATTTCAAAAAGTACCGTGTAACTTAAACCGGTAGTACTATGTAGACTTGGAAGCAGAACAAGGGGCGCTAAAAGGGGTTTTGGCCTTTTGGGGCATCTACATAACGTTACGTTACTCAATAGCCACCCAGAGCCCTCGTTGTCTCATTGAGCTATTGCCTATTGGATTGCCAATTTGCGCTTCCGTTACTCTTTCGATCCAAAAAGCCTTCCCAAAAATGGCAGAAATCGAAAGGCCAGGCAAGCTATCAACTATTGATTCTTCCAATGCCATTGAAGAATCTCAGGAGAAGCGCAAGGTCGAATTCGATGATCCCGCTTGTTCCGATTCGAATAAGAAATTGAAGCCCTCTTCATCGCATTACGAAGGAGGAGAAGCCTGTGAAGCCCGCAATCAAAATCGGGATTTGGAGAGCAAAAGTAATGGTGAGGGCTCCCCTGCTGGCCAGATTGGACGCCATGCTGGAGAAGGTGAGATGTATTTCTCTATCGAAGCTGATGCCGCTGAGGATAAGGGTTCCAGGCATTCCATGGAGGATGCCTGGGTTATTCTCCCCGATGCCACCTTGGGCTCCGCTGGGAAATTGAGGTTTTTTCAAATTAGAATTAGCATTTCCAGTGTTCGTGATTTGATGCTGATTGTCATTTGTCAATGCCTTAGCCCTAGGTCTAGTTTAGTACTTTAGTTAAACTTAAGTGGCTAGTATGTGTTCAAATTGCTACGGAGTTTGTGTTCTTAAACATTTGCTTTGCTATCATTAACACGGATTACTCTATATTTCAAATCTGAGGATATAGATTTTGCAACCATGTGACAAAATTCAGAAAGTGCTCAAACATAAATAGTGTTTGTTTCTAATTACTAAGCACCGTTACTACTTTGCATTGTGTCTTTAACTTTGTGTTTATTTACATTGCACGTCATATTTACTCTTATTTATTGGTAGATATTTTATTAGTTATGTGATGTTTTTAGGTCTTCTTTGACAGAACGAGCACAAAGCATTCATGTAGCAATTAGTGTTAGCTTGAGAAGCATCATTCATGTAGCAATAAGTTTTAGCTTGAGAAGCACCATGATTAAAAATTGTGCTTTTTTATTTTCCTATTTATCTATGCAGATGCTAATTCTATCAATTTCTGTATTCTTTTTTAGCTGTACACATTTTGCTATATATGATGGACATGGAGGCCGGTTAGCTGCTGAATATGCTCAAAAGCATTTACATCCAAACGTCCTTCAAGCAGGGTTACCACATGAGTTGGTGTGTTTTGCTTAGTCTTATTTACTATCAGACATTACATTGACAACATGATGATTCCTTATGCATGCTAATCAGTCTTTATTCTGGTTTAGTGAAGAGAAAATTTTCTTGAGGAATATTATGCTTCAGCTTCATTATATTATTAAATGTGGGTAATCAATTCAAATGATTTTATGGCTTTTTACTCCTTTGTTTGTGGTCCCCATGCTGTACAAGGAGAAAGATCCCTGCAATGAGATGGAAGGTTTTTGTCCGAATGCTGTACAGGCTAAACTTCATACATATAAAAAAATACACTATTTGTCCCAAATGAAACATGTAAGAGATTATTGCATGCTCAAATATAGTATGGTCAGTCAAGCAGAGTTATGTTGATAGGCTGAAGTTTATATAAGTTAAATATATCTTAGTTGGTGAACCCGCGATATGAGTTGCCACCTCTTATCACTTATACTACCCCAAACATTGGACTGCATTTTCCAACTGAAATGGAATATGACTACACAATTGAATTGTACATCCGAAATAGCCCTAAGAATACATAAAAAATTATACCAACTGAATCATGATCTGATTTGACAAACCTAGAAATTCACTCTCATACACACCCATGTGTAAGGTGGTAAAAGAAATAGAGGACAATTTAGTGATCCTTTTGAATATTTTTGTACAGTCAACTATAACTCAAACCTGAAAACCCATCCACCAGAGAGAACTTAAATGGCCTGGTATGAAATATCATAAAAAGCTAACTAGATTTATGGGCTATTGACTGAATAAAGAAGTTTGTTGTAAAATATTGAATTACAATATTGGCTTTAATGACATGATATATGAATCATCTTTGCTTTTCCTCATCCTTATTGTTTGTGATTGTTGATTTTGCTTTATCTTCCTTCTTTGTGTCTGGAAACTGGGTTTATGATTAATTCCTGAAAGTTTTTTTTGTGTATTTGATGGATGTCTCTTTTTACTGCATAGTTTTTCTGCTGCAGTAGACCGCATACACCCCAAAAGTTGTGCTGCTTGATATTTTACAGTCTCTAATAATTATCTTCAATTTCCATTTTATATATTTCCCCTCTTGAGGAAGAATAGAGCTTAACCTTTGTTCATAAAAAGAAATATAATTAGTCATAAATTTTGATAATGTGATTTACTATTTAGATCCCAGCAAAATTAGATTCACTTTCATCTCATAATGTTGAGGTATGACCAAATTCCATAAAAAAGTCCAAATAGAATTTTGTAGAGAAGTGGGTTTCCATAAAATAGTTGATGTCTGCTATATTTCTTGTTTCTGTGGCAGGTGTGCACATATTTTCATCAATCACTTGTTCTTATTATGTTTCCTTTGTTTGACTGTAGTTGGACATTAAAGCTGCTAAAAAAGCCATTCTTGATGGTATGTATTCTTGTGTAGTACTTATTGCCAGTCAAATATTTTTCGTGAGAATGGTTTGGATAAGCACTTATGTCCATCACTCTTCAAATATCAGGTTTTCAGAAAACTGATGAAGCTTTACTTCAAGAAAGTGCAGCTGGTAATGCTATGATTTCATTTTTTATGTGAGCAACTTATTCTAAGTAATCCATGAACAGTCTTGTCAGAAGCGAGTCCATTTGGTAAATGATGCCTTTGTTTGAAAATCCAGAATTTTGGCTGAAAATAAACTATTCCTATGCGATGTAAAAGTGAACTTCTCCATTAGAGTGGATGGCCAATAAAGCCGTTGGACCAGCCAATTTCTGGATTTCATAAACTTTCTATTTACTACTTACTAGGATAAAAGCGGTTTAGAAAGTTAATATGCGGTCTGTATCAATATAGCGCATCGAACTCATTCTGAATGCAGAAAGAGAAGGTGCCAGCCTTTGTTTTCTGCTTTCATATCTTAGGTTTTGTTAATGATACCCAATACTTGATATTAACAGCTTTGAGATGACCTTTACAGGAGGATGGCAGGATGGTGCTACAGCTGTTTGCATTTGGGTTCTGGGTCGAAGAGTAAGTATTCATATTAACACCTTATTAATTCTGCATCAATGTTTATTACCTACTTGGCTACCTTAAAAAAGTACAAAAGAAACACTTCTCCCAATAATTTCTGTTAACATGTTCAATAGCCCAATCCCAAATCTATTAAATCCCAGTATAGTGCTAAAGAAACCCATCATATCCAACATTAAAACCCCTAATTCGCGATATCTGCGACAAAAACAAAGCAACCTAGAACACCAGGCCCTAGTAGCTAGTATTGAAGCAGAAACTTGATATAGAAGCAGAAATCGATATTGAAGCATAAACTCGACCGAAGGGAAGAGCTGAGACATATTCGGGCCGAGGAAGATAAGAGCGGGGGAAAAGAGGTTGCGGAGAGGGATGGGATGGAAGTGACCGCAGAGACCATGGAGGGGAGATGGAGAGGGCATCTGTAGGCTAACACGTTTCAGCCACATGTATTAGGAATAACAGTGAGAGGAGAAAAAAGGATAAGTGAAGGTTAAAGGGTATAATAGTCATTTTAAGGATGATGTACTGTAGCTAAGGTACCTTTTGTTCTGTTTCTGATGATGAACCTATACCATGATCAAGCCCAAAGCATGCGGATCTGTTCTTGTGTAGTACTGTAGTATCACCATACTTTCCATCCTCCATAAATATCCAGTTTTATTGTTTTAATTAGTTGGACCTTAGGAATGTGCAGAGTAATGACATTTATTTAGAGTTACATTCAACAGGGAAAGTAAAAGTGTGAAGCATCATAGGCTGCCATTTTAGCTTCTACCTTTCCTTTCAAGTATTCGGGAAGTTAACAATTTTCTTCTGCAGTGATGTGTATTTTCTATTTATTATTTTACTGCTATTAGGAGCATTGTATGCATGGGATATGCTTCTAACTCTTTTTGTTTCTTTTGATCTTATAGATTTTTGTTGCCAATATTGGGGATGCAAAAGCAGTGGTGGCACGATTGTCAAGCACCAGCAGCTTGAAGAATCCTTTTGATAATCACAATCCATTGAAGGCAATTGTTATAACAAGAGAGCACAAAGCCATCTATCCACAAGAGCGTGCACGTATACAAAAGGTTGGCAGAACTTTGTTTTGACCTTGCTCCAAATGGCCTCATCTTTGCTTATGCTTAGTCATACTTGGTTTTAGATTAAACCTTATTGCTTGTGATATAAGTCATTGCAATTATGTCTCGAAGAATCCTGATAGATGGATGTTAGATGTGAATGTTAGTGTGAATCCAGATTAACAATAAAATAATAAAAGTTTAACTGCCAACTCTGATTCATGTTGAACTCTTTAGTTGTGTTGGCCAATTGGATGTTTGGAATTGGGCATCTAGTTTCCCGTCATCTGCTATTATAGAAGGCTAGTATCCTTGCATATTTCAGGTATCACATGTATGTTGAAGCATCAATTGTAAGTAACATCATGTTCTTAAAAGTGATAAGTTCAACAAAATTATGGGATTAAACCGTTAAACTCACATGTTTCATGCCTGAGCTATGATCATCCTCTCCTCTGCACGATCACTGCATTTTTCTCCTTGATTGTGCATTATAAGTACCTTCAGTTTTATTCATTAAACCATCAAAGTCCCTAGAAAAGCAGGTAGAGCTTAAGGTGAAACGTATTCACTTCATGACTAGATTCACAAAAAATAAATGTGCAGTTACCTCTCTATTGTGCTGTCAAACTCTGTTCCCGATGTTGATTCCTAGCTATACTAGTAATTGGAAACATGATATAGTATCTGTGCTAGAGTACTGTTGTAAACTGTTCTTCATGTCCTTATTAATGCTGATGCCAGCCAGTAGGGAATGGCTTGTCAGCTAAGAGATGCTAACTTCAACAATGCTTGATTATTTTTTGTCAACCAGGCTGGTGGTTCTGTAAGCACAAATGGACGATTACAGGGTCGTCTTGAAGTTTCCAGAGCGTTTGGTGATCGCCATTTTAAGAAGGTTTTGAAAGCTTATAGCATGTTTCCGATCTTTATTTGTTTTTATTTAATTTTTGTTTTGAAAAGGAGGTTTTCATTTACACAAATTGATTTACTTTTCTGGCAATTAAGAGGATTATGTTTATTCCTTTTTGTTACTGTTGTGCACTCTCTTCTACTCCATCATTTCTTTCTAAATTATATTCTACTCTTAAAGAGTAACTTATTCCTCCTCGCAGCAGAGAATGCATGGCAGAAAGTATCCATTTCAGGATGTTTATGTGGCTAAAGTTGTAGGATTTATTGTGATAAAAGTGTCTTTATGTAGGTCGTTTTTTTAGCAAATAGCTAACATTTGTTCCCTCTACTTTAAAAATGGCGTTATTTTGATGAAGTTAATTTTGAATGGTTATTAGTAATATTAATGCCACTATTGATTTGATTCAAATTAATCAAACTCAAATTATCATTTGCTTTTTTAATGAGAAACTCATATACGGTATTTGCTCATCAAACTTGCATAAGGTTGTTTCAAACTTTCAATCAGAAAGTGTACTTCACACATTCTCTTTGGTATGTAGTATTGGATTTATTTTCTTTCCCTTAAACTTGAGAAACTGCTGTTTTGTTAAAATATGACGTATCAATGGATGTGGAAGTCTTGAGCCGGGGTGTGCTGAAGTGATTTTTTTTGCTTTGGAGCAAGAAGCAATGATTGCTTGCTACCTCTTTACACCTTCACCCGTAAGCCATGGAATGAAATGCAGTTGAGGCTCGACAGATTGTCAAATGGCTTTAATATTTTCATGTTAAACTTAGATGATAATCTTTTGTTGGTAGATCACTATCTGAAAGAACTGCAAGCCTTGCAGGTAGGTGTTATTGCAGTTCCAGATGTCCAGTCATTCGATGTCACTGAAAGGGAACGCTTCATGATTCTTGGTTGTGATGGCCTTTGGGGGGTACGTCACTGAAAGGGTTTACAAAATTTTTATGTTGTGGTTATTATGAAGCTTGTCACAACAATTATTTTCATCATTGCAGGTTTTTGGACCGAGTGATGCAGTTGAGTTTGTTCAGAAGCTGTTAAAGGTACGTACATGCCCTTTTTATTGCACAACTATGAAGCTTGAACGATCTTCGTTTGCATTTGCTCACTTGTGCTTGAGGCTTCACTAGCTCGGTCTTTGCATTTGCAGGAGGGTTTGTCTGTCAGAGCTGTATGCCGCCGTCTCGTCAGGGAAGCAGTTGTAGAGAGGAACTGCAAGGACAATTGCACCGCCATTGTTGTTGTTTTCAGGCACAGCTAATCCTTGAATAGGAACGGTTGTGAACTGTAGCAGATGATATCTGTGGGGGGTAAATTGCTACATCTCCATCCATACATGGCATGGTGATCCTTTTTGTCTTGTGACATTTGATCAGATTTCTAATATTTTGGTTATTTTTCTGCACTGTGCTTGTGACATGAACATACAATCACTAGGATTTCTTGATGTTTTTCTTAAGTGAGATTACAATATAACATTTGCTCTTGGTGTTGCATATTCAGCTAGCTTTAAGCAAATGATTTCAATCTTGGTTAGTATTTCCCTTTCCTTAATGCTTCACTTATCTGAATAAAAGCACAACTTATATGATATGCGTTTAAATATACTCAATTGCTAACTTCGTTCAAGAATCTATGAGGTGTAGGGTAAAGGTGACAGCAAACCTGATGCCGATTTATATGGATTTGGTTATTGTCGTTTCAAACAATCATTCATGTGAAGAACTTCGTATGATGTTTTCAATATGGTACGTAAACTTAATCTAATTAATGCCCCCAGTATGAACACAAATTATTTAGAGATTAAACTGATTTATATTTCAAAACTCATTAAATATTATACATATAAATATTGTAAACATAAAACATAAATTATATTCAAATGGACTAAAGAAATTACAAACATTTGAAGATTGTTTTCAATATGGTACGTAAACTTATAGGGGTGTATTCAATTCAGATTTTTAAAGATTTTGACTGAATTTTAATAATCCATAGAATTTGCTGATTATGTGGGATATTTTAATTCTATATAGAGTTAAAACAGATTTTGTCAGATTCTATCGGATTAATACATGGTCAAAATAAATTATCCATGTAGTATGACTAGTTTATATAACAAATTTTTAATTAGTTAATATACTAACAACTTATCTATGATCAAAAGAAATCATCTAGAAAAATAACATACAATTATCAATCTATTAAAATTCACAACCAACATCAGCATTTTAATTTCTATTGTAAGTAAGCTTAGGTACCTACTTATCAAATAATTTCTATTAATTTTCAATCGATTGCCTACTGATTTTATGATTAATTATATAGCAATATATATAATATATGAAAGCATATGGAAAAGTGCAATTGCAATGCAGAACACAAAATATACTTTAATCATCTATATATATATATATATATATATATATATATATATATATATATATACCGAGACTACATAAACAAAAAAAAGAGTACATATGGTACAGTGTTTTTTCCGAAACCGCAGAAGTCGCAAAATGAAAAGAGAAAACTGAGAGGAACGCTCACACGTTTCTTATGACAAATCAGTAAGACGAACCCAAGCACTCGAAGTCCATACAATCAACATGACGGAAAACACGAGAAAGAACTAACCTCCGACGATGCACCGAGTCCAAGTAGGGTTGTGCATCCGGTCCAGACCGTAACAGTCCAGTCCATTCCAGTCCGGACCGGATTTGGACCGGAATAAAATAAAAAAAATTTTTAAAAAAAAATTTTTTTTGCAATTAACAAAAAAATTCAAAAAGTATATATTTTTATTAAATATATACAAAATATATATGATTTTTTAAAATATATAAATTTAAATTAATAAAAATATAAATATAAAAAATAAATTACGGTCCGACCCGGTTTACCGGTCCGGACCGGGACCGAACCGGAATTGGACCAGGACCGGAATTTCCTAAAATCCTGGACCAGGGACCGGACCGGGAAAAATCGGTCCGGACCGGTCCGGTTTTCCGGTCCGGGTCAATTTTGCACAGCCCTAAGTCCAAGCACTCGAAAACGCTCAAAAACGTTGATTTGACCGTTAGGGTTCTTCAGTGTTGTAGTTTGGCGTGAAAATCTTATGTATTGGGAGAAGACTTCTATAGGGTTTATAAGTAATAAAAAATCCTACAAAATCAATGAAGCAATAGATTCTTTTTAAATCAAGAAACTTTTAAATACCATAGGAATTTTATGAAAATTTTAAAATCCAAAAAATTTATATGGACTTTTAAAATCTATATTGAATACTCATAGAATTTTAGACCCCAAAAAATTCATGTAAAATCTTAATTGAATACACCCCCTAATCTAATTAATGAATTATGGTCGCGATTTATTCAATTTTATGTGAATTATTCAATTATATGTGAAGTATTTTTTTAGAACTTTCACCGTAAATACATAAGCGCAAATGCAATAACCTCCATAACCGCAAGCTCTGCACTGATGGATTGGGTGTATGAATTGGTCAGTTTAAGTAAGGTCCAACGAAATTTGCAAGCCTGATATTTAAGCCTAGTTCCACCATAGTTGTAAACAAGTTGTGAATGTTTTACTTCTATCCTGAATAAATATGATATAATCTCCATGGTCCCATTGAATGTTTGATCAATAAGTACACAGACCAAAATTGATATAAATATATACACGCTCAAAACCTCAACTAATGCTAACTATATATATAAAAAAAAAAAACCAGCAGCTCTGGTTCAACCAAAGCTCATCTTCTACAAAAAAAAAAAAAGTGGCATTTCTTCATTGCTTGCAGACTCTGCACGATCTGCCTCGTTCCATCAAGCATTTACCCAATCTCTCAAGTGCAATTCAGATCATTAACAGTCTGTGTCATAAGATTAGGATTAACAGAGTCTTTTCATACACGAAGTCATGACTGCTCGCTGTAGACATCAGAAATCCATGTGGGTCGACCAATGAAGGTAAGATTGACCATTGCCGCCATGATATGCTTAGTTGAAAAAATATGGAGACTTGAGTACATCTTTCAAGTCAAACTCCCCACGCTCGGGCAAAGGAGGGAAGGAAAGTGTTGGAAAAGACTTTTGAAAGGATTCCAATAACTTCTCATGTCCAATCCAACAAGGCAGAGAGTAAACACAAACAAATAAAAACAGACAGTAAGTACTATGAGCAGATGAACTTCTAAAGCTGCAGCAATCATATACTACTTCCCATGAAATATTTCATTTTAGTATTTTGCATACTTCTTAAGGAGACTATACTACTAGCAATCTACTAAATATTTCAAGGCCAATTATGTTAACGACAATTGAAGGCTGAAAATTTCAAAGCTAAATCTTAATGCATGAAATTTCCCGCTTAATTTCACTAAGGTTAATGACAAATAATAACTCAAGACAGCATCGTATTACTCACCTGTTCTAGTATTGGCTGCTCATAAAGTTCAACAAACTTTTCTCTTAAGACCTTGTTCATGGTGTCGACATCACATGCATGGGTCCAATACGAATCATGTACTCCTGGGGCATGTAAATAATGTGCAAAACAAGTATTACGGTCAGCGCAAAGTTTGCACTGAATAATTCTATGAAAAAATAGAAGAAAAATGTGCCTACCTGCGAAGTTTAATCCTGCCTTTCTACAGGCAACTGCAGTCATCATCATATGTGACCCATCAAGTGAATGCACAAAATTGGGTGGGAAAGCTGTTCTTTGCCTCTTAGTTATGACCTATACAAACCAAATACCATATATAACATTCCAGAAAAACAACTTATACAAAGAAACTCAAAGTTGAATCGTATTTCCTGTAACAGATATAGCCAACTCCCTGATAAGATTGTTTATACACATTGAAGCAGTAATCGTTATTGTAGTTTTAGCCTCATGTCCTATTTCTAGAACTCGTTTTTACAAATGTGGCAACAAAACAATTTCAATCATGATTTTCTTGATAATCTGGCAATAAAAATGTTGGGAAATTACCTTTTCTGTTTCTATATGTAATGTTAGCACTTGAAGGGATGTTTTCACCTGTACAAACCAATTTAACAAACCAAACTTTTTAAAAAGCGGCCAGAAAAGAATAGTAATGACGATGAGCTTTCAACTAGAATGATGAACCCTCACAAGATGCCTGCCTATTTTGCGGTAGGGTTGAACAACAGGAAGACCTAGAGGAGTCGTCCAAGTCACGGGTTGATTTTCAGATGCAATGATCTGCATGGAAATTTACACAAACTATGAAATGTATCCGGCAAAACTCAAGAATGGTTCCATGAATCCTAAGCTAGCAACAAATATAAAGCTCCGTTATATATTTTTTGGGGGATGGCAATTAGAATCAAAGTGATAATTTTTAAAACTATAAAATTAAGAAGTAATATGGGTCACCTAAACCTGTACCAATATGAAACCACAGAGACATATCATTGAGTTTCACAGAGCTAGTTTCAGGGGTTCTAAAAATAGAGATCATATCATCAAGAAGATATGTTTTAGTTCAACAACCACAACCTACACAGATGTGTCGCAACATTGTGACTGCATCATCACCAGAATGAAAGTGATAAGAGTGTATATCGGGAATCCGATCCCTTTCCAACTAGAAGAATATAAGATGTGATAATATTTCTTTGTATTGATTATACCACCAGAACTTACACTTTTACAAGGTATATAAAGACAGAAAGCCTAGAGAGCTGCAAGCAATCTGAGAGAGCCACGTGTAGCAATCCATGGCAATACAACACATACAAGAGAATGACATATATGACTTACAATATGATCTTGTTATTTAACATTATTTCCCACAAACACACATCAGAACCCAAGTTATAACTTATAAGTACCTCTGCAATGAGTCCACGGAAGATGTTTCTTTCAAACTATATCTCATATTTTACAAGACTAGGATCACTGCAGTCAGCACCACGATGCACAATACAGCCATTAATTAAAAGGAAGAGAAAAGACATGTCAAGGCCACAGGTACAAGTAAGATGCTCAAAAAGAGACATTATGGACTTTACATGCTGATTTAAAAGTCCAATCCCTAAATTCTATAAGAATATACCAGTTCACATAGAAGGGGAAGATATCAAGGCCTGGAATGTATTGCCAAAATAATTAGGATGTTAAGCTTGGCTATGTAATTTCACTACAAAACATAAGCTCGTCAAACTTAAGAAACTCGTCTGAATCTTCAAATGAACAGGAAGTATATGTATTTTCACAACAAAATAGAATATCGTCAACCTCAAGAAACTCGTCTGAATCTTCAAATGAACAGGAAATATATGGTACACACCTTTGCACAATCATCTAACCAACTCATGATACTGCGTGCAGCTTGAAACATTTCTCCCAAGGCAGTCAAAGTAACCTATTCCAAGCCATTGAAGATGTATCGTCTTTTTTCACACACAGCTTTGGGAAACAAAATTGACAAGGGAAAAATATAAAACATAAAAAATATTTTTATCGTACACATGAAGTCAACTCTTACCTTGGCAGCATAACAAGATGCTCGATAGAGCTCGGTTTCACTAGTGAATACATCGCGTTCCTTCAATCTCCTCTTGATCTGATCTCGAGCACCAATGTATGTGACACCATATACTGATGTCATCACTGTCTGCTTAACCAATTTCCTATCAATCTGGAATATACGTAGCAACAACTGTCAAGTCAATCATATGCACCGTGATATGCCAGTGCCTATCATCTTGAGATGTATGGAGCATCAAAAGGATTAAATTCTTAAAAAAGTATACACAGTTTATCTTGCAAGCACAACTAGCTATGTCAATAGAAATAGAAAATAGAATCCATCCGAATCACAAGAGAAGTCGTAACGACCTGATTGATAAGCTGTCTTGCATGTAGTGCATCTTGGAATAATGCATGATCTTTTTCCGCATCCATCCGCATGATATCGAGAACCCTGCAGATAAAAAAGGTAAGACTTTGCTCTTATTTGATTAATAGTCAGTGATGCAAATCAGTCAACTACCATAATTCCATAATTTATAAACCAAAGGTGACGAGCTGTTTCAAGTTGTTTCTGGCAGTCCCTTAACATGTAAACTGCAGACCGCTGTATGTATGACATGTTCCAGAAATCAAAAAAAAAATTATGAACGAATATCAAGAGTCTGATTCGGAATATCAAGTGTATTTCTATCTTAGTTAGGAATATTTGGTTGTGGTATATACAGGTAAGGAATAACAACTTGAAGGAAGCATTTACTTCATTTGAATACAAATACGTAGTTCGTAAAATCACAAATATAACTTTATTTAACATGCTAAACATGAATATTCAGTATATGAGATACACATAAGGTATTAAGTACCAGAATTTAGCATGGTATATTACGAATGATACACTATATTATAAAAAGTGCATGAAATGCAAATACTTAGTGTGTGTGTCAAATAGGAATATTGGGTGCCGAGAATACGAATATTTAGTTCTTGAATGGGTACACTGGGAAATGTCATATGTTGTCAAATATTCTTTATATTTATACAGGACCATCATAAATCTCAACATGAATATTAATATGCAATATGAATAGCATGTTGATTTTTAACTTTTAAGCATGATAAATTATGAAAATTACACTAAGATTATAGTGCATGAAACGCGAATAATTAGTGAATATTGGGTATAAGGATTGTGAAATATTACCTATTTTACCAAAATATTCTTGTTTCACACCATGATATTCCTTAATCGTATACTAAAACTAGTTTTAAAAAAATGTAAAAAGATAAGATTGGGTGACAGTTGATACATGCCTATCAGGCGACACAGATAGTTCATTCTTTACGGCTCTAGCATCTCACTAATAGAGTTTGTGAAAGCAAAATTGCTTTCCCCAAGATGGTGCGCATTTGTCCAAAATATTTCATCAAGAAAGGAACTCAACAATTAGACCCAAATGAGCATGGATTTCATCAGCTCTTACAAGCTCTAATTACTAACCCTCCAAGGTTTCAACATCTAAATCTTTTGTCAAATGTCAATAGACTCAATACTAAGAATTATAGAAATAAACTCCCTAGCTCTAACCCTCCAATATCAAGATACTTTGTTAATAATAACAATTATCTAACTGAAATAACCTTTCCACTTGACAATTCTTTTTTGAAAACATTTAAACAAGAGTACAGAACATTTGGAGACACAATCCAATTTGTGAATAAAATATTAGCACAAGTGTCTGAGAACCTACAACCTAGCGTGACCCAATTTACCTAGACATGTGCACCTTAAAAAACCTCAAACATACTTGACAACAAGCAATTTCAACCTTAGACAGATCACCACATCATACCTTGATAAAGAAATTGAATGAATCTACCATGAAAAGAAGTAACATGAAAAAGTTCACAAAGCACAGTTGATGGATAAAAATAATAGAGCAAACAAAATCAAAAGCGTAAGTAAAGCAACAGAAGAAACATGAGAAGCTTACCTAGCAGCTATGCCCGAGTAGACATCTGCAGGTTTCTCTCCAGAAACGAGATTAACGGCAGCTGCTCCTAACTGAAAAAAGGAAAAACCCAGTTAGGTATGGGTTATAGGAACATCCCCATAATAAATCAAAGGTGCTAGTGTATTATGTGTATATTCTATATACGCAACTGATACGGATCCTTATACTGGAGTATTCCAGGAGAGGTCATTCCATTAAGCAGAAAAAGGAAGAGATGATACTGAAACATTTACCAGAGCACTACTCCAGGAATAAATATCTTATATTTTTTACTACAGCACTATTCCAGAAAATTAATAAACCCAGCTAAGTATTGGTAATAGGAACATTCCCATAATAAATCGAAGGTACATCTCTATATCCAACTGACACAAATCCTTTTACTAGAACTATTCCAGGAAGAGGTTATGCCAGCCGGCAGAAAAAGAGATGATACAGAATTTTTTTACTAGAGCACTGTTCCAGGAACAGAAATCTTATATTTTTTATATTGTTTAGTTTATAGTAGTTCATACTTAATCATAGATTCTAGCCTATAACTTAAGATATAGTTGATTTATCTTTACTTTTCACGTTCTCGTATTGTCTTCTCCTAGTTACAGACAGCATATGGAACCCCTTTATTATTCAATAAGAGGCAAGCAGAAGTATTATCAAAGGTTTATATGTCAAACCTGAGAAGGTGCTATATCAAGGTCAAGCCCACCATCACAATTTATCATAGATTCTAGAAGGAATTACTTCGTGTTTAGACCTGGGACTAGATCATATGCAAGGCTCATAACAGTAACAAGCAAATTACTCTGAACAGATAGTCCTGGCATTATTTGTGTAACTACGTAATCGAATTAATAATCTTGACATTCTCCAGTTTGCACCAAATGGACAATGCAAAACCTTGCAGAGTTACCATATGGATTTTCCAGTTATCTTTTACAGAATAAGATACTTCTTCAAGAAAATCCCTATGGAAAAACTTATATTTTATATTCTGAACTGCATAACAATCTCAGTCCAAGTGGAAATTGTTAGGAGTGTTGATAGTGCTATTTGTGATGATTGGAATGGATAGACTGATGTTAATGTAAATGCAAGGTTGAGGTTCAAATTAGTTTACTAAGAAACTAAGAAGTGCATTGCCAATGCAAATCACAATCCTTCAACACTGAAGGGAAGCTTTTTGTCAACCCAAGGGAAACCGGGATATTGCTCATTCAAAACAAGTTCCATTACATGGGGAAAAATGAAGTGGAATGAAGACATTGGCCTTCAAATGATTATATGAAATACAGCAATTAACAAATATTTACAGCTGGATGCAGAAACAATGACATTTCAACCATGAAAAGTTTTGTAAATCTAACAATTAATTTTAGGACAATGATAGACAAAAACACAGGATGAACAACTGAAAACATTAAAAATTAGCACAATGAGAAGTACCTCATCTCTCCGATTGCGGCATAGTGTTGCAATCCGTTACAAGATCCATCCTAAAATAAGCAGAGAACTAGTAAACAATTCACAAGTAGCTGCATAAACCAGAACATCATCAAATGCAGTTCTTGAAGATGTATAAACCAGAAAGAAAATGCAATTAAGAAAACGTATGTCACACATCTGCCTACCCATCTTAAATATCTATTGTAAAACCTTTCGATAAAGCATTGTTGCTAGCCAAAAAGGCAAACACGTCTCAGAAAATCGAATCATATACATGAACTGCAAACGTAGGGACTTTTTTTTTTAATTGATGATTGTATAGGTAGCACTTACAATTGAACTGATTCAGAAATCCACACGTTGATCTATTTGTCAATACAAAATTTACACGGATCTTAAACCTAACACCCTCACAACTTTGCCTAAATTTTATCTAGCCAGTGCAGTACACTTCATTAACACTTCCCTTTAGAGTAGCTATAGAACTCTTCATAAATAAACATGACCGATTGCAATTTTCACAAATAACAGGAAATCTGTATGGAATGTATTAGAATCTATTGCCTAATGTCCTTAAAACACTGTCACCTACATGCTGAAGCAGATTTCAAGAATCAAATAGTAACCTGATGAACTGGAATATGTGAAATGAATTTTTCTGGACAGGGACTTCTTAAGGCTCCAGCAAGATCCATACACACTGCTAAGCACTGAAATGGATCTTCCGCATTTAACCACCATCGCCTCCCTTGAAGTGGCTCATCCGCAGAATCAAGTATGTCATCTAGGTGTTCTCAGTGAATAATATCCGACCCTCATACGATAGTTTGTCGATACCATTGGCATACAAGTTTGCTAAGTGAATTTTTAACCAGCACAAGCCTGATTTACTGAGAGGCCGACCCTCAGCAAACTCTAAAGTGCCTCGACAGAGATCTGAACCAAGATGGTTGAGATATGGATGCATCGGGTATGCCCGTCCACGAAAGTCAACATTGTGCGGATAAAAAAATCCATCTTCATCCGCATCTTTCTCGCCACCTGATTATACAGAAACATAAAACAGTTTTATATATGAGAATTTATGAGATTCAAAAATGTTTTCTGCCCCAATATCAGAATACAAACCGCAAGTTTAAGTTCTATATCACAACGTTGTGAGTGTTTCTCACTGTTCTCTTTCCTAACAGATATGACCTTCCATTTCCAGTTGGTTATTACAGTCTCATCCTCTGTATTTGGTTTTTTCTGGTACTGGAATCTGCAAGGAGTAATACAAGAGGAAGAAAATGCATAAGATCCTTCCTATCTGAAATTACAAAAATATATAGAAAAAGAAAGCATAACTATTATGGCTCACATCCTCCTTGTCAACCAAGCGCCAAGACGGCCTCCAAGTGCCCATATCATCTCAACAATGCCAAACACCCGATCATTCACCCTCCACCTTGTGTGACCAAGAGTATCCAAGCCCTACATATCTCATTATAACGAAATTACACATACAATTAGAACAAAACACTGCTCAAAATAGTTTAAGTAGCAAACTACTGATGAAATACAATTTCACTGATAGATGCCCCAAGTAAAATATTATAGTAACTTGAAAAGTTAAACCTGAAAAACTGGTTCCAGTTGTTTCCTTGGGACCTTCTTAAGAGCTTCCCGTTGTTGTTTTGATCCATGTGTCCGCATCAAATAAGATGGCAAGAAGAAGTGTGCTCCTTTATCATAACTGTAGGAAGAAGAACAGTAAACAATAAATATTTATTGAAGTCCATGCCCAAAAATATGAGCAAACCTCATTTTCACAGTTATATTTTTAAGGGCAGACTGCACAAAGCCACACCTATTTTTGCAGAAAATAGAGATAACCAGATACTTTTCAAAAAAAAAAAAATTATTCTTATACAGGCGAAAACTATGAAGAGCTCGTTTGGTACGATTCACATGGAATCGGGAATTGGTATCGAAATGAGTCATACCCATTTACTCGTGTTTGTTTAAGCTCAGTATGGGAATCAAAATGTTTTCAGGAATGAGAGATTCCAGATTAATAAATAAATTTGATTGCCATATAAACAGGAGGCTTCCAATAGCTAGACTATTCCAACAACATACCAAACAATTTCTATAAGGAATCGGATTATGTCAATCTTTAATTCCAATCCGGTTCTTGTTTCCAATCCGATTTCCGGAATATACCAAATGAGCCGTGAGAGAGATTGAAAGCCATACTGTGGCATTTATGAAGTTGTCCCCATTCCCAAAAAAATCATATTTACATCATCAAAATTCCCATGATTGAAGGATCCGTGAAAGTTTTCACCCTCAACACGTCCCTAAATATTGAGAGAGTAGACAGAAGAGATTGTAGAGCCTCAATTTACTTTACTCAGGAAACAAGAAATCTTACAACTATTTATCTCATGAATCCGTCTATCATTTTCATTCATGCCCCAACAGGCCAACATTTATCTATTTTCATCATATTGGACTTTTTCCTGACATATAAAAATTTTGGGAAACAATTAAAGTTTTGATGGTCCACAATTGATGGAAAAACAATTAACGAACTTTCACTCATAAGTACACAAAAATCTACGGTTATGTAAACTAGTATAGTTCTCGTGCCTTGCACGGTCAATTTTAGAGTTTAATGAGCAAGTTGGGAACTCAAACTTGAAAAATTATGTAGTCCATAGGTTATTGTTAAAATATTGACAATTTTAGATGGATTTGAAAGTAGATAGAGAAAAATAGTATGTAAAGTTAGAAATGAAAACAGGGTTTGATTCATATACAATTAAACTATATATATAGCATCTCTTATGCAGTATGAGAGTATTAAAATAGGTTAATACTAGTTAACTATTTTGCAAAGATGATAAATTGAAGGAAAAAAGTGTAATAATTTGTACATTTGGTAATGTCATAAGTATCTAATCAATTTATTTGTCTGTTTAAAATTAGAATAGGAAGTCAAATAATATCAAATAAATATGTGTATATATATGGGTAGATCCTGATTATAATATTTAATAAAGATATTCAAAATTATGTAGAAGATTACATAAATACAAGTTATTGTGATAAGAGTAAATATATAAATGATATATATAACATTAATATTATTTTTACTATTGGTTTATTAGTGAAAATACATGAGAAATTGACATGTGGCGTGAGTCAGGGAATGACATGTGGCATGAGTCAGGTAATGACATGTGACATAAAGTATTTTGCTTTAATATAAGTACATAGATACATAGATGATATAGGAAAATAAACTGTTTATATCAAGGAAGTTTCATACCTGGTCCATTTAACTGGTGGAACCAGCATCGGCATATAAGAAGTCACAACATGCCTTGCCTAGATTTTGGACAAGTGAACATCTTTAGAACAACAAAAGTACAGAATTGTATTTTTAAGACAAAAAAAAAAAAGAGAAGAGCGCGATATTATTTACACACTAACAACTAAGATCTTTATTGGCAAAAAGAAAAGGTTACCATGTCTCCTTTAAAAAACACCTACTTGGAGATGGAAATAATATGGACCATTTCCCGTATCCACAACCTACCGTTTTCTCTAGGCCTTTAAGAATCATTGGATCACATTGAATAACTCCAAATCTTCTGCCTATACTTCCTGTTGATTCAAGGAAATATGATATTACAACCTATGAAAACAAGACCTGGAGCCAACAATCTGATGAAACCTGAATTAAAGTCATTGCCTGTTCTCATATGTAACAGTTTTTAATGTGTGCACAAAAGCAGGCCGGACATCAGGTGGACCTTCTGCCAACTGATCAGATGGAAATTGTACATATGCTGTTTGCACGAATAAATTAATTAAATGACTTCCAACCTGAAAGACAAACAGACAGGTATGACCATCATGCAATACGCATAAAAACTAGTGTATCAAGACTCATTACCAGCCAGCATGGAAAACGAATACAAAAAAGTGCATCAAGACTCATTACAAGCCAGCATGCGTTCTACCAACCTTAGCTCTTGCATCTGCACTCCAGGGCGCAATATCATCCTGTGCATTCACTATGTGTCTCACTGCCAGCAATTTTTGCTTCTTTATCAAATTTGGTGACTTTCTTTCTTAGCCTCTGTCGTTCTTGATTCGTCTGTCCTTGTTCCTCTGTTGCAACACCTAAAGCCTCTTTGGGAACCATTGCCTTCTTAGTGTTCTTTAAAAATCTGTGTATTTTAGCCTGACAACATGCACTAATGCTATATTAATTAGTGAATTCATAAAGAAGAAACAGACAACAAATTATAAAATGTCCTCTGATAGTTTTTCATTAATCTTATGAGCAGTTGAAAACATGGAAAATGATCCTCAAGAGTGACGGTTTATCAAATGAGGGAGGAGCTACAGACTAGATAAGAACCAAAGTAGCAAAACTTTAGTGCATAATATGGGATTTTTCTACATTTGAAGAAGTCTAAAGCAAAAAATTACAGAAGTTGGTCAGGCTGAAGTCAAGATCTGATACAAAGAGAATTAGCTTCTCCAGGGAACAGAAGTCAAATAATGGAAAATATAGAAAAACACGATTGAACATATCAAATAATTACACATTTCGGTGAAAATGGGCAACAGTAAACTGATTTATGGGCATAACAGAAAGTAATTTTGTGAAGGGTGTAAGGATTGAGCAAACATAAGAGAATCGTAAGAGAATAATGATATACTCAAAATCACTCACTTCTTGTTCAATGGCATCCCAATAATGCAAGCTGCTTGTACAACCCGGCATAGCCATGATCACCCCCAGATAACATCAAACCAACCAACTTATGCATTGTTATTACTGCCATCTTATCAGACGGTAACTGATCAAAGTAAGGTGCATAAGAAGCCCTGCACTTGCCTTTCCTAATCAACTCTTGCACCTCGTCAATCTTACTCTTTAAAGGTTCAAACCAACCTAGAAACAATAGTCTTGATATAAGGCAAATTAGGGCGCAATTTGTGCTCACACATATCCATCAACAGCTCCCTATACTCTTTTGCAGCCTGTTCCCAAGTCTCAGTTTCTATCTTTACCTGCTTCCTCTTCAGTGCCCTGTACTTCTTCTCACTTATTCCACCAAACTTGGACGGCATATTAGGCTTTTCAAAATCAATCATCTTCATAGCCATCTTTTGCTTCTGCTCTTCTTCTTTTCTCATTTTCTCCAACAGTACATTGATTCATCAACCAGACCTACTTCCTCTTCATGGGGTTCTGGTAAACTAACAAACCCTTTTGGAAACAACCCATTGTAAGAGACCGAATTCCCCAAAAAAAATTCCTCTTTCACCAAAAACTCGGTGTTCAGGCAAAGACCCGGTTCGAAGAACTTCAACGTATTAGAGGAATATGACTCGATTGGCCCGGAATTTGAACAATTCCGGCATAGTAGAATTATGGGAGAACCTTAGAAAACATAAGGGGCGGGGTGAGTCGAAGGGGAGTGTTGTATGAAATGCCTTGTTTGGCCAATTTTCGCCGCACGTCAGTGGAATTAGATGGTGGGTATGAGCGGGCATTGTGATTTAGGTGAAGAGGAAAGGATGGATTAAGAAAGGTGGTGAGCACAATTGAAGTGGATATTGGGGTTGTGCAGATGGACATGAAATTGCTTGGATGGTTCTCTTCTCCGGAAATTCTCGGTTTGCTCTCCGGGTATGATAAACCCTTGTATAATAACCCCTCGTGTAGGAGCATGAGGGACTTATGAGGGAGGCTGACCAAGTATGATAAACCTTTGTATAATACTCCCGTGAGTCTGCTTTAAAAACTTAAAATGGAGTGTTAGTTTATCTTTTTGGTAATTGATGATATCTTGTTGTTTGGATATTTAAGATTTTGCCAACAGTTTTTTATATATTTTTATAATTTGGATGGCACCGATTAAGGTCTTAGGGCCGAATACGCTTGAAGAAGAGACGAGACGAGACGGCAAGGCGATCAATTACCATCTATTATTTATTATATATAACTAAAGTTACTTACATTTTGCTGACGTGGCGTTTTAAGGTTTTAAAATTTCAGCCAAATTATCGTATATTACTAAATTTGTCACTCCCTAAAAATATATATATTTTTTTAAATCAAATAATCAAATAATTTGAATAAAAGTTTGGCATGAAAATAGCTCCTTTTCACAAAATTATTTTGAAACTTAGTTAAGACGTACAAATAATTTTTTTAAAACTAAATTAATTGACTTTGAACTTCACGTAAGCACTAAAGGCGGACAAATCATTTTTCTAAAAATTAAATACAATTAATCAAATAAAGTTTTATGGTACAAATCAACAAATCCATTTTTTAGTAAGCATGTCAAACAAATCTTTCGGTCAAATCTTCTAATATCTATATAATTTGTAAATTCGTACAAAATAAATCTAAAGATGTTTTACAATTATATTGTAACACCTTAAAATTTTGATAATCACGTAATAATTTTTATGAAGAAGTTTCTTTCTAATCTAAAAGCTATATAAGTTAATAAAAAAAAAATTTAAAAAGAAGATTTGGTTACATTTTTTTTTATATCTCAACCAGACTTAATCAGATTTAGTTATAACTGATTTTTTTATTATGCAATTAATTAAATTTTAATTTATAATTTAGATTTATTAATATCAATAAAACCCTACTTTTTCTGATTGAGATCTTAATTCCTTTTTTAATTTAATTTATAATTGCGAAAAGTTTTATAGCTTCCCTGACAAGTTTTAACTATTTCTAGTAAATGGTTAAACCTGAAGGAGCATGCTGATAAACCTGAAGGAGTAGAACTTGTACAAGTCCCCCTCTCTATTTCCTGCCTTAGTTCTTGTTTGGATGCATAATGCAAGTTTTACTGTGAGTTTTGTATGCACAAATTCAACATGAATCCTCTCATTTTCTCTTGGTGCAGTTGAACCCTGTCGGGTCTCACCCATTTCCTTCAGAGTGTAATGCTGAACTCTCATGCACTTTCTCTTACGCATCACAAAGAAAGTGCAGCGGAATGTTGCTAGGCTTGCTTGGATCAGGCTCAACGCGCAAGGCCATGTGAAATGAAATGTAACATATTTGATATTGAATTCTGATGATACTATACATTTTGGCAGGTTAGTAAAGTATGAGTATTGATATATGATATTGAATTTAATGATAAAAATATTCAATTAGGTGAATTAGCCCCGCTTGACGTGGTCATCGGCTAAATACTTTACATGATTCAAGCACAAGCCGACGAGTATGATAAGTTTTTTTTTGATTTTGGTTCTCTACATTTTGGTTTTCCACTTCTATTTGAGGCAAGAGAAGATCCAATCAAATTGCTATTAGTGTTAGTGTTCTTGCACCCTATTCTCATTTACATCAACTTTTCCTCATTGTTCCTAGGAAAAGCATAATTCAAGCAAGAAGGTTGAAGCGATACTTTCGAAACAAAGGTTTCATAGAGGATGGCCGGTTGTGATGTTGATGTCAACAACGTGTGCAAGAGAGTTGTAAATTGCATGCGCGGGGATGATATTGGTGAAACGAGGAGAATATTTGATGAAATGCATGTAAGGGATGTGTTTGCTTGGACTATATTGGTGTCACCATACACAAAATGGGGTGAGAACCGTGAGATGATATCTTGATGTCATCAAAACATCCTATTTAGTAGGACGGGGTGAGATGATATCTTGATGTCATCAAAACATCCTATTTAGTAGGTTGCTTCGATTTTAGGCTATGTAAAAAAAAAAAGATTAAGGTATAATACCAATGCAATAGTTAATTGTAATTATCAAAATAAAAATGTCGATAATAACTAACCAAAAAAATCAAAATTATACTTTTAACCAATCCCTAAGGTTAGAGTATCCTCAAATCTAAGAGCCAATACGGTATTATTCTAAAAAAATAAAGAAATTTGGATTAGTATACGGATTTTTTAAAAATATGTATTAAAAATACCCGTGCACGGTACGGGTACTAAACTAGTTTTGTTGTAAGTCGGGTTTCTCTTCTCCAGCCAAGTTCGTTCTTATGTGAGTAAATTATTTATTTCATGAATGCGGTTCTTTTATTTTGATTATGCTGAATCATTATCTACTCAGCAGAATCTGGATCCCAATGATTTTGCACCTTTTGGGTAGTCGTTATGATGCTCAAATCTCGGTATTTGGTTCCAAGCTCCAAAAGAATTTGGAAGATGCCACGGTGTTTATAGTGGGTTCTGGCGCTTTTGGGTGTGAGTTCCTGAAAAATCTAGCTTTGACGGGCGTTTCTTGCGGTAACAATGGGAAGCTGACAGTTACTGATTACGATGTTGTTAGAAAAAGCAATCTAAGTAACCAATTCTTATTCGTGATTGGAACATTGGTCAGGCAAAATCAAGTGTTGTTGTTTTTGCTGCAGCATCTATAAATTCTAGACTCCGTGTTACAACTCTGTAGAAATGTGTTGGCCCTGAGACCTGAAAACATATTCAATGATAAAGAGATGTGTATTTCCAGATGTTGATTCCTCATATAACTGAAAACTATGGTGCCTCACGGGATTCACATGAGAAGGAAGCACATGTGTGTACCTGCAATTATATCCATATAATATTAACCTTTTGCCTGACATGAGCTCGGTCTATTTTTGAAAGCTTACTTGAAGAAATACCTACTGAAGTGAATGCATTCCTTACAAATCCTGCTGAATATGCATCATGTGTGTGATGGAAGCTTGTAATGCAAGTACCAGAAACGCCTTGGAGTACATTTCTTAAATACTGAACTGCATTTACTTGGGCTAGGCTAAAGTACACATTCCTGAATATGCTTTATTTGTCTAATTTATTCCTTTCTTACAAAAGGTTTCATTGTGTACAGGTTTGAGGATTATTTCGCTAACCATGAAACAATTGGTGTATTCCTCCCCTGAATATGTTGAAACAAGTAGTTGAGTCCCATTCTGGTCTCTACCAAAGCGTTTTCCTCATCGTTAAATTTCTCTTCTTCCGACCCTTCATATTGTTTGCATCTATATTGCGCGCTGAGACGTTAGGAATACCAGTTCCCGAATGAGTAAAACAACCTCAAAGGTTAGCCGAGATTGTAGACAAAGTTATAGTGTCACAATTTCACCCGATTGCAAGTACCCCTGTTGTTGATGACGCGAGTGCAATAAATGAAGCGATTAGCAAGCTGGAAAAGTGACAAAGTTATGTTTCTCGTTGAGAACAGATTAAATATGTAACGTTGAATATTAAAATCGGGTAACTACGAAGTTGGGTAACGAAGTGAAGTCGGATATGTAACGTTGGGTATTAAAATTGGGTAACTACGAAGTTGGGTAACCGAAGTGAAGTTGGATATGTAACGTTGGGTATTAAAATCGGTAACCACGAAGTTGGGTAACCGAAGTGATTTGGATATGTAACACTGGGTATTAAAATCGGTAACTACGAAGTTGGGTAACCGAAGTGAAGTTGGACATGTAACTTTGGGTATTAAAATCGAGTAACCACGAAGTTGGGTAACCGAAGTGAAGTTGGACATGTAACTTTGGGTATTAAAATCGGGTAACCACGAAGCTGGGTAACCAAAGTGAAGTTGGACAAGTAACTTTGGGTAATAAATCGGTAACCACGAAGTTGGGTAACCGAAGTGAAGTTGGATATAGAACGTTGGGTATTAAAATCGGGTAACAACGAAGTTGGGTACACGATGAAGGTTGGGTATTTCTATTTAAAGGAAGAATTCCTTCGCAAACCGAAGGTGCATACTTAGTGTAACATTAAAAAAAATAACCTAAACACTTTGTTAACCTAATAAAAAAAAAAACTTCACACTTATTTAAATTTAGCCATCCGTTAAATTTGTAACGTCCATTAATCATTTGTTTGCCCACTTAAAAGAAAATTTTAAAAAGAAAATAAAATAAAATTTTTAAGACACAAATAAATTTAAAAAGAAGTAAGAGAGATGGTCGTAACTCTCCCCTTCCCTCTTCTCCATAGTCACCCTCCATTAGTGTGTAATATGAGACGAGCATTGATATGTTCAAGTTCAACTTGTTTATAAACGAGTCGAGTCGAGTCTAAATTTTATACGAGCTTTAAAATGTGTTCACATTCGGCTTGTTTAGAAAGTAAGAGAGATGGATTATATTGTGTTTAGAATTGATTTTGAATTGCTTTAAATCCTAATGATTGATTTGGACATTTATCTAGGTTAGAACCTTCTAAACTAATAACTTGAGTTGGAATTGAGACTTACTCGGTAAAATTCCTCTTGGATATTCAAGTAGATTAACCATAGGTAATAAAGGTGAAACCTTTATTGGATTGAATGTACCTGATTACTTTCTAAGTTAGGTAATTCTTGAGACTTACATGACAAAGGTTACTTGATCCTTAGTTAGATAACCTGGTTTGTAGTATATTTTCACCCTTTTTACCTTGAGACTTACCCGGTAATAGGTAGTTAGGATTGAAACTAGATGATCTTGATACTTACCCGTTAATAGACCATCACCTTAGAAACGTTCATCCCTGTTGCTATTCTACCATATATCTTTATTAGTTATCCTGATTTCATATGTCATAACAATAATCTTGAATCTTTGGAATCCATTTTCTTTCCTTTTATTTGATTATCTTTTATTTGCTTTGCTTTATTAAAAATTGTTCTTAATTGAAAGTGACATTCAATTGAGATCAAATAAAATTAAAAAAAATTTCCAAAAACATTTGATTTCTCTCCCTTATCTTTTACAACCTTTTTCTTAGCTTAGATCTACCATATTCTTAATCACTGCTGCAGATTTAACCTCTCAGTCATTGTGTTCGACCCTGGAAATACTTGTCCTACTCTCAGTCATTGTGTTCGACCCTGGAAATACTTGTCCTACTTCGCACGATCCATACACTGTGGGTTCGTTGCTATTTAGGGGAATTATTTACAGGTTATAAATTTAAAAATATCACTCTCTTGTTTTGTCAACCTTTGAGTTTTTGTCACTATTGATACGAATTCTTAGGGTTCAAAACTAGCGAACAGTTATTCTCCTTACGAGTAGAGACGACGGGAGTGTGTGGTGTCTGGAAGTGGGCATGGAAGAGAAGAGAAAGGGCAGGAGAGAAGAATAAGGGAAAGAGAGGGGAGTTGTGTGTCAAGGAGGTGTGAGTAGTCGGCTGGCGTCCCTCCCAATTAAGGCGTGTCTTCAATGCCCGCCATTACTGCCCTCTGTTGTAACATCGTCTTCAATGCTTTCAAAAACCACCAGTCGACGGGGAGTGCTGAGGAAGATGACGCCGCGCCAGGTCGCTTGGGCCTCTTGTCTCCTTGCTACTCTTGGGCTGGTTTACAAGGGAAGTTGAGAAGACGTCACTTAGGACCAACGGAGGAAGAAGTAATCTTTGCCTGACTTGGCTAATTGGGCCCACGGAGGAGTGATAAGTCAACTACATGATCAGGCCATTTAGGGCATAGGGAGCCGCTTGGGCCGGTCCAACTACATCAACCAAAGTAAAAACAAAGGCTTGGTTTGGTTTAATTGTATCACTTATCTTGGTTGGTTTAGTTCAGTTTACCCTCTTCGGTACTCGATTTGGGTTCTGGAATAATTAAAATGAGAATTTCCGGTTATTACACTACAATGAAGAACATGTCAATTGTCGATACGTAATGCCATCAACATTGTTAATCGGAACAGATTTAAAAAAAAAGATAACGATTTGTACAATTTATTTTTGTTCGGAATTCATAACAAACACAAGTACAAACCTTATACACAAACTTACTCGAAGGACAAAATTTTCCGATCTGTCTCAGTGGATGACACAATCTGGATGCAATTGAACGTCTTCAAATTCGATTGGCCTATTTTGGTCATAATCTTTTTAATTACCCTATATCTTTTTTTTTGTATGATTAGAGGGGCCTATTTTAGTCAAGAATTTTTTTAATTATCCTAATTAATCTTTTTATTTATAATTAGAGGAACCTATTTTAACATTTAAACTAAAGAGCCTTAATTGTTCATTTATACTTCTTGTTACAGGAAGGGATGTCAAAACTTATAAAAATTATAAATAAAAAAATCTTCTTAACCTCAACTCACATTGATTTTGAAACATTTTCAATTTTCACATATGTACTATCATTGATTTTGAAACATTTTCAATTTTCACATGCGTGCCTACCAACACCACAAATCAATCAAATCTCTGCTAAATTCATAACCGAAATTTACACCAAATTCCATTTTATCATATCCAATTTAAAAACATTAGCTTTTTGTTAACCCATATACAAAAGAGGAGTAAAAGCAACGTTAACTTAAAATCTTTTTAGGAAAAAAACCCTACAACAGTAAATGATGAAGTAATTTAAGATCCATGTTCAATCTCCAAGACTTGTTAACAATGATTTTGGTGCTTTGTTTTTTCATCTCTATACTCACCAACAAGTTTCGTTTTTAAAACTCGGGCTACACTTTTTTATCAATAAAATCAATAACTATTTTTATAACAATTATCCTTTCAAATCTTTTCATTTCTCATGTAATCCAACAAACATCTAATTTGACGGACTTTATTCATATAGCAAAGTCTTCGCATAAAAAAAGGGAGTCCGTTGACAAACCACTACATCACTCGAGGTTTTGGGTGGATGTACGTCTTGGTGCTCAAAGCTTCATCTTGAAAGATGGTATGACCTTGTCGCATTTGGAGTAGGCGTGGACAGGTGATCAAAATCTGAAGACTTTAAATATAGCTCAAAAAATAAGGTTTTCACCGGTGGTCCTTGTGAGCTTTCATGTGCACTTCTTCGACTACTTGGTCAATCTGTTTCTCTTTTTGAATCCGTGACGTTTTCGGCTTGCGATTTTCTTTGATTGGGCCTCAGTGTTCCAAATCCTCCTCGGATGATACAGTGCGTTTGTGTCTCTCTTTCTTCTTTGCCAAAGCATGACGTTAGTCCGTCTTCCACTTTATGACCTCTCGATTCACTAGTTTTGATTAGTCAATCAAATTTCTTTCCTTCTTAACAAAAATTAAAACAAAAAAAAAAAAAAGAAGCTTGGTTCATGTTGATTTTTTCATGGGAATGTTACACGGCGTTTAAATTGCCATTTATAGGACAAACGGAGGGCGGATGTGTAACACATGCACGCTTTGGGTATGCATGCCCTCCGCAATAAAACTCACATAATCCTTCGATATGTCTCGTAAATCTTTCACACACACTTTTTAGTAGTGTTACCATTTCGTACGCCTTTAGGTCGCGCGAGATTGACATTTACTACGCGGATGTTCTCGTACCTTCAAAATTAGTTATTCTCACTATTTTTGAAGGTGTATGACGTCTCAAAGCCGTTAACTAGCAATTAGTTTAAGAGGAGAAACCAAGCCATTTGATAATTGATAACTACCACATGTTACCTGTCATTACTCATAATGATTTTGTCTTTTTGGTCTTAATCAACGTAATCTTCAAAAATCTCCCTAACCAAAGCATCAAAATATAATTATTAGTGACAATAATTACAATGTTCCTACAATCTCACTCTTTATTTGGTGTTACAATCTCACTTCATCTCTAATTTGTCATCTTAAGGAATCTTTTCCTTGCAAATGATTAATATTCAGACAAGGAGTCCAAATTTCTCATGCTTATCAACACATTACCGATATTTCCACTTGCAATTATCCTCATTTTGCTCCCAACAAAATCACACACTCCAAATACTCTCCATGTTTTGTGGTTGATGTTCTCTTGTAGGGCTATTATGTGAGTTTTAGGCTAATCGGGCTCAATTCGACTAAAGTACGGATCATACCCATCTGAGTTATATTACAAAACAAGCCGAATATGCACAGATTGTGAAGCTCAAAATAACAAGCTCGGCTGAGTACCTCGATTAGGAAAATAATTTACAAAAACGTCCCTAGTTATTAATAATTTAGTAAGAGTAACCATAACTCGAATTCAGCTAAAAAAATGAGCAAAGCAAGCTCGAGCTTGGTTATAGGCTAACGTACCGGGTATGAGCTTATTATTGAGCTCAAATAAAAAATTAGAGTCATGTGATCTCGATTCTAAACAAGATAAATTGTAATTATATCAAACTTCAGTTTGCTCATCTCGTAAAACAATTTTATTTTGCCGTGATGTCTGCCGATTTTTTGATCAGTTGAAATTTCAAATTTGTGAATTGTTGTTCTCTTGAATGTAAATCTTACGTATTATATGATTGATGTGGTGATAATATAAAATTTTAGAAATAAATTAAGAAGGAGAAATGAAGAATGAGTATAGGCTAGAGTATAAGAAGAGGTTAATAGAAGTGAGAAAAATTGATTGAAAGTATGGGTTGCATGTATCTGACATACAATCTGGCCAACATGTCCTACTTCAACATTGTCTCCCGCCAACTTCAATATGTCAATCCTTTCATCATACAAACTCAGCAATTATTAGCATAGATCACATACTACCCTATAACTATTAACTAACGCATCTCACTAAGAGATCCACAAATTTAATCATTCGTATTCAAGATTAGGTGGAAATTAGGTTTATTTTTGATTTTATGTCTTAATCAACTAGTATTTTCAATTTTATCCTTTTAAGAATCTAACCTCTCGTTTGATTATAATTTCGAACAATAAAATATATATATATTGAAATAATTTGATGCGGTTTCAATGGTTTTCATACCTTGTAAAAACAAAATGCAAAGAAGAAAATAAATTATACATTAAAAGACAATTATCCTAAGGATATTGATGTTATACATACGGATTTTTATGGGCACAAACAATAGTGGCAAAACGGTTGTGTATGCATTTATATTTAATACGTACTCAAATCGTCAATATATAATATAAGACATTTTAACCTTGAGTATAAATTATAATTTCTAATAAAAATATCAAATAACAAAAAAAAACCTTTTGTATTTATCATGCCAATTATTCATATCACCACCTTCATGATCAATTAAAATAAAATAAATGGTTAAAAAAACGTAAAGCAATGACTTTTTCCATAACTCACCGTCTAGAAAATATAAAATGTCATATACACCGATCAAAATTTATGAGTTAAAATACCCTATATTTTAAATCGAGATTTTATTGTATATGAGGGTGATTCTGTCTATCTTTATTGTGACTTTTGTGTACCTACCTATTTCAATTGACATGTATACTGCTTCTAAGATATGATCTATGCATGTAATTAGTATACATCATAGTTCGTAATTGTTCTACTTGTTGTAAAAAAAAGTATTCTTCTACATAAACATTAACCATGTGCGTAGTTCATATTACTTCGAATTTATGTTCTGTTAGTATCATTTTTTTTTATTAACAATTAATTAGCTTATATGTTTTGGTATGCTAGTGTTTTCTTATAGCCATCCTGTAAAGACATTTTTAATGTAGTCGTTCTTTTAACATATATTTTTATGACGTTTATAAAATACCATTAAATCGAATATTTATATTATTTGTAAACATCATTAGATCTATGAAACGTCATATAACTTTAATGGTAATAAAATCGTAAACTTTCTATGATGATTTGTTGACGTCATATTATGTAAGGCGTTTTGTAAATTCATATTACAATCCGTCTAATTAATCATCACTCATAATAAAAAGAGAAATACATAAATTAACGAGAAAATTGGATAACTGAACATTTTGGTTTAGACTTTCTTTTAAATTTGGGAGTAAGTTTTAGATATTAAAGTTAGTATATTAGGTTTTATGTAATACAAATTTTGATAATGTTTAGGTATTATAATATATTTATAATTTTATTTTCAAAAAGATTAAGAAAAAAACATGAGATACAATTTGTCCAGTTGATAACATATGTAATATGTTGTGTGAGTGAGATCAGAGTTCGAAATTAATTACTAGAACCAACTAAGGGATTATATGTCAAATAAGGGATGACTTAGTAGTCTACTCTGACCTAATTAGTATGGTTGTGTTATATGAGTCCAGTTACTCAGAGTCGAGTTCGTTCACTTTCTTAACAAATAAATGTGAGCATATTTTTAGTCTCGGTTAAAATTTAGGTTCAACTCGTTTATAAACGAGATTAATATGAGATGTCAAAACTTGGCTCATTCGGCTAAAATAGCACCGTAGAGAAATTATATTAGTAAAGTTTATCACTTTCTAAACAAGCCGAATATAAAATTATTTTAAAATATAGTTAAAACTTAGGCAAAACGAGTCAAGCACATGCCTATAACCGCTCTACTAATTAGAGCTTAACTTTACAGTCATGCTTACAAGAAATATTATTAAGCTTGTACTTAGCAGGACATGTAGAAAAGCTCTACACTCAATCTACACTCAACCACTAACTAAATAATTTACATAATTCATCTCAATTACAACTTTAACTGGCGGTTACGCCTACGTCACAATAATAACTACTACACCTTCAAATTATATGCTTGTTCCTTTTGATGATCAACACAATAAATAGTTCTCACATGAAAATATTCTTTAAATTATGTCTTCTCTATCTTTCATGCATGCATTTCACAATATACAAAACCAAAATCTTATATAAATACCTTGCTGCTGCAATATACTTGGACAGAAAACACACTAAACATCAAACATAACCAAAAATCAGCAATGGAAAAGCCAATGGGTGAATGGTCTGAGAAAAATGAAGCTTCTTCTAGCTTTACTTGCCCTTCAGTTCTGCTTTGCAGGCTCTCATATTGTCTCAAGAGTAGCATTGAACATTGGCATCAGCAAAATTGTTTACCCAGTTTACAGAAACATAATCGCCTTGATTCTACTCGCTCCTTGCGCGTACTTCTTAGAAAGGTAATTCTTTTTTTTTCTTCTTAATATCATTCAAGTTCATAATCACATGATTCTGATTCAAGCTTGATTTTTTTTTTATCAGGAAAGAAAGACCTCCTCTTACTTTCTCCTTGCTGGTTCAGTTCTTCCTTCTCGCCCTTCTCGGGTAAGTAGTTTTGTCTTTATTTTGACTGATATATACAACAATACTTGTTTTGACAGTTGTTTTTCATCTGTAACAGGATTACAGGAACTCAAGGCTTCTACATTCTTGGTCTGTATTATGCATCTCCAACTTTTGCATCAGCAATGCAGAATTCAGTTCCTGCAATTACTTTTCTGTTAGCAGTTGCCCTCAGGTGAGTTTATAGATATATGATCATAAGCTTGATTTACCTTTAAGACTATCAGATGAGCTCTTATGACAATTTTTTACTTGTTTTTCAAGGATTGAGCATGCAAAAATACTTACAAGAGATGGATTGGCAAAGGTGGTCGGAACAATTGCAAGTGTAGGCGGTGCAACAGTCATTACTTTGTACAAGGGCTTTCCACTTCTCCACATGCATCTAACAGGAAAGTCACAACAGACTTCACTGCTTGTAGATTATCTTCCATTATCTTCCGAAAAGATCCAAAACTGGAACTTGGGTTGCATATTCCTTCTCGCGCATTGTCTTTGCTGGGCTGCTTGGATTGTTGTCCAGGTTCGCTCTCATATGATCCTTTTTTTTACTTTTTACTGCTGGATTCAACATCTGTTGATAAGAGTAAATTTCTACAGGCACCAGTAGTGAAGAAGTATCCAGCAAAGCTCACACTTACTTCTTTCACTTGCTTCTTCGGTTAATCCAGTTTCTAGTCATAGCAGCATATGCAGAAACAGACTTGGACCGTTGGAGAATCCAAACGGGGGAGGAGCTACTTACCATACTCTACGGGGTAAAATGTCATACCTTAATCACAAATAATTGTCCTTTTAATCATTAGTACTCGGTTAATTGTGATTTTCAATAAAGCATGATTAGGCATATGATGGTATATTTCATAGTTCTCTTAATAAGTGTGTGAAAAAGATAAAACAAAATTATTTGTGAACGGAGAGAATATTTCATACCAATTTTATAGTAGAATAATTTGAATAACACAACTGACATGATTTTCTTCTCAGGGAATTGTGTCTTCTGGTATAGTCATCGCACTACAAACCTGGTGCATTCACAAGGGTGGGCCGTGTTTGTGCCGTCTTTCAGCCAGTGCAGACGTTGCTAGTAGCCATCATGGCAGCTCTGATCCTCGGTGACCAACTGTTCTCAGGAGGGTAAGGCAGAAGAAAGAGACAAACAATTTTGCCTGAGCTTCTTATCATAAATTCTAAACCATATTTTACTGTAAAACAGGATTGTAGGTGCTGTATTGATTATAATTGGACTCTACTTAGTCTTATGGGGCAAGTCAAACGAGCAAAAACAGGCAAGGCAAGAGAACGACGATGAAGACAAGCAGTTAACAAAGCATCTACTTGGTGGCAAAGATATTACAGAGTATCCAAATGAAACTGACATTCCATAAGCACACAAAAGTTTGAGATTCAAAGTAAGCAGAAACTAGTTTCAATCAATGGTTCAAAAATCAGCCAGGAGCATATGTTTGTATCAAATTTCAAATTATGCAACCATTGCTGAAACCTAGTACTTGTAAAGCATAATGTTACTTGATGGATTGCTTGGCAACACCCATAAAAATAACATCCACCATGGCAGTGAATCTTTCATTGAATTTTGTCATGTCTCAATCCGATAGATACACCACACCGTATGAGAAAATTTTGGAAAAGGGTTAAAAAAAAAAACTATATCTTAGCATCTCCCGGTAAATCTTGTGGAGGGAGGTTGTACTTCCAACCTTACTTTTCACATTTAAGTATTCTTGAATCTTTCTACAATGGCATTCATATTTTCATGTGCGTTTAAAACACAGTACATAACATAGTGCAATGGTTGTTACTTATTCAGTTATTATTCCGATTTCCGAGGATGATGAAGGGGAGACATGGTAGAATATAGATGGCGAACGAACCCTATTAGGCAATATACAATATCAATCTAACACAGAACGCTTGTCTGCATGATATTGCCAAAGCATAGCCAAACATCCTTGTGGGCATTCTGAATATAAATACATGGGAGGAGCAGGAACACTGAGTTTCAGTCATAATAAGATTAGGGTTTTTGTTTGCTCAAGGTCTTCCACAAATAAAGTGCTCTTCTGATGACTGGATCTGCTGAGAAACCTTCAGCATATGCACTCATTGCTGTTAATAAGCTTGTGAACTTCTCCCCATTATCCTGCACAAAATCGAACCGTACTTCAAATTTCAATGCATAAGATTTAGTAATGAGTGTACAACTTGATAGAGGATATGACAGATAGCAGAATATGTAGAAGAAATGAGGACAACCCCGAACCTATGGGGCAAAAACAAACATCGATCCAACACAAAAACACAAACGACCCAAAAGGTAGTATTGATACCCCTTGTGCATATGCAAGGGACGTAAAACAAAACAACAGGACAAACCCTGATCAACAGCTCTCGATGATGATGAGAGGGCAGAATTTTTAGTTAAGACATCAGCAAGTTGATTATTGGTGGATAATCATGAGAGCTGCGATAACCCATCCGAAATCTTGTCACGGGTAAAGTGGCAAGTGGCAACCTGTTTAGTACGTTCATGGAAGACTATTTTTTGCAATATGAATAGCAGATTTAGTGACAAGCTGCAGATCAGATTCTCCCATTCTTGGAGAAGCAACAAGCCAGACTTCGGAAGCTGCTTGTAACATAACGCCCCCTATATTCAGCATTTCAGCCTCGGATGGACTTTTGGAGCCAGTTGCCTGCTTCTTGGATTTCCATGAGATGGGATTAGTTAGAACCATACAACACCACATAACCAGTGACAGATCTTCGTGAAATAGGACTGCTTGCTCAATCAGAATCATAAAAAAAACGGAATTCGTTTACCGGAGGAGAGTTGCAAACCATGGTACATGGTCCCTTTCACATATCTCAGAGCATTAGGATGATAGTTTCATCCGTATCCGACAGACACCCGACCCGATAAAAAAGGGTGAGAACACGTTAAAAAGCATGTGAAACCGGGGTGGTGGGGTGGTGGATTGGATAGAATCTAGGTGAACATTGTTACATCCACCCATCCGACCCGTATCCACCACTTAAAATATTATTATATTCTTACAATTTTATCCTTTTCACCCAAGTATATAAACTATCTAAACTAAACCCTAGATTTTTTTCCTAATTTGCTTATCCTCAACTGCAGGCAAAACATTTCACTACTTGAGTGTTCAACCGGTCTAGTCACTCGTCTCCGGCTCGACTGCTACTCTCCTCTCCAAAATCTCAGATCTCCGCCATCTTCCCCAGTTTCCTCTTCGTTCTTCCTCATTTCCACTACCCGTTCGGTTGTTACAACTGTTTTGTTACGTGTTCCAACCTTCTAGAATCTGAGTTAGTCTGCACCCGAAATATCACCCGATCCGCCCGTTTCATCCGATAGATACGTGTGGATTAAATGTGGGTGACAGTCTAGGAGGGTGACGGGTCAGGTGAATGGTTTTAGGTGGCGAATTTGGGTCATCCGACCACCATTCGATCCATTGTCATCCATACAAAGCATGCAACAGAGCGCAGAAAGATGAGAGGATCTGGGATCTTGCAAATTTTGGCTGAGTTGAACAGAAAAGGAAAGATCGTGTCTGGTAGTGTGAGGTAATTGAGCTTGTCAACAAGGCTTCGATACAAAGAGGGATCAGAAAGGAGCTCACCGGAACCAAGAGAACCAGAACCAGGAGAACCAAACTTGTTGTTAATGGGAAGAGGAGGGACACAAGGACAGAGTATAGTGTTTTACAAAGGAGGCCAGACATCAAAGCTTCAATTAGATGTGTAAATAATATGTGAATATGCGTTTTAACAAGTAAAGAAGAATGTTTGCTTAGCTTATAGTCCTCTTGTCATTGTTTTCCAGGCAGGTAAGTAATATTAGATCAAGAAGTTGCTTATACTAACCTCAGGTACTTAAATACGAGGTCTTCAGTAGCGAAGGGGACCATATAGATTGGAAGATCACAGCGCAACATTACCTGTAGAGAGTGCAGCTTTCAACACAAGGGACTGGTCTTTTGGAATGATTTAGAGATACAACAATGAAAAGGATAGACGTACCAGATCCTTGCTCAAGTGAGCCATGTCAGCATTTTTTATTAGGGCCTGGATAAGGCAAACAACCACAGGTTAAGAAAACTGTAACTATTCTAAACGATGGGTATAGAATTGAGATTTTTACATCCTAGTTTATCATTTTTAACTATTGGTATAATCCAATATAATAAGAAGAAATATACGACTTTTGATGCTAGGAAATTGGATGGATTTGAACACTTTAGTTACTATAAGAATAAGCAAGCATAAAATTCGTTGCAGCAACAACTACCTCTCGGATATGGTCCGTTGGACCTTGTCAACGTTCTGCAGTAGGTTCTCCACTGAACCATACTCTGTAATTAACCTTAAAGCATGCACGTCTCCAATTCCTGCCACTCCTGCACTCAAGAATTATACATAAGCAACAAGACTGAAACATCACGCAAGTCAAGTGAATATCATCCACCATGTTCAGAACAGAGTGCAGAAATAATAGCAATAATAATATGATACCATCAAAGTTCACATAAAGAGCTGACATATTGCATAAACCTCACTTAATCAAACAAAACAATTCTTTCTTCGCACTTGACAATTGAAAGTCGTACTTATGTGTTCATGTTTCAAGATAATTGATGCCTTTTCACTGTGAAACTTGAAACATGTTAAGCTTGAAAGTGTAAAACCGATGACTTCAGTACAAAAAACAGGATAAATAAAAATTAGACACGAGACAACAAATTGAGACTTCATAAAATACGGATGGGTAAGGACCAATAACCATGTAAGTTCAAATAGATACAGCCTGCATGTCTAGCCTGTGTAAAATTATAATCAATCTGATAGTTGAAGTTGAACATCTGATACAAGCAGAAAATAGACCTTTCAAGGAAAGGTGCTAGCTGCGTGGTTTAAGAGAATTCTCAGCTGCGAGAAAAAAAAAAAAAAAATGCTTGGAAAAAGTTGCAATTTCTGGGTTCATTACATGTGCAACCGCATAGTTTTTTCAAACGCCAAGTGTCCACAACAATATAACTCTGGGTAGACTTACTCCCAATAAGGACAGAGGAATGATCCTAATGGAGAATAAAAGAAAAGAAAATATATGAAACCATTAAGATTTTGTGATGCTAATATCAGATTTAGAAAAAATGTTCCATGACATTATAAGATTAAAAAACTTCTAATAACTTCACCTTTTATTATTGAGGGCCTTGAGGTTAACACCGTTCTGTTCAATATTTTACCAGACATTCGCCTATTATTAGTATGCTGATCGCATGATATTTAGCACTATTCTTTTTCCAAGGAGAAAACTGGTCTAGTCTCTATGAAATCATGAGAATTTTTCTGACCATATTATTTTTGATAACCATACAAACTTATGTTCCTCAATAAACAAACTTTAAATGCGTGTGTATTGAATATCAATCTGCAATAGACACCAAACATATACTTACCATTTTAATATATGAGAAGTAACAATTTTAATTAAATTACGACTATGCAGCCTGAAATCTTTTGAATAGATGCATAATAAATAAAACCAAATATTGATTTGAGGCTGTTATGTGAATGTCCGTATGTGCCACTTTAAAGAATATACAAAAAATAACCTGGAATATTGTCACTTTTGTCTCCGGAAAGCGCAGCTACATCAACAAACTGGTTAGGTTTTAGAGATCCAAATTTGCCTGCGAATTCCTCCATTTCAAATGACCTCATCCTGTCCAGGAAAAGGGGGGGGAGAGGAAGGAACCATATCAGATAAGTAAAATCACTTCTCTAACTATAACATAAAGACCAATTTACTTCCACCAGGCAGCATGTGTATAGTTAGAGAAGCCAGTAGAAGGAATATATATACCATAAGATCAGAGGAGAATCAAGGTAACTGAAACCAAAAAGTGATTATTATCCTTTGCATGTCACGCTATATCAGACTCGCAAAAGATAGCGCATACAGCTGCCACTGACTACTAAAGCATGCCAGTCACTCTGACTTGCCAATTCAACTTCTTTTTTTTCTCCTAGTTCTCAAAAAAAGTTTTGGGCAAAGAGATGTCAGCATGTAAATTAGGTCTACCACTTTGTGCAATGTATTTGTAGTACAAAAGTAAAAAGGAATGTACAATTGGAAGATGTCGTTCAGGTAATGAAATCTTCAACAGAATGAGCACGCATGGCAAGTCAGGGATTTTGAAAATTTGTACTTGAAAAAAGCAAAGCAAGAAATGAATGTGTCTTGATAATAAAAGTTCTTATGTATGCATCAATTTCTAATACTGAAACTAGCTTAGCTCGTGAATCTTTCATGTGGACATTGGGTGGTGGGGGGATCAGGGGAGTACACTGATGTTCTATTAACAGAGTTAGGATAAATTTTTTCAAATGAATTTGCGTCAGGTGTTAGTTTTTTTCCCCTTTTAAGACCATCTTCCAAAAGTTATTTAGGTAACTTGTAAGACACTAAGGCTTGCATGGTCAGAGCCAGAAGACACCTTGAAGATTACAAAATATGGTTGAAACTTGAAACTCGTAAAGTGCTTGAAAAATTAACAAGATTCACATTTCCAAAACCAAAAGAAAACTTTATATGCCCCATTAAGATTTATCTATCACTTTCTATAAGAAAGTATCTACAATGACACTAACTGTCAGGAAACATAGCCATTAGTTGCTGTGAATTTCCTGTATGTCTACATTGGCTGCAAAAGGATCTGATTTAACCTGCCTCAATATAATTGTCATGCCATGTCCAGTACATGTTCGCTGGGGGATAAAGTGGAATAGTAATATAGAATGAAAGTCCGTGAGACAAGCAGACTTGACTACACAAAATTTTCTTATATATACAATACTTACTCATGTCCACGAGGTGCAATTCTTAGAAGACGCAGAGAAGGGGATAAAATCTGAAAGAAATCTTTATCAGGAGAGACAACTCGGACCTATTATCACAGAATGCGTACAATCAGAATGACACTATGATGGATATATATAACATTACAGAAAATCACTTCAACAAAAGAATTAATATTACAGACTACATAGAATGCATTGCACCTTTTGGAAAAGGGAAAGAATCAACAAAAAAAGACACATGAATGAAAAGTAATAACAACAGAACATCAGAAAGGGTAACAACCTAATTATTATTAAAATCAAACCAGTATTGAAAGGATTGATTTTGGTTTTCAATTATTGTGTTTATGTTTTATGGAGTTGAAAACCACCATTTTAGTAGGTATTGCTGGTACTCGTAGAGTTGTAGTCCTGCATGGCAAAACCATTAATCTGTGTACAATTAAATTTACAGTGTCCAGATTTGATTGAAGTTTAGGTTATGTGGACTTTTCAAAATCATTATAGGGCTTCAGTTACATCAGATATTTTCAATTGTTCTCATTCAGAAGAAAAATAAAAAATAATAAAAAAAGACATGCACCTGTTAACTAGCTTGCGGTTCTCCTTAAAAATTTCGCAAAAATGGAAATAAAGTATATTTTAATATTAGTAACAACAAGAATCGGAAAATTATATTGTCAACTTGAAGATTACCTTATAGCCAGCCTCAACACTTCTTAAGGCCAAAGTTCCAATTACATCATCCGCTTCTACACCAGGGGCCTAAGTTACAAGAGATGCCCCATTAACAACCATATAGAGCCTCAAGAAACAAAGAATATGCTGGCAGCTTTCATTAACCGATATAACAACCCTGTTTGCTCACATCCAAGACATGATGCCTCAAGGACTCAAATATTAGAAGCCAACTGTGGATATAAAGTTGAGTTGCATACCACATGCTACCATGCAAAAAAGGGTGGGTATAAGAACTATGAGGTTGAAAATCGGATTTCTGAAGGAAAATAAGAGGCAGTTGTGCGTTGTTTTACACTTCAGCCAACTTTAAGTCAAATCTCTTGATAATTGAGGCAACATACTATAATTAATTCCCATTCTCATTAATTCATTATTATTAGTCAATTTACAAGTAAGATATGCAGTTACCTCAATGACTTTAATTGACATGGCTTTTATAGATGCTTTCAAGTATTGAAGCCCCTGGACCACAGTATCAGGTGTTGGAGGACGGTTGCTCTTGTATAATGGATATAATGTGTGACGGAAATTCATGCCTGCACAAAAACAAAGAAATGCAGGCACACTGCAAAATTTCAGGAAAACTGGCATTAGATATTGTAGGAGCAGAAACTCATGAAGAAAGCAAACTGCTTAATTTTCCCTTCCTTCCTCAACAACCCTTTGCCTCCCAAAAATTAAGTGTGTGAAACTTCCCTTTCCAAGCTATGAATCTGTCTACCTTTGGTACATCCAATTTTGTCCCAACTTTGAAACATACTTCTAATCATCTAAGTTCTCCCTAAACTTTTAACTGCCTGACTGGGAAAAAACTGTCACTTCCACACATAATAGGAAAATGAAACAGCATATAAGAATTAACAAACAGTTCGGACAAATATAACCAAAAGGGTGAAAAAGATAGAAAGAGAATGTCAAATGATACAGATATTGTAATCTCTCAATAATAGACAACCTAATTGCATATGGGCTCATGGCGCACATGGCATAGTCAGCCTAGTGGCAAAAGGCAAAACTTTTGTGACCAAGGGGAAACGGGTTCAACTCTTGGCGCTATTCTTACAGTTCCCATAGTATACCTCCTCCACAGGCCAAGGGAAAGCTTTGTCTGGTCGAGCACGTACAAAAGGCAAGAAAGGTGATAAATTATAAGGAATGCTATTAGGATGAGAATGCAGTGTTGATACGAGCCTACTACTAACCCCTCCATACTTACCCGTATCTGTTTGACTCAAAAATTAATCGGCCAAAAAAACAATGAGCAGCTACTATGTTCTAAGCTCCTCCTCTTGACCAAATCTGTAGCCTTCAATAGCGGAAGATTTTAATTCTTAATGCAGGCACAGGTCGAACCTATTTTTCCATTACTTGGGTCGGGGCATAAACAAATTAAATTTGATTCCTGTAAAATCCTCTCCCTACACAATATGCCATTTGTCCAAGGCCTCAGTTTTTAGCCTCTTGAACCTAGTGACATTTATTTGACAAAAGAAAAAGGAATAACATTGTTTTTCATTTAACAGGACAATTTGGAAATCATCCCTTCACCTCTCCTCTCTTATCTCAACACCCAAGCGTAACAAACTCAAGAACAAAGCTGCAGAAATTGATTTTCATCATCTTTTTTACAACTCTAATTCTAATGTGAACTTGACATCAATGAGCATGTGTTTCTTCCGCTTTTTTTTAACTTTTGAGAACTTTGATTACATTATTCCTTAACACTCCGATCTACATTCATTGCCTCGAAAGTAACAAGCTATGGGAATATCAAAATTACTAACTCATCAGGGTTCAGCAATTACGCTAAGTTAAAATGATGGTGGTCACCAGTCACCGAGGAGTCTCTCACAGCTGTCTCTAATCTTTATGGTCCACATTCGCAGAGCTAGAAGGTCTGTCTCCTTAGGTAGACCTAGATTGGGGCCCTTGTAGATCAGACTATATGGTTATACATATTTGACGAGCACGGGGAAGAAGTGGAACAAACATGCCGCGATCACTTTATAAAAAACAGAAGAACTGTAGAACAACTAACAAAATTTAAAAAATTCATGTCCCAGTCAAATCTCAGCAGCCTCCAGGTACTCATTAATCAAAGTAACAGAAATCCCAGAAAAAGGCTCACACCCAATCCCTCAACCCCTAACTTCTATCATTCTCTCTTATATTATAAATTGGAAGCCAAAACATACCTTTTGCCATATTACATTCTTTTGATGAAATAGAAGTTTGACCAAAAGACAATCCTGAAACAAAAGGCCCCCTCTGTCAAAGGATGACTAATCCAGCTTAGGGGAGAAAGAATACAGTACCAATATAGCTGAAATGTAAAGAAAACAAAATTTTACAAGTTTATATGATTACATGCACGACCATTCTAATTATGCAACAGGAAACCACATATTGTAGCCTCAAAGCCATTTCAGATGTACGCCTCTCAAGGATATAACATAAGTTGAAAATAAGTTGACGGGAAGGAAGGAAACATACTTTTGGATACTAAAACTTCCAAACAAAAATTAGGATGGAAACAAAACCACTTCGATAATTGTCTAAACCAAAAACAGTCGATATTGAAACAAAGTAAAAAAACAAATGATGGCAACAGACTAGATTGATTACTTCAACAGTAACTCAATCTTGGTCAGATTTCGATGTACTATGATAGTATTTCACCACTAAGATGTTCACCTTATTTACATTTCTCAGTAATAAAATGCTTATCAACTTGATTGGATTATACCCACCACCATTAGATTCATAACCTCAGCCCCTATCTTACCATGCAAACCTGTTGTTATTATGTTGATTTGAATTTGAAGCAACAGTTTATAATTTGATGTATTCTGGGCTGACTTGAAATCCACTAAACAGTAGGATTAGTTTTCCTGTGTGTTTTTCGATTTATTTTTTTTATTCACTAGAATTGTTCTCTACATTTTGCAAAATTTGGATGATCGTATCATATTAACTATATTGAATATTTCAATGTTTGTTATTGTCAAATTGAGAAAAGCATTTTAGATAATTGCATGTTTTATCAAGACAAAGAAACTCATACATGAAATAAAATTGCTTAGCCAGAAGCCTCACCATTATGGTCAAAGACCACCTGCAGGAAAACAATAACGAATCATATTCAGTGACAACTCTAATTTTGATGGCCAGAAGGATGTAACAAAAGGCAGCGAGATTGCAGCACAACCACATTAAGCTCCTAGTACATTAACACTTGCAGAAAGATGGTTGTATCGAACAAACAGATTTAACAGCATGAAACACATACAAAAAAAGAATGGCCATGGTGACAGACAGAAATTGGTTTTCCAAGTGTACACCAAAAATGTGCACTCAAAAATTGTTTACCAAGTGTACACTCAGAAATTTCTTTTCCATGTGCACACCAAAAATGTGATTGTTAAGTTACCCCCCATATAATCCAACGCAGCCATCTCAAGCAAGGTGTAAATAAAAAAATTCAGCACTAAATCAGAGACTACTCTTGCCTTACATCAGAGTATAAGGCACATCATATATATACAGCCGGCCTACTTCACATGGTCCAATACAACAGCTGCTCTCAATGATGTCTCTCATTCTCCCCCACCTCTGCACACTATATCAGAAAGAGTACCTCGGGTCGGACTGCTATATTGAGCAGTCTATTTTGCATTTGTGCTTCCAGCTTCTACTTTTTATTCTGTATTTTGAGCTTTTACTTGTAACAAATTAGCCTCTCACTCTAGACCATGACTCTATACTTTTAGTAGGAAGAAAGAGGGACGCCTCTGTTTGTCATATAGAAGCACAGTTGAGATCCTGTTATTGAATCAGGCTATTTATTTACCCTCTTTGAGGACCTATGCTGGCTGGTACTTTTACATATGCTCTCCCCTGACCCAGGTTTCAAGTTTGGGAGTTTGTGGCCTTTTATGTTCCATTACGGTATATAAAGTATCCTATTCCTCGAGTACATTTTCTTGGTAGTTACTAATCATATCAACGTTCTTTCATTCCAAAAGATAAACAAAAAGATGATTTGTACAGATGGTATAATGTTCCTCTTTTCTTGCACTAAGTGAATCCTTTCTCGGTTTTCTAAAAAAAGAAAAAAAAATTAAAAAAATCTAATAATTCTCAATGATTAAAAAAATAATAATAAATAAATTACAAAAAACTGTAATAAAGCAAACCATCCTATCTCCTTGCAACAATTGATTATCTTTTGACACTAGATTCATACCAACAACTTTGTCAAGCTGGCTAAACCAAATTGCAGAAGTATTAATAACCACAAGTGACAACATTTTTAACTAAAGAAATCCATAAACACAGAAAAAATAAGGTACTCAAAGTCATCAGTCTTTCGTACCTCTCAAATTTTAATGAGGAAGAAATTGACAGAATTGAGGGGAACAGATAACAAAAAAGATCATTAAAACTTTATGTTCTCAATCAAAAGAACCATACCGCAACATGTGTAGGGATGAACTCAAGCACATCAATAATCTGCACGAAAGGGAAAAAACATCATTTCAGGCCATAAAGACAAGTGAAGTCCTAAAATCATCAAATCATTGTAGAATAGTGATATTAGGATCCAGGACAAGCACAAATGAATTGCAAAATGTCATGACCATATGCAAGGGGTTGCACTCCTCAAGTTTGATGTCTTGGCTCTTAGAATTTACAAGCCAAGATTATAAAAAAATAAATCATTCAAATAGTACCCTTTGTTTCATTTCAGAAATTTAAAGATCCATATCTAGCATTGTTATTTTACAAAAAGTATATCCTGAGTAAATTATGAAATTAAGCATATCCAAAAGGTTTGATGATCTAGATCCATGGTTATTCACCAATGGGATAAGCCTTGCAGGGGATGGACACATCCTCATCTCGGGTGTAGAAAGGGTCTTTGAATAAACCAGAGATTTTAACAAACGTAATAGCAAGATCAAAACAAGTTGAATAAAAGAAAGAAATGGCCGTTACAAGAATCAACATTAGATGCACTGCACAATTTTTTCATCAATCAGTCGGATGTATTAAGCCTCTTATAATGTTTGGGAAAATGAAGAGGAGTTGAAAGGAAGACGACATCATGAAGAAGCAAAGCTCAGGACTTTATGAGTGGATTTAGCAAGTACAGTAGTTTATCTAGAAAAAGGAAGTGAATCCACCTCAAGCTTTTTTAGAAAGTGGTTAACAGTTAGAGGCAAGAAATTTATCAACAAATTAGAATGATCTCCCAAAAATTGGTCATGAATCAATTTGTTAGTAATTCTTTGGTGCAACTTGCTTTCCAAGTTTCAAGGAACCAAAGAGACTTTCCCTTGGGAACCCTTGGAACTATATAGCCTCCTATGAACTAATCTGACATTATTTTTCAGTAGAGATGTTTGTAGGCACCTGAAGTAGAATCAAGAGAATATACAACTTATTACAGTTTCTGCAAACATTTTCTATTTGTTTTTTTTTTACACATTTATCCAACTATATGTATCTAAGAATGTCTTTTTATAATCACAATATTTTCTCTTTATCTTAAAAAAAGGCCTTTTATAACAGAAAAAAATCATTACTGCAGTTATCTTATTTGTGTCTACAAAGTCTAGAGAATTGGAATGTAGATACGACAGAGATATCTGTAAAGGAAAAGGGGATTAGGCAGAGTTTGATCTAAGGAATAAAAGAGGAACTGCAATACTTAAATGCCCCAACACTATACTAAACTACATTTAACTTACAAGAGATAAAGCTGTGAATATAGTCAAAACCCAATCTCCATTTCCATCAGCATTTGACAGATAGCCATGTTGAAGTTTTGCTGCAGATGATAAAATTCATTGTAGAAATGTGAAAAATGGAACCATTATGTTATAATCAAAGAAGATATAACTATTAACCTGATTAAAGCATAAAATGACACCAAAAGCAAACCAATTTGTCATAAAAGTGAAAAGTGAAAGATGATCCTTGAAATCCAGTTACTCGGATACTATCTAAACAGCAAGAACTGCCCAAAAAGGTCCTACCTAAACCACAAAAGCATCTCCAGTTTTTCATAATCAATTATGCCCAATCATATATAATCTCCATATCTAGTGCATGTCTGAGTACAATTCATCATATTTATCCAACCAAATGCATCTTTTGAAGGATCAGATATTTAAATAAATATGCTTTCCTAGAGTCCCATTAAGTCCAATCATCATGTGCATATGATTTTATATAGACTGCAGGCATGCCCCATGAGTCTGTATAGCTATTGCTCTATTTCATATAGAGAAGGCACTTATATCAGCCATTGCTTCGTATGTAAAATCATCAGAATATGTGATTTGTGCATAATTATGACCTAGCAAAACTGCAGTTCTCCCACAATGAACTAATTAAAAAGAAGCCAAAGAGAATTCGGAAAACTCGTGTGAAAGGAGCATATAAAAAAATGATCAAACCATAATGTGGTTACTGGTTATCATTGCTTCTGGTTGAACCAGTGTAAATCAAAAAGAAACCAACTTCAGATGCAAATAAATCAACTCAAACAATTGTGATGTCAAAGGTATTCTGGACCCAAAAAGAGGTTCCATGCGATTACGTCCCCCCTTGACAGTAGTACAGAAGAAGTAAGCGGATTAAAATAGAGAAAGCCACACCAACAAATGAAAGAACGGGAAAAAAAAAAAAACATAGAAGTGGTACAGACATGTACCTATCCTTCAACATTAGATAATTTTTCAACACACTTCCTAAGACGACATAAGAAATTTCAGAAGCAGGTGCCATGATCCGTTTTTTTGCATGTTTACACTTGGTACTGGTACTGTATACTTTCACTGAACTTATGGTTATAGAAAAGGTTTAGTTGCTCCATACCAAAAGGATGTTCTTGGACATCAAATTAGCAAACCTTCAATTAGGTTTTTATATAGAAAGGCTCAGTTGCTACGCACCAAAAGGATGTCCTTGGACAACAAAAAGTGAAACTTTAAACCCCAATTTGCCTTTTGTAGAGTCCTTAGGGTAAGGATGTCAATCAGAATAATAGAAAGTGAAAGTCTAGCCTGAATAGAGATCCGGAAACTGAAAACATGCTTATGGCCATGGTAAAGAAGTGAGGTGCAGAAAAGAGACGATGCCTTCATTGCCTGGGCACAAGGCACATGCCTAGATGGTGCATATTTCTTTACTAGTAACTTGGACACATAGTGAAATATGCCAGGAAATACATACCTAGAAGCTTGTAGTAGGCCCGATAAATGATAGACGTTCCATCAATGAGCATCAATCTACCTTTTGAGCAGTCACTACTAGCTGGTGCGGTTACAGTCTTTGGTGAATTGAGAACTATGGTTTCTCCCTGCTCCTCTGCACTTGTGGAAGCCAATCCCATTCTGGTATTATAAGAAACATTGCAGTGCCAGTACCATACGATGCCAAAGAATCGTTAGAAATTACTGCATTGCAGTGACTTGAAACTTGTGCCACTCTGGAAAATTCTGATTTCAATGATGATAATGAGGAAAACCCTGACAAAAGATGCAGTGTTGATGATAAATAGTAAAACATATAGTTCCAAAACCTCCAGCATTGTAGGATCTAGACAAATCCATTAGTAAGGCTAAAAACTCTACAATCATATGAATATGATCATAAACCACTAGTAAAAAGCCCCTTTTCCCCAATTTGTACAAATTATTGCCAGCTCTGAAGTGCAAAGGTAGGCAAGAATGTTTAAAAGGAAATCACAACTCATCAGCATAGAGTTCCTTGCCACTACCCTAACCCAAATTGGCACCTAATCTACAGTCAGTGGGAGTGAAAAAAAGATTATCAAGTTAACCCAAACTCTCTAAACCAAAAACGTGTTCTTGCTGTTCTGCTTGTTTTTCGAAACAGGAATTTGAAATTTACCTTTCAAAGGAAATACTGATGAAACAGTGACGAAACTGAGACTCCATGGTTCACACAAAAACCAGGTACAAAGGAAGCTTTCTTCCGTAGGCAGTGAACATTCTTCAACAGTGGATGTGATGACAAGCCATTTGATTTGAAATCAGTGCAATATCAACATCTTAAGGCCAATCAATCTACAAATCAACAGAACTGTAGCTGACAACATTGTATCCCTGGAATTATCCCGACATACATGGCCTTCCAGGTATCAAAAATCACTGACAACAAAAAAACAATGCTATCATATAATGAAGTAAATTGATGTTTGTATTTGTGTTTCTCTCATCTATTATCATCAATTGCAGTACACAAAAACATTTAAGAAACCAAACAAGTCAATTCATCAGCTTTGAACGGGACGAGCATTGCATCCCTGGATTTTTAGTTCAGCAGGCAGATATGAGAGAGAACTTACGCTGCACGGGGAATTTGCTATGCTTTGAGAGCTGGATGCTTCCGTTAACCGTTGAGCTTAGTGGCAGCGAAAAGTATGATAAGAAGCACGATAGACGGAGAACGCTGGAAGAAGTACTGCGAAGGCCTGGTCGGTATTGAGAGCAGCAGCAGGGCAAGGCGCAACCGCAAGTGGGTAGATGTCTAGACGATATAAGGAGGGTTTTGAATAATTCGATTTTTTTCTTGTGCCGCTCGTGTATTCCGAAATCGATAGGAAAATTTTGAAGATGTCATCATGTGTTGGCCTCATGTTTTTTAAAAATAAACATTAACGGGCCTCGTACACGGATTTGATAAAAATACAAATAAAATAGTATTAATATAACAAAAAATCAATATCATAATAAGATAAATATAAAATTTAGGTAAAATTATATATAATTAACGATAACTTTATAAAAATTTTAATAATATTAAATAGATTTATAATTATATTATTAACTAAGTTAACTATGTATTTTGTGTGAGACGAAGTATATTAGTAATAGTATAACATATTAGTAATAATATAACATATTTCATTTATATACATGAATTTTACATATAAAAAAAAAGTAGGTATACTTTAAAGTGGATAAATCTATATATAAAATAAAGATAGATTGATATATTCTCACCAAATGAGTATAATTGGTACCTAAATCTTAAATAATATGATAATAGATAAAACTCCTTCTATAATTACAAAAATATTAAGCAAACAACATCAAATAAATGATATAATCTCCTTATTTAGATGATATCATTTTGTATCTTAATTTGGAGAGAACTAACAAAATTAAAAGAATCATGTACACATATGTTGCGCAACTTAATTACGACATGTGGCAAAATTCAATGTGGCGTAGTTTAAGGACGACATGTGGCATAATATGAGGTGGCGCGATGCTAGGATGACAAGTGACAAAATCACTTATGTTTTATTAATATATATAGTAGATTTGATGACCTTCAACTTATTTTAAAAGGAAGTTTATGTACGAATTATACGGATACACGAATCGTATAAAACATGAGTTGTAGTTCGAATTATACGGAAACATGAGTGGTATAAAACATGAACCATAGTTACTTGTACTTCATTGGATGTGTGTGCCTTAGTGACCTTAGTAGTAGAATCGTAGCTAACGGTTTTACCGTGTTGTTAGACTTTGCAATTTAGATCTCTACCGAGAAATCGGGAGTGGAGTGGTCAGGCCGGTTTTTGTACTAGGAATGAGGGTTGTTCTTACGGTTTATTTGTTTTCCTTAGACTTGTTTCCATTCTAGATATTGGTTGTCATTGTGTCGAGTTGTGTCTTTATAAACTTATTGTTATCTTTTATAAAGATTTGGCTTTTAGTATTTGTGTCTTGTTGCAATGTATGTAGTTATTGTTGTCAAACTAAGGTCGGGGACCACTGTGAGGTCCTAACCAGTAACGCTATGAGTTCCCAGAATTTGGGATATTTACAACATGGTATCAGAGCTCTAGGTTGGCAACAGTGACACTCACAAAGGCAAGTATATAACATAAAAGGGATCTGGTTTCCAAAATGAATAAAAGGTTTAAATTTTTGCTTAGTCGGGTTGAGTAGTAGTACGGAAACCACCACTTCACTCTGCAGATCTCGGTAGTAGTAAGCTAGTGTGTTGTCCTTAGATTGTAATGATACTAATCTTAGTCGTCCGTCTTGTACAAATGGCACGTGATAGCTTAGCACCCGCTAGGGGTAGGGGAAGAGGTCGTCCACTCTTGACCCAACAACACCAGCAATTGGGGCACCTTGACGTAGGGATAGACCCCCAATTGCAGAGGGCCGAGGGCGAGTTGTCCCACTTGCACCACCGAGAGAAGAGATCGTGGCCGATATTGAGGCCAATGTGGAGGCTAATGTGGAGGCCGATGTTGAGGCCAACGTGGAGGCCAATGTAGGGGTCAATGTGGAGGCCCGTGATGGGGCCAATCCAGGAGAGAAAGTTGTTGAGAGTGCACCCCCGAGCCTAGGAGGGGTGCTATAGGATTGTCCCGATCCCGCAAGACTGGATCATCGGTGTCAGGCTGTGATGAGCATCACAAGCTAGAGGAGGAAGTAGTTCAAGCAGTTTTTGGGGTAAGGCAGCTCCAGCCCCGCCTCACCAGCTAGATCCGCCGTTGTGTCACAAGGACCGACCCGGCTAGGACCGACAAAGAGAGTCATGGAGGACGTCCGAGCTAGAGATGAATCCACAGATGCCTAGACTCGATGATTGGTTGAAGACTTTCAACCATCAGAGGGTGCCTACCTTTGACGGACGCTAGGTCTAGAGGTAGAGCATTGGTTTTGACACATTGAGACTGCTCTTGAGGCGATACGTTGTCTTGAGGATAGATAGGTGGAGTTAGTACAAACCCTATTCAAGGAACGTGTGCAATACTGGTGGAGGACAATTCGTAGAGGTGTGACCACTTTTGCACAGATGAGAGATCTGATCAGGGGCCACTTCTGCCCTGCAACTGTGAGGAGAGAGCGACTACAGGACTTTCTAGAGACACGGTTGAGGACGTGCGTATATTTGAGGCCATCAGAAGGTTCGGGAGGAGCTGGTTTTGTTGGATCAGCTGCTCCGGAAGATCAGCATGTGTACTTCTTTTCACTAAGACTGAGGAATGATATGCGATCCTACTTAGCGGGATTCTGTTGTGAGACCCTATTGGATTATCAGGATAGGGCTGCTGCTTATGAGAGATATCGGCCCCTTCACCGGAGAGCAGTTCAGTCACGAGGGTCCGATAAGAGACAGAGGGTCGGACACTCGGGTTCTAGTAGCGATTTGCTAGTCAGAGTAGAGTCTTGACCTACAAGAGCGTTGGGTTCCCACCGAGGACTCCAGTACTAGACCCCGGACATCAGTGCCACAACTGTGACCAGCTTGGACATCTACGAGACCAGTGTCAGTGGCGGCCGACCATCTGCTTTGCTTGCGGCAGGTTAGGATACGGTGCTACATTCTGTCGTCAGGGAGTAGCATCACTAGCACAGAGGTCTTTTCATCCCGGAGCTAAGGGTAGTGGATAAAGAGCTCCAACTTTACGTCGGGCTAGAGAGCACCGGCTATCAACAACAAAGAGCACCAGGCTATCGGCAACAGAGAGCACCAGACTATCAACAGAAAAGGACACCGGGGTATCAGCAGTAGTACGGAGCCCTGGGCATCCTCCACCTCAAAGTTTCGCACAGGACATGGCCGTGGAAGAGGTTGTGGTGATAGTACAACAGGGACTAATTAAGATCCCTGCCCAAGTCAAGCCGATATCAGCCCAACAAAAGGCTTTGATGAATCCTGGCTCAATCCGAGATGACAGCCCTTACCGACCCTCCATTGGCTCTGCCACCGATGTTGTCGTCTTTTCCTTCTTTGGCGGCTACCATCCTCAGAATATGTCATCCTCAGAAAACCCTCACCATGAAACCCTTGTTCTTTTGTGGTGAATGGTGATTAAGAATTAAGATGGTTACAATATATTTTTATATGTTTACAAACATAAAGCCCATTGTGCATTTTGATCTTTTTGTGCTTGTTTTAAGCCCATTGATAAATCAATCATTTTGATCTTTTTGGACTTGTTTTAAACCCATTGATAAAGCAATCAAAAGTCATTTGTATTCAAATGTTACGCTTTATGCTAAAAACTTCTTTTTTTTTCTTCCTAAATTGGTTAGCACTAACAACTAAAAAAACGTTGGTTTCAACCACGATAATGATTTTTCGATTTTACAAATCTCGGCGAAAACCGTCTTATTTTCCGTCTAATAATCTCTTTTGAAAAAAAAAACAAGTAAACAAGAGTATAACTTCATCACTAATCAAAACCAATTTAAAATGTAGTTTTTGTCAACTACAACTTCAAACAATTTTGCTCCTTATAAACAACTCTCTTTAAAAATCTTGAATCTTTTACAATTAAAAGTTATATACACTTTTATGTCAAGACCCCGTATTTGCAATCGTCTTCTTAGTTTGATGTTGTTTCTTTGGTTGCATCTCGAATAGTTTTTATCGAAGACAACGTTGTGCTCGCCGTTTTTCTATTGACTGGATCATTCTACTTTCCTTTGAGATCTCCTTGCTAACGGGTTTTTTGTATTTATGTGTGTTTCTTTTTTTGCTAAACAGGTTTCTTTTGTATTGTGATTGTGCCAAATGCTGACAAAACCCATCAGATTGAAAAACATGCAAATGATTATGATGTTTCATTTCATGTCCAACAAAACCATGAAATTTGCATACAAAATGAGCTACTTAGTTACACAAATTTACAAATAAACTCGCTGCTCAACCAGAAAAAGAAAGATGTAATTCTAGTTTCACTTCTTAATACGTATCTGGTTTTGCCAACTTCTGTGACCAAGAATCAAGAAAGCTCAAAGAAAGATGTAATTCTAGTTTACTGTCTACTGTTGGAGAAGCTCAAGGGATTTTGTTAAAGTATCTCTAAATCTGCTCATATCAATCTTTACATTCTGTCCATCCAAGTAAACCTTCTTGTATCCACTCCAACCATGTTGTTTTGTGGAAGGCTTCCTTATCATCGGATCCTCAAGCGGATATTCATCTGCTAGAGAGCTTTCCTTTCCACCTATCTTATACTCCAAGTACCTCAGATTCATTGAAATGGCCGGCAGCTCAAAATCATGTTTCGACAACCAACCAAGCCCTATTGGCACAATCTGAATCAGAACAGCCTTCTCCGGAAGGAAAACACTGTTTGTTAAGCCTGCACCATGAACACCCACCATCACATCAAATGAGTTCACCTTCTTTGAAAAATGTTGCAAGTTCTTGCTTGCTTCCATTATCTCCACTTTGTATCCTATTCTTCTGGCCTCTTCTACTAGCTCATCAATATTAAGAATAGCACGCGATCTCTTCCTTGATATGATCAAAAGCCTCGGTTTTCTAATGTTTCCAGCTCTTAATGACTTCACTTTGCTCCTTCTCAATAAATAAGCTTTTCTTACAAATTGTGTGAAGTTTCTCATGTTGTAGCCTTGTGGGATTTTAGAAGAGTCTATGGTGAACTCCTTGTGATTCTTTAGACCCACGATCATCCCCGGGAAGCAATGAACTTCTTTCGAGTTATCAATGTCTATGATTGGATATTTGGATAATGAATCTAGAAGGGCTTTGTACTTGATGATCCAACCAGGCTTAAAATTTGTAATGAGAAACTGAACCTCACCATTCAAGTGTTTGGAGGTTATGTAAAGTGGGACGAGGACGTCGGTGAAGGAATGAAAATGTTCCCTGTGTAGCCAACAGTTGAAAACACAATAGCTGGGATACTATGGTTGATAGAGCAGTGTGGCATCTCATTAATGCCAAATGAGGAAGGTGATCCTAATGCCAACTCTCTTACTCTTCTCATGATATTTCTATCTATTTTACGAGCATACGGTTTAAGTTTCCATGTGATATTGTTGCCCCCTTCAGTATTTCTTAAGAGGGATGGAGATATGTAGATTGTGGATGAGTTCCCATGGATCCTTACATCCCCATTGATCTCACAAAAGTCTGATCTAGGAAAGGAGAAATTGCAGAAAGCTGCAGGTGTTGGCCTGCCAATTTTCATTTGATTTTGATGGACAGTCTTCTCAACTGTCAAGGATTTCACATAAGGGTTAAAGTAAGCACAAACCCAACACATAACGGTTAAAGTAAGCACAACCTTATTAAATGGGTCTACCTGGTGGCGCCTTATAATCATTTCTTGTGCGAAAGATTACTTCTCGATTGTCCCTTTGTTCATTGATTGTATCAATGATGCAAGACTCGTTTAGATTAAGATTACCCGTGAGCTGAAAATTCACTGCAAAAAGGAAGAAATAGTGTCATATTGGTCTCCTTATCCTACAAATGAAGATTACAGGTAACTTACAATGCAGAAGAGGATCGATATAGGAGATGAAAAGAGCACAGAAGCTGAACACCATAACAAAGCAACCGAAGAACGCCCAGGTAAACAGTTTCTTCTGCTTATGCTTGCTGAAGCATCTTTTGGATTCTTTGTCATACATAATAAAATGTGGAAAAAGATTAAACAGAAGTTGTAAACCAATCAAGTTTCAGTACAACTTGGCATAAAGAAGAAGGGCGTGAATGGTGTAATATATGCCTCCTTTGTTTGTGATGATATTGCTCTCCACGTTTGTCTTTGTTAATATTAGTTTCATTTTGATCTACTGCCTCCTCATTTGTACTTTGAATAGTACTTGTAAGTTGATACAAAAGGAGCTGATGTTCAAACAAGTGTCTGGTTTTGTATTTGACTTTCAAATGAGACAAATGAAAAATGGTATTTTTTTTGTTGATTTGGTAAGCATAAATAATTCATGCCGAATTTAGTAGTCCTGTAATGTTATTACACGCTTTCTATGGTTTGCCGGCTTTGATTAGTTAAAAGATCCTCTTTTTTATATGTTTATTTATCGAATTTAAAAAAATTAAAAACTTACAGAAAATGACCTTCGTTGTACTTTCTACGGTAGAGGGAAGGAATTTATGGTGTAGTTTAGAGGACAATGATTATTTCATTTATTTATTTAAAACAATAATTTGAACTTTAATAAACCTTTTTGGTTTAGAAGACCTGACAAGAGAATTTGAACTAATTTGTGATTTGCATGATCATTTATGAATATAGATTATGAGTTAGATATCCTAATGCGCTAGACGCCTAGAAGAAGTACATCATTTTATTTTTTTTGAAACCTACGAACCGTGGTGCGTTTGAGAAAAGACAGAAAATAAAAAGAGACGAGGAAAGTTGTATTTTTGGATGATCGTAGAATGAATCACAACTCAGCTTTTTATAGGCACAAATGATATCGGAGAATGAAATGGAGGATATCCTATGATTTTTGATATTGAATTTAAACCACGATCGGATGTTACAGACCGGACATTTAAAGACTTCGATTTTGACTGCATATAAAGGCTCCGATTTTGACTGCATTTAAAGTCTACGAATTGATTGGTTGACTGACCCGTTACGAGATTGAGCCTAAAATGATAGTCTTGGGTGGCCGGCCAACACTGTCAGTCCAGTCCAATCTCGTCACGACAGATAGCCCAAGCCCAAGTTTCGGGTCTTCATTTCTCATTCAAACATAACTCAAATTTGACGTATGAATATACCCCGAGCATGAGCTCGCGGGGAGGAAGCCAAAGTTTCCACTTTTCGGTGTTGACAATGGCCGGAACCCACCGAAAATGTGCCTGGAAAGTGTCCGGCGCACCATGTATTAAATGCATGTCTTATTCATATAAATTCCGACAATATTTTCTTATGAAGTATTAGAAAGAAGTTGTTCACCTGATTCGTAAAGAAGATCTTCCCTTCCGGTCAATTCGTGAATACACCATCTACTAATTATGCTTATAATTATGAATTTGCATTAATTATTCTATCATATAGCTTCTACCATAACTCTGTAGTAGTTACTGTCTGTTTTATCTGGTGATTGCTAATTAGGCTTGCTAGCTTATATTATAGTTCATGATTCATCAACTAGTACCTACCCAGAAGCCAGAAACTGCTGCCCATGTTAAACCACGATTAATTTCCTCTTAACAAGCCATAAGGTCAACCTTCTCTATCAATTGCTTCTATAGGAACCCAGATCTTGTAAAAAAATTTCTTTTTGGAAAAAATATGAATATGTCATACAAGATGAGTTGCTTAATTACATTTACAAATAACTTAACAGAAGCTGAAAGGAAGATGCAGATAATGTCTTGTATATCAAGTCCTCTATTTCCGAAGAAACTCGAGAGCCTTCAATAATGTTGGCCTAAAATCTCTCTACATCAATCGTTACATTCTGTCCATCCAAGTAAACCACCTTTGATTCAGGCCAATGTAGAGGCTTCAACATTGTCCCATTCACTGAATCTTCAATGAAATTATCCTCCGTTAAAGAAGTTTCATTTCTACTTATACTATACTCCAAATACCTCAAATTCATGGAAATAGCAGGTAACTCATAGTAATTCCTCGCCACCCATTCAAGCGCCATTGGAACAACTTGAATCAAGACAGCATTTTCCGGTAAGAACACCATATTTGTCAAGCCTGCTCCATGCAACACCTATCATAACGTCGAACGAGTTCACCATCCTTGAGAAATCTTCCACTTTCCTGCTCGCTTCCATGATCACCGTGTTATATCCTAGTCTCTTAGCTTCTTTTGCAACCTCCTCTTCATTGAGTAAAACCCGCGTTCCCTTCCTTGATAAAATCAATAGCCTTGGCCTTCTAGATGCTTCTACCTTGCTTCTCCTCAAAGAATATGAACTTCTAACAAACTCCGTAAAGCTTTTCATGGAGTAACCTTGTGGAGTCATAGAAGGATCTATACCAAAATCAATATGATTCTTCAAACCAACTATTGAACTCGGAAAGCAATGGACTTCATTCGAGTTGTCCATATCTATAATATCATATTTTGAGAGTGAATCAAAGATTGCTTGGTACTTAATTTGCCATCCAGGCTTCAAGCTTGTGGCGAGGAACCGGACTGCTCCGTTAAACGGCTTTGATGTGATGTAGAGTGGAATTAAGAGGTCGGAAAATTCATGAAAGATGTTGCCTATATATCCACCAGCCGAGAAAACAACGGCGGGACAGTATGGTTAAATGAACACTTAGGCATCTCATTAAGGCCAAAGGATGAAGGTGATCCTAATGACAACTCTTTCCCCCTTTTCATTACAGTTCTGTCTGTCTTACGAGCATAACGGCCTGATTTTCCATGTACGTTTTTGTTTTCTTCGATATTGTTCAAGACTGATGGAGATATATAGATTGATGATGAGTTTCCATGGATCCTCACTTCCCCATCGATCTCACAAAACTCTGATCTTGGAAGTGAGTAATTGCATATACCTGCAAAAAATTCCGTCGAGTCAATATAACGTGGGGTTCACACGTCTACATTTGTCAGAGTCTGATACAAAACGGACCGGGTAGAACGAGGAGGGTCGTGTGCATCTGAGCGCACATGCGCGTTAGGCCCAAATCCAACGTATAAACCCGATGGAGTTCCATCCTAAAACCAATTGAGTATAGAAACCCAATGGGTTCCATCCTAAAATCAATTGAGTATAGGAGGAGTAGCCCACCGACTTTATATAAAAAGTTCGGAAAATTCAATCTTTTGACGTGAGAATTAATTATCTCCAACAACATTGACAATAGGAAGAGTAGCTACCTGGTGGCGATTCTGAAGCGGCGCCTCTGGTGACATTGCTTGAGCTAATGATCAAATACTCCTTTAGATTTGTGATTTGAAAATTCACTGCCAAAAGGAAGATATATATATAAATGCACTTTGCAAATGAATATTGTAGAAGAAGTTTGAGTGGTTATGTTGCAGGTGACTTACCAAGAGAAAGAGGACCCATGTATGAATTCATAAGAGCACAGAAGCTCATAATCATAATAAAGCAACGCGAAGATTGCCCAGGTGGGTAGCTTCTTCTTCTCATTTTTGCTGTAGCTTCTCACGGCTAACTCACCGCCGCGCGCATTTTTCGATTATTGACAGTTCTTGATCTCTTTCGAAGGCTTACAAGATGTATAGAACGACGTTTTTATAGTTTAGGAGGTTTGTCAAGTCCAAAGATACATTCTGTTCAGAATGCTCTTGAAATGTCAGAATAAGGGATGATTGGCCGATATCATTGTAAAGGCTTTCGTAGGTGAATCCGGTGAATAATTTCGTCGTTCTTTGTGATTGCTTTGCACGTTTTTTTTGTAACGTTTCCTCTACATATGTTTTGACTTTGGTTTTAGACAAATATGTCGGGCACGACTATGGAATTTAAGAGATGATCGTGAAAGTTGTTATGTTTTTAATATTAATATAATGATTAGAATAATTATCATAAAAAATGTTAATTTCGGTAACCTTAATACATGTTTCGTATGATTTGCCAGCCTTAATGAATTGGTGTACATCTGTTTTTAGACAATTGTATTAATGTATTTTAAGGTTGGGAGAGTGGGATTTACATGGGGTTCATATACGGCTCACGTACTATTGTTACTTCATGGATACTTTGACCAATTTATATGATTATTAAGTGTAACAAATGTAAGCGATGATCATGTAAGGTAATATAAGAAATACTGAAAGCAAAAAATAAAAATAAATGAATAAGATATAGGTTTAAGAAATTTTTTTTTTACTTGGGTTAACAAGGTTGAAGAAACTTCTCATCGGTAACATGAGTTAAGAACATATACCACTTAACAAGTTTGAAAGAAAATTAACTTGAATTAAGTGCGATAGATAACCGCTACAGAATATACTTACGAGTATAAATAAGTGTTTTTTTAAAGATGGTTACGTGTGCGGTTCGATTGATCAAAACCACTCTACGTCCGGTTCAATCGTCCAATTGAGTATTGGTAGTATAAATAAGTTTTGAAATATGAAGAGCCATCAAAATGACACATGTTAATTTTTTCTAATGAGCACTTTTTAGTTTATTTATTTTGTACTATTTTATTTTTTTAAATTCTATTAGTTTAAATTATTTTGTCCCAGTGATTCATACATTTTACCTGAAAAATTTGTAATTGTAATTGTTATTTTGTTAGTTTAAAACTTTTGTTTGGTTCTCCCAAAAATATTTCTATAATTGGTTTATGCATTTTTTTAAGTGTACACGTTTGAATTAATAAAACACAATTTTTTGAACTAACGGATCACAATGTTCAACTAATGATAAACAAAATTTTCAATAATATTATAAAAGTTCAAAATACATAAATTATAAATTTCAACAAAACATAACCATAAAAAATTACAATAAAGTTTGACTAATAATATAAAATGTTTGAATTAATAGAACACTATATAAGAACTAATGGTATAAAAGTTTTGAACTAATAAATATTACAATAAAAATATACTGATAAAATATGTGTTCTATAAACATTACTTGAGAATAATACAAAAAAATATTAACCGTAGTGTAAAATATGTGAACAAAATTGATTAAATTGTGAATTGTTGGTATATAATAATTTTAAATGAACATGTGATATGGTAAAAAGGGTTCAGGAGCAGGATAATTTGAATAAGATGATGCAGTTCTTGATGATATTGAATGAGGAATATGAAGGAATAAGAAGCCATATTTTATCCCTGGATAATACTGTTACTGTCAACAAGGCTTTCTAAGAGTTATAAACTATATGAATACTGATGGCAATAGTGTTGCTATGAATATTGCAAATGGAAGAGTGAAGATAGATTTTGTGATCTTTGCCTCAGAAAAGGTCACACCAAGGATTATTGTTACAAGTTGCAAGGTTATCCAGACAAAGGGAAGAACTCCAAAGGCAAAAATAATAACAAACACGCTCATAATGCAGAGGCTGAGACTATGACAGAGGTTGACGCTGCTTTGGTTAATGCAATTTGTCAACAAATGGCAAGTATGTTGAAAGGAGCTTTGGGCAATTCAAGAGCATCTGCTCATGCTAGTTCTCACTATTATGACAGAATCCTTGATTATGACTATAGCTTGTCTTTTGTTAGCTAAGCCATATCAACCGGTTGGAGATAAGTTTTGGTGCTCAATCGAAACGATGTATTTTGTTGGGTTATCCTGTTTGGACAAAAAGGTTATCTAATTTATGATTTGCTTACTCACAACGTCTTTATAAGCAGATATATTATTTTTAGGAATCTGTTTTCCCATTTCAGCATGTCAAAACAGATTCTCTTGATATTCATATTACTTCTACTTTGCCTCTAGTAAATCCTGTTGTTGATGTTATCCCATTTCAGCATGAGATAATACGGCTCGCTTGGTAGCTAAAGGCTATACTCAAGTTGAAGGCAAGGACTGCAAATTCACTTTTTCTCTAGTTGCAAAGTTTGCTACTGTTAGAATAAGGGTGATGTTTGTATATTGATGAGGGTGATGTTTGTTAATATATAGAAGCCTACGAAGACTTGTGGGAAAGATTTTGTTGAGATGTGTGGATTATTGTGTCTCACGTCGACTATAACGAATAATGTGAACCTAACATATAAACCCAAGAGTAACTCCTCCTATTTCAATTGATTTTAGCATGGAACCCCCAAGGCTAACCTTGTAAAGTTTCACTTGTGGCGTGCATCCACCTTACGAATATAAAAAGATAAATTTAACATTCACTTGTGCTGAGATATCTCAGGGGGTATCACATGTTCTTTGGTTCCTCATTGATTTCGTGGAAGACTAAGAAGCAGAAAGTCGTTTTAAGTTCTTGCTTGCTTCCATTAGCTCCTTTTTGCATCCTATTCTCCTGGTCTCTGCTGCTCCCTCATTAATATTAAGGCTCGATCTCTTCCTTGATATGATAATATTAAGGATATCACTCGATCTCTTCCTTGATATGATCAAGCCTTCACTTTGCTCCTTTTCAACGAGTATGCTTTTTCTTACGAATTATCTGAAGTTTCTCACATGGAGTAGCCTTGTGGGTTTTCTCAAAGGTCTATGCTGAACTCCTTCTAGCTGCCTTCTTAGACCACCGCCATCCGGTAAGCAATGAACTTCTTTCGAGTTGTCAATGTCTATGCTTGGATATATGGATAATGAATCTAGAAGGGCCTTGTACTTGATGATCCACCCAGGCTTAAAGTTTGTAATGACAAAGATTACTTCTCTATTGTCCCTTTGTTCATTGATTGTGTCAATGATGCAAGACTCGTTTACAGTGAGATTACCCCCGCGAGCTAAAGATTCACAGAAAAAGGAAGAAATAGTGTCATATTGGTCTCCCTTATCCCTACAAATGAAGAATGCAGGTAACTTACAATGCGGAAGAGGACCAATATAGGAAGATTACTTCTCTAATTACTGTTTATTATGGTTTGCATTAATCATCATACCATATAGCTTCCACCATCAACTCTATAGTAGTTACTTGGGTAATTGCTAATTAGTCTTGCTAGCTTTGATTATAGTTCATCATTCATCAAGTAGTACCTACCTAGAAGCCAGAAACTGCTACCCACATCTTGTAAATTATTTCTTTTTGGACAAATAATGAATCTTGCATACAAAATGAATTGCTTAATTACACTTACAAATAACTTACTGAAGAAACTCGAGAGCCTTCAATAAGGTTGGCCTGAATCTCTCTATATCAATCGTTACATTTTGTCCATCCAAGTAAACCCGCCTTAAACTCAGGCCAATGTAGCGGCTTCAACATTGTCAAGTTTTTCCCACTCAATGGATCTTCAATGAAATTATCATCCGTTAAAGAACTTTCATTTCTACTTATATTATACTCCAAGTATCTCAAATCCATGGAAATAGCAGGCAACTCATAGCAATTCCTTGCCACCCATTCGAGTCCCCATTGGAACAACTTGAATCAAGACTGCATTTTCCGGTAAGAACACCATGTTTGTCAAGCCTGCTCCATGCACACCTATCATAACATCGAACAAGTTAACCACCCCTTGAGAAATCATTCACATTCCATCTCGGTTCCATGATGACTACGTCATAGCCTAGTCTGTTAGCTTCTTTTGCCACCTCATCTTCATTTAGCAAAACCCCGCCTTCCTTTCCTTGATAAGATCAAGAGCCTAGGCTTTCTAGATGCTTCTACCATGTTCCTCCTCAAGGAGAATGAATTTCTAACAAATTGTGTAAAGCTTTTCATTGAGTAACCTTGTGGAGTCATGGAAGGGTCTATGCCGAAAATCAATAGGATTCTTTAAACTATTGAACTCTGAAGCAATGAACTTCGTTCGAGTTGTCCATGTTAATAATCTCGTATTTCGAGAGTGAATCAAAGATGGGTTTGTACTTGTTTGGCCATCCAGGCTTTAAGCCTGTGGCGAGGAACTGGACTTCTCCATTGAAGGGCTTTGATGTGACGTAGAGCGGAAAACTAAGAGGTCGGATTCATGAAAGATGTTGCCTATGTATCCACCAGCCGAGAAAACAACGGCGGGGACAGTATGGTAAATTGAGCACTTTGGCATCTCATTAAGGCCAAAGGATGAAGGTGATCCTAATGACAACTCTTTTCCTTCTTCATTATAGTTCTGTCTGTCTTACGAGCATACGGTCTGAGTTTCCATGTGCTGTTTTTGTTTTCTTCGACATTGTTTAAGATTGAAGGAGATATATAGATAGATGATGAGTTTCCATGGATTCTCACTTCTCCATTGATCTCAAAAAAGTCTGATCTTGGAAAGGAGTAATTGCATATACCTGCAGCAGGAAATTCAGCCGAGTCAATATAACGTGGGGTCCACACGTCTACATTGACAATAGGAAGAGTAGCCTACTCGGTGGCGATTCTGACGTGGCACCTCTCGTGATATTGCTCGCGTTAATGATCAAATACTCCTTTAGATTAAGACTTGTGATCTGAAATTCACTGCCAAAAGGATGATATATATAAAAGCACTATGCAAATGAATATTGTAGAAGAACTCTGAATGCTTAAGTTGCAGGTGACTTACCAAGAGAAAGAGGACCCATGTATGAATTCATAAGAGCAAAGAAGCTCATAATCATAACAAAGCAACCGAAGATTGCCCATGTGGGCAGCTTCTTCTTCTCATGCTTGCTGTAGCTTCTCGCAGCTAACTCGCTGCGCATTTTGGACTATTGACAGTTCTTGATCTCTCTTGAAGGCTTACAGAATGATCTTGAAATGTAGCAATATTCATAACTGTCGGATTAAGGGATGATTGGTTGATAATATTTTATAGGCTTTCGTAGGTGATTCTGGTGAATAATTTCTTCTTTCTTTGTGACTGCTTCGCACGTTGTATTTAGTCTGATAGGTAGTCCACTTCAGATATATTACGACTAAAAATAAGTTTTAAAAAACCTAAAATTCAGATTTCCTTCACCCCATCGACTGTTCTAAAAATATGTTTGGGACGAGTATGTCTCAAAATTATTAAGAGCGAGTAAAATATGATAAGTTTAGATTTCAGATGTGAGAGTTTGGGAGGATAGGTGAATGCCGAGGGTTTCGACCTTTCTTTAGGACTCCGGGCCGGAGAGGGGGTGAGGCGTGAGGGTGTTAGATCTACTTAGATTTGGTTAGGGAGTGGTTTCATGAAGTTGATTTTCTAACTTAACTGAAAGTTAATAAGATTTATATCCTTAATTGTAATGAGACTGACTTTTATAAAATCAAATCAGCCAAATGAAAATCAGTTTAGTCAATGCTTCATATTATTTTCAAATAAAAAGTTGGATTCAACTCTATTACATTCTCCAAAAAATACTCGTATGTGTGCATCACTTTAAGTATTACTTTATTTTTTCACTAATTTTGTATCATGTACTTGTAAAATGAATTTTTTTAGTACTCTTATTTGTGAAATATAAATAAAATAGAAGTTTTTTTTTATTAAAAGATGGAAGTTATTTTTAAGATTACTTGTAACACGTTGTCTTATACTAAAAGGAAAAAAAACTTAAAAAATTCTGAAAATTAACTTATTCATATATAATAGAAATGTTCAAAAACCAAATACATAACTGGAAACTAACATAACTGATTATGATGATTACAACATAAAATAACAACAAAAAAGTTATATATCAAACAAACGGAAAAAACACAATATTAAATGGAAAAAATCAACCCCGGCTTCTTTAAACTTAACTTTGATGGATCAAAACTCGATTCGGAAATCACATCTATTGGATATGTTATTCGGAACCACAATGACAATATTGTTAGCCTCGATGCAAAAAATAAAATAAAAATCAATTCGGTCTTAAAAGCCGAAACACATTTGCCCTCAAACTGGGTTACAAGAAGCAATCAGACTACAAATTAAAAAGATCGAAATCGAAGGTGATAACCTTCGATTTTTTTGTATGTTGATATTTCACTGTAAGATTGGTCTAAGCAATTAATGACATAGATCTTATCAACTTTAGGGTGTGATACGTGAGCGCTTCGGTGACACTGTAAGATTGATCTAAGCAAAAACACCATTTTTAGAGAGAATAGAAAATGATACTCTTTACTTTCTAGGGCTAACTTGTTTTCCCTTCAAATAACATTTGACATTATATTAATTCTTATATCAAAGTAAGGACTTGTTGCTAAACATCTTTGCTTTCAAAATAACTTCATTGTTGGTTTCGTTGATATCTTCAATACTATTTTGTATGTTGATATTTCACTATTAATTTGTCATCAAAGATAAGTCAACGTTGATTATTTTCTTCACAGTTTGTTGTTTATTTTCTTCTCGGTGTATGGGTGACCATGTTATGAATTATATGTCGGTGGACGGTCTTCGGATACAAAATTGGTTGTGCAGTATGTTGAATAAGCCTTCAATTTTCATATTACTTTATATTATCAAGATGTGAGTAATTGTCGATTTTATTGTCCAACATATATTTCAAAACATGTGCATTGATGTCTGTAGAGTACACAGGACATAGCAGAGACTTGCCATAAAGGCAGTTTATTTCTTCGGTGTATGGGGACCATGTTTAAGAAAGGTATGTGCTATCCAATGTGCTATCCAATAAACCTTTTACTAAGCGTTTTATTTAGTAAAACAGACCTTAAAGTGTTTCAGTTATAGGGATAACAGGAAATTATCCTAATAAACTGTGTTTTAGCAAAGCCTACAGACTCTAAAGTGTTTATCTAAATAACAACGACTTTGCCATTTAAATCAATGAACAATCATAGAACAAAAGAAACAAGTTCATGTAAAACCCATTTGAGGTCTTCAATAAAATTGCAACATGTCCTCACACCTGAGCCCCTAAAACACATAAAATCAACCACAAACGGCCTGTATCAATAGCGGCCAATACCATAAACCCTAATCACACCATCAGTGTAGCCACTGAAACAAAGTACTTCCATCAGCACTCCAGCTCAGACTTGTGCAGTAGATAACCTGAATACAAAACAAAGTCATGACAGTGAGGTTTATATACCATTCATGACTAAAAACATGCCGTTTATGAGAAACAAGAAGCAACAAATACCTTCTTTTTGGTAGAGGTGCAGCGCCCTCGGCAAGATCAGCCTCAGCCTTAAGGTCAACCTTCAACTCATCAACAATAGTCTTGCTCTCCAAATCCCACACCCTAATGGCATTCTCCGTAGCAGCACAGAGCCAGTATCTGTTTGGGCTAAAACAGAGGGAGTGGATGATAGTACCCAGCCTCCAAGGAGTACAACTGTTTACCCTCAGCCAAATCCCCACAACAAGATCTTTCCGTCTTTTCACCACTGGCACACAGTGAACCGTCAGGAGAAACAGCAAGTTCACGACCAGACCAGGTGGCCAGCAGGGTGTTTCTCAATTTGCAGTTTGAGAGGTTCCATATCTTGATGGTTTTGTCCCATGAAGATGACACAATTGTTGGGTTAAGTGTATTGGGGCTGAATCGAACACAGCTTACCCATTCAGTGTGACCATCACTCTCTTGGATGGTGTACTTGCATTCACCTGTAATTTTATTCGAGCCCAACAACTCAATAACACTGGCATGAGATTGCTACAAAAGGGTTCAAATTTTAATTAAAGAAAAACCCTAATTATAGATCAAGTAACTCACCCATAGTCTAAATTCCAACTTGTTAAATCTAAGTATTCAAGTTAAATACTTAAACCTACAGAATGAATGTCCCCTGAATGAAGTCTCATAATCACATGATGCAATCATTAACTACTAAACTCGATAACTTTACTGATCCTAAATACATCAAAACATAGCAATGATTTAGATCAAATAACTCACCCATTGTCTAAATTCCATTTGTTGAATCTAAGTATTCAAGTTAAACCTAAAGAATCAATGTCCCAGTTCTGAATGAAGTCTCATAATCACATGATGCAATCGTTAACTACCAAACTCGATAACTTTACTGATCCTAATACAACAATTAGCAATGATTTAATCACCAAATAAACAATGAATCTAAACATATCCAGCAATAGCTTAAAAAACGTGCACCTAGTGACCAACATTTTCCTTCGAAATATTTAGTACTGGTACAAATTTGAAAGGAGTCAGCATTTTCAAGTGCAGCCGAATCCACAAATTAGAGTGTATGACAATTCGCTTTACTTGTTAGAATCAGAGACTAAACGAGAAGATAATATGAATGAAATAAATCTGAAAAAAGATAACTGACGAGAGTGTTTAGCTTGATGGGTTTTGTCACGAGAGGCAGACATGATCTGGCGGTTGTCAAGGGAGAAAGCGACGGAAAGAACGTCCTTGGTGTGGCCGACGATCTTCTGGCGGTGGTTCCAGCAGCGAGGTCCCAAAGACGGAGCTCGCCGTCCCAACTACCGGAGAGAGCAAACTGTCCGTCGGAGGAAAGGACGACATCCTCAACGAAGTGAGAGAGTGTCCGGTGAGACGACGACGGGGAACTCCGTAAGTTCTGTCCTCTTTAGTGAGGTGCCAGAGAATGATGGACTTGTCGCGAGAAGCCGAGACGATCATGTCATGTCATGCCATGGAGATGGCAGTCACCATATCAGTGTGGGCCCTCATGGTGCCGCGAAGCACGAGCTGTTCACCCATGGCTACTTCTTGTTACTTGCTTGGTGAGCTCGTCGACGGCGCAGAGTTGAGCGAAGGAGAAACGGAGAGAGAAATGTAAAACCGAACTCTGAGATTTTATATGTGAGAGGGGATGAATGGTCTATGTTAGGGTTTTGTATTGGGCTAGGATTTCTGGTGACATTTGGCCATTTTAGTTATTGGGCTTTATCAATGTGCTTAAGCCCAATAATCCCATTATTGTGACAAATTGTTCATCTCGATATGTTAATCCGTTCTTATGAAATAGATTTTCTCTTTCATAGATTTTCAAACCATTTGCAAAATCTTGCAAGGACTTTGAGGTTTACTTAGGCTTTATACGTGTACTTAACTACTTGTGATTTTCACACTATGATTACTAGTAATAAAAACAAATGAAAATTGTTAGCAGCCTTTTCTACCCTCTAAATATTTCATTCTAGTATGAAAGTTTGAAACAATCCCCTTTTGTTAAGCCAGTTGGTAACTCTCTGGTCAATTTGATCTTCAATTAGTGTATTGGAATCCCTTACTCCTGAAGTTGTTGAAAGATACTTGTGTATGGATTTAAGCATCGGCATCATCTACCATATCCCATCGAACTTGCCTCCAGAACGGATGTATTTGATCCACGTTTATGGCACTCGATCCTTAATAGAAATGACAAACAACGCATGGGCACATGACACTCCGTGAGCTTCCCTCCAACATGAATCATGACACGTCGTTTAAACCTTAAACTTCTTCGCCTATTTATAAATATCTAACAATAGCTTAAGACAATCGTGATGAGTTTGTTCCGGAACATATCAATATTCAAACCTCGATAAATTCACAACAAAGTGTTCTTGGCGAACTTGAGAAGGAAAGGGAAAATTATCGTCACAAATAGAGTTCCAAAGAGAAGAAGTCGAACCCATCTAACATGTGAAAACTAGCTACTTATAGGTACAAAATCGGGGCATAAAAGATATGGAAAGTCCCAAAATAATAATAATAATCCGGAACTTATTTTGAAAATTTATGCACAAGTGACACGGACTGGACATTGGAAGAACACGGCAAGGCACGGGTTAGCTTACGGTGCCCCAGCCGTGTGTGGTCATCTCAAAGCATAAATTCAATTGATGTCATTTTGTACATCATTTTAGTTGTTAGATTCATGCATTTCACGTTTATTAGATTCATTTTGCATTCATATAGTGTAGTTATCATCCATACTGTATATTATGGTATTTACTTCGGGTTTTTGTATATTATGGTATTTACTTCGGGTTTTTTCGTGTTTTAGACCTACATCGGAAGTGTGTAGGGAGAGGCAGATTTTATGTAACTTCTGGTGGGACGATGGAAAACATTCTAAAATGCCTTGGTTGAGATAGAAGAGGATGTGCCGTGATAAACAGGAGGAGGCTTGGGTTTCCGCGATTTTCATCCTCGGATTTTTGGAATGCTGATATTGGGTATTACCAAGCTTCACCTGGAGAAGCTTGCTCAAGGGTCTCTGATGTGTGAGGATTTACGGGTTCGGGACTTGATTAACTGGGATTCGAGTACATGGCGCGAGGGAATGGTGAAAGTCATCTTTACTGAGTTGATCCTGAATATGCATCTAGTGGACGCTAGGACTTGCGACAAGATTAACTGCTATTTTGAGGAAAGTGGGGAGTTTACAGTGAAATCTTGTTACAAGTTAATTGATGCAGGAATGTAATGAGGTGATCCTTCGACTTTGCATAAGACTTGGAATGAAATTTGGAGGATGTGTGACATCCCCATCCCTAGGGTTAGATCATTTTTATGGCGCTCATGTAAGCTCTTGTTCAAAGGTATGCTCATGTTAAGCTCTTGTTCGAAGGTATTGAATCACACACAGAGTCGATCAATGAGGCTCAGAACTCGTGGGAGAAGTGTATACGCAAAGCAGTTTTACATTGATGTTTGTAGAGTAGGCAGGACATAGGCATAAGCAAAATCTTCGTCTTTAAGATGTTGAGATCCCACATATCCCTGCCATAATCTAGTGTCCGTCACCTTAAATGTTGGAAATAGTTTTACATTAATGGTCATTGTTCAGAGCACGGGTAAAGCATTACCAGAGGTAACATTTTATCAAATTGAAGAATTTTACTCTACACCATCATATATGAAAGAATGATCCTTTACTATCAATGCCTATCATACATGAAGGATTCAAAAGAAAGCAAAGGGTTATTTGGCTAAAGACTAAGAATATATACAAAAATAAAAAAAAAAAATACTTGCTTACTTTCATGTTTAAGAAAGGTAGTTTATATAGCTGTTTTTATTTTTGTAAAACGGACCCTAAAGTGTTCAGTTATAGCTGTGTTTTAGCAAAGCCTACAGACTCTAAAGAGTTTATCTAAATAACAGAGGTTTGCCATAAATTTAATGCAACAATCATCATAGAACAAAAGAAACAAGTTCATGTAAAACCCATTTTTAGGTCTTCAACAAAAATTGCAACATGTCCTCACCTGAGCCCCTAAAACAAAATCAAATCAACCACAAATGGCTGTATCAATAGCGGCCAATACCATAAACCCTAATCACACATCAGTGTAGCCACTGAACAAAGTACTTCCATCAGCACTCCAGCTCTCAAACTTGTGTGCAGTAGATAACCTGTATAAAAAAACAAAGTTTGACACAGTGAGATTTACATACAATTAATCCCTAAGGTTTGACACAGTTTCGCCTAAAAAATCTGCCATTCGTCAGCATTATATATATATATCAATAAGAAAAGCAAACAAAATACTTTCTTTTTGGGATGTGGCAACACCCTCAAGATAGCCTCATAGGTCAAACTTCACTCATCACATTGTCTTGCTCTCCAAATCCCCACACCCAATGGCATTTTCAGTAGCAGCACAAAAGCCAGTATCTGTTTGGGCTGAAACAGAGGGATGGATGATGGCTCCAGCCTAAGGAGTACAACTGTTTACCCTCAGCCAAATCCACACAAAGATCTTTCCGTCTTTTCCACCACTGGCGCACAGTGAACCGTTAGAAACAGCGACGGTGTTCACGTAACCAGAGTAAGCAAGGGTGTTTCTCAATTTGCAGTTGAGAGGTTCCATATCTTGATGGTTTTGTCCCATGAAGATGACACAATTGTTGGGTTAAGGGTATTAGGGCTGAAGCGGACACAGCTCACCCATTCAGTGTGACCATCACTCTCTTGGATGGTGTACTTGCATTCACCTGGAAATTTATGAGAACCAAACAACTCAAACACTAGCATGAGACTGCTATAAAAGAGTTCAAATTTTGCCTAATGAAGAACCCTGAATGTAGATCAAATAACTCACCATAGTCTAAATTCCAAAATGTTAAATCTACGTATTCAAGTCAAGCCTATATAATCAATCAATGTCCAAGTTCTGACTGACGTCTCATGATCACAAGATGCAATCATTACGTACAAAATTCGATAATATACTGATCCTAATAGAAAATCATCAAAAACATAGCAATGCTTTAATCACCAAATAAACAATAAACCTAAACATATCCAGCAATCTAGCTTACATATCGTGTGCACCTCGTGACCAACATTCTCCTTCGGAAATATTTAGTACTAGGACAAATATGAAAAACGTCAGCATTCAAGTATTATCAAAATCAGCCATTCAAGGGCCGCCGAATCCACAAATTAGACTGTATGACAATTCGCTTTCCTTGTTTTAGAATCAGAGACTAAACGAGAAGACAATATGAATGAAATATATCTGAAAAAAGATAACTGACGAGAGTGTTCCATAGCTTGATGGTCTTGTCACGCGAGGCAGACACGATCTGGCGGTTGTCAAGGGAGAAAGCTACGGAAAGAACGTCCTTGGTGTGGCCAACGAATCTTCTGGCGGTGGTTCCAGCAGCGAGGTCCCAAAGACGGAGCTCGCCGTCCCAACTACCGGAGAGAGCAAACTGTCCGTCAGAGGAAAGGACGACATCCTCAACGAAGTGAGAGTGTCCGGTGAGACGACGACGCGGGAACTCCGTAAGTTCTGCCCTCTTTAGTGAGGTGCCAGAGAATGATGACTTGTCCGCGAGAAGCCCAGAAGATTGCTCTGGCCCCGTGAGATGCCTGCCACCGTTCAGTTCGGCCATCATAGGTGCCGCGAAGCACGAGCTGTTCACCCATGGCTACTTCTTGTTACTTTGCTTGCGAGCTCGTCGACGGCGCAGAGTAGAGCAATGGAGAAACGTTGAGAGAAGCGCAAAAGCGAACTCCGAGATAATATATGCGGATGGATGAATGGTCTGCCTAGGGTTTTGCATTGGCTTTTACGATTTCTGGTGACATTTGGGCCATTTTAGTTTTTGGGCTTTATCAATGTGCTTAAGTCCAATAATCCCATTAATGTGACAAATTGTTCATCTCAATATGTTAATCCCGTAATTATGAAATTAGATTCTCTCTTTCATATATTTTCAAACCATTTGCAAAATCTTGTAAGGACTTTGATATTCACACGATGAATGGTAATTAAAACAAATGAAAATATTATTAGCCTTTTCTACTGTAAGCACTCTAAATATGTAATTCTAGTATGAAACAATCCCCTTTTTTAAGTTAGTAGAAACAAAAAAAGCACCAAATACTAGCATAGAGCCATAAACTTTCTTTTGAATAACTTGCATTAGCACAATTGGAATAATGTTGTGTTCCGGTTTATGGATGTGTAATGGACATTGAACATCATGAAAGTGTCAATGCCACCAGAAATATACATTAAAGCAGAAGCTGAGATAAGATTGGTAGAAAACCTACAGGGTGAGCTGAGCATTGCTTCACCAATCAAGAGAAGTGATTCCTAGCTGATTGCTTAAGGCTGTGCAAAGGATAAAACTTGTGATATTAACTCAAATGAAAGAACCTTATACTTCCCGTAATCCTACTTCTGGATGAGCATAAACATATGAATTACAGAGTGCTGAAAATCTGGGCAGATCAATGCTTTTGTGTAAACTGTAAAGCAATTTATGTTTCTTCAACTTCTGAAATCGTTGTTTCTTCAGGTTCTGAATCAATGTTTTTTTCAACTTCCGATATTGGTGTTTTCTTCAGGTTCTGCAATCAACGTTTCTTCAACTTCTAGTACTGCATTAAACCCAAATGATTTTCCTGGGGAGAATGATAGTTTGAGTTCATCCTCGTCTGGGTTGTGCTGATCTTCTTATCCTTCACGGATATATTTTGCCTACATTCACGACAAAAAACAAATCACAATTTCATATGGAGAAGATGCAGCATAACAGTCTATAACAGTTATACAAGTCTATCACACTTGGGACGAAGGATTAAATCATAGACTATCATCCCTATATCGTAAGAAAAATGAAATCATAGAAAAGCACTCACCTTCGTTACATAATCAAATAAAACTGACGTAACAATCTCTCGTATGGTAAATTTTGTGACTCGCTCTTGTCCAAGCATATTCAAGAGTAGCCTTTGGAACCTGTAATAATTTTATAATCAGAAATCTACAACCATTGTGACATGCAAGCAAACAAGAAAAATACAAAGATTTATAGTTTGCATAATCTTGAAATTATGATGATAATTAGTTCAAGTTTGTGAAAAATGAAAGTGAATTAACAAGCTGCAATTTCAATTTGGAGTTAACATTCTTGTGTAAGTGCAAATATATTAAGACTAGGTGAGGAATGAAATTTGCTCATTTGAAACCAATGTGTACTATGATGAGTGTTGAGTGAAATATGAAGACTGAAGAAAAACACTTCTATCCAAAAAATGAGGAGTATGATTTGGAGTGTATTGGGCGTTAGGATACTTCAGTAGGCTGAAACTGGTCAAAAAAAAAAAAAAAAACTTAACTGCCAAATAAATGATATATGATATCTAGCTAAGCCAAGTCATAGATGCAACATTTATATCAGTCAGTCCTGTAATGGGGTAAGCTAGAATGTAATTAATATAGATATAGCAAAATTAAAGATTCATTGTTTAAGCAGGAAAGAATTAGACTTGTTTGACTTTGTTGACATCCTGCGTGCCTGGATTATCACCATGCAAAAAAAAAAAGAAAAAAGGTCAGGCTGTTCTTCAGAGGAGATATTGTGAGGCAACAAAGATAGAGAAAAGTAATTTTTATAAAACATCAAGCAATGTATAAAACAGGCTAAACAACTTAAATTGGTCTTTGTGTACTTGTGTAAATCAAATTTTATGCTTTTCAACAAAGCTCCATTATTCTTGCATTTGCATTTGATTTTCTAGGAGAAACTTACTTCTAAAAATAAGAAGCTTTTATAAATCATGCTGATTACCGTCCAGCCAGATGTAGAAAACAAAATTGCCTTCATTTTGTATACCCTATTTCAGAGCTTAACAGAAGACTACATTAGGATTCATATTTCCTTGTAATAAGGATGCACAGTAGAACTGCCAAAACATTTCTGAAGAGTAAGAAAATTTCAAGAACAGTGAATTACAGAACAAATATTTGGGAACAGTAGAACTGCATAAAATTTGCAAAGCACCTCATTTAAAAATAACACGCGTTGAATTATTGCAAGCAATACCTCCCTTCTGCCTGCGGAACCCTGGAATAGGTGGTGCTGTACGAGCCAAGTTTGTCAAAATCAAATCAAATGCTTTGTCTCTTCCCCAGGTAAGTCCACTCGTAACTGGATAGAATAGATGATCAGACATGTACAAATTCATGGTCTAAAGCATAAGTTAAAATCTAATCATGATTTTGCTATCATAATAACTACACAATAGCAAGTTTGAATACACAGATTCGAATGTTGCTTGAAGAGTGCCTTAGGCAAGGGAGAACTGTGCACTAGGGGAAGAAAATGTACAAGTAATAAAGTAGATCAGAAAGAGGATGGAAACGAAGACTAAGGAAGCTTGAGCAGCTGACAAAACTGTACGACTTTAAGTGAAGATGGAAAGTACCAACAATAGCTACTACTGCAAATAAACTTCTATAAGCTTATGCTATGTAAATCTGAATTATGAAAATGAAACTGAAGTAAAGTAGAACCAACGAATGTGAGCATGCTTCCTTTCTACGGTTTATGATGAAAGATCGTTGGCTTGCCACTAGTCAATAGCTTTATTTTAACAAATATTGAATGATTTATGCAGAGGACTGCTATAATTATCTTGAGAAACAAACATATCTCTTTTCCCTGTCTCGGTGTCACAGTCTGCATATATCTAAATAAAGCAACTTACTTGTATCTTACTTGGATCATTTGATTCAACGACAATATCAACTGTTTTGAACTTGAGCTTACTGTCCTCAGCATCCAATATTGAGGTCTCAAAACCTACAAAAATGAATACATCATAAGAAGCATGAACCAAAATGAGAAGAGCTGAGAATGGGTAAGATTGGCGATCCACCTGAGCTCACAGCTGAGGGGGGACTCAAATTCCTCCTATTCACACGTTCTTGGAGCTGGCGCATACATGATCTGGATGCAAATCCCATTGTCCCAAAAGAAAAAGGTTATGACAACTCCAAAATAAAGTGAGGCACTATGCATAGCCGCATACGTGGTGAATGACTATGACTAGCCCATCATCAACGGAAAGGAACCGAGCAAAATAAATCTTCAATTAATCAAGATTCACGGATGAAGAATGTGAATGATGCAGATTCCAACAGTATCTCCCTACCTTTGAAAAGGAACTTGTTGAATATAAGATAAAATGCCAAGGGATATTTTCTTGTCAGGGGCAAGCTTGCAAAAGCCAGAACCGAACTGCCAAAACATTTCTGGGATGAGATGCATAATTAGAAGGGAAAACAAAACAAATTGCAAGAAAAGGAAACTTGTTAAAATCAAAATAGAAGTTACAGATATATGGAAAATAAAAAAGAGAGGACAACATTCACACAAACCACAAATTTTATACAGTTTCATCTTACTTCCTCACGGAACACTTGCAGTTTTATTGCAGATATACAGTCATACAGATTAGGCATTCCATATAACCTTATTTCAGCAGACAGTCATATTCTAGACAAGACCTTATTCCATTCGAAGCACAGATACTATTGACAACCAGAGATAATATAAACAACATTTTTATGTAGTATTATCGTTCGACTTCCTAAATAAAATTTCAACATCACTTGCCTCCGCGAATTCAAAATCCCTAATTTTGCGTGCGAAGGACATTAAGAGTACACCTCAGTTCCAATTAAGTCGCCCAAAAGGAAAATCACATTGTTAAGCATGAAAATTCACCAAATGTCCACAGAATGCTCTGCTTAGTTCACTGTAAATATCTGATGTGTGTTGTGGTGCAGGCGACATTGTTTTGATTGTAAGAGAGAGATTCGAACCTGAAGGTGCGATGACTGACGCAATCTTGAGGAAACATAGTCGCAGGACCATAAGCTCCATTGCTTCGCTATCGGAAACCAGACACGGCAATTTGGAAGGGTGAGAGGTGAGGAAATCGATGGAGGGAAAACTGAAGGCTGAGAAAGCGATGAAGAATATGCCAGGATAAGAGCAACCCACTTGCTGAGCTCACCGTATTACACGTGCTGGGGCACCTGACTATTTTTTTTATTTTATTTTTTACGTATTAACTTCACTGCAGCCAATCCGTATTTACTAACATATAATTGACGTTGGTTATGTTCGTTGATGGCGTAGTGTCTATAACAAGTAATTGACGTTAGTGTGTCGTTATGTTCATTGACGGCGTAGTGAGGCACACCAACATGGCCTCCTACGCGCATTGCGACCGCGCGTCAAATTGGTTATGAGTCGAAATGAAAATTTTATTTTTGTGAACATTAGAAGGGTTTTCTCGTAAAATAAATTGAAATGAAATTTATTGTGAAGTGTAATTATTTTGTACTTTTTTCAATCTATATTTTAACAAGATTCCATTACAAAGTTATAACATTCATTCGATTTCTCATAATTCAAGTAACTTGAAGTCATTTGAAGTCATTTTTTGTATTACACAAAGACCGATACATAGACATTTCATAATAGCAAAAAGTAGGTTAAAGTAACTTCAACCGATACATAGACATTCAATTGAATTCTACTTGTGTCCTAGTAGGTGGGTACTCAAGTCATCGATGGTGATCGTATGCATGCATCCTCTAAATGAAAGGCATGTCTCATCCTTCCACACTAGGGTCATGATGATGTGTCCATCCGATCGGTAGAGGGAGTAAAGGTAAATTTTCCGTAAGTCAAACCTCTAATGTCAGGTACAACGCAAGGTCCGCAATCAAAGAGTTAGTAAAAAAGGAGAACAATATAACTAAGTTTCATATTGTAACTCCCGGTAAAAAATGTGTTTTCCTAACCAAGGTTATCAAACGGATTTTTGACAGTGGTTCTTGATTCTAAATAGTGGGATCATCGGTGAGCAAGTCTTTGACATCATCCCAAGGAAAACCACGATGAATCGATAATATGTTGTCGTTGCGAGACTAACGATAAGGACCTCCATCTAATGTTGTCGCGAACATCGCGAACATGCGTTCCAACATACGTTGTTAATTACCGTGTCAATTGGCTTGAAATAAGACGCATGTGAGGAGTAACAAGGAAGCGGGGTAACACTTAAGTTGACATGAATCTAAACATGATAAAATAAGTTAAAGTAGACATACTCATTTTGCATACAAGGTCTTTCTTAAGTACAACTCAGAATCCATTTCTTTTCGTACAATCATAAAATCATATTCAAAATAGCCTGACACCGCAGCGAGAGATCTATATCGACAATGATCATCCCCCAAGAGCCGAAACTATGTACGGTTTCATGAACTTATGGATCTCACCAACAAGAAACCATATAAAGTATAAAAATCACTACACATTGTATAATAAACGATGAAAAAAAGGATATAAACAACATGAAACCGAAACACCTTTGGACATCCACGTCCCAAGCATGGTTTTTTACACGTGGTAAACTACATGAAGTTAGTTTCTCTTTTTCTTCCCCATCCTCTTGTTCAACGTTGACCTATAATTCTTTTTCTTTAGGTCGTCGACTTCGACAGTTCTAACACGTACCTGAACCATGCTCAAACGATCTTGGCACTCTCTTTGTTTAATAAGATCTAGTAGTTCTTTCTCTCGTTCTCACAACTAACAATTCTGTCATTTTTGTACACCCAAGATGCATAATGTCATCATATGCCAAATCAATCCGCTCTATTTGATCTTAAATAGTGTATGGGAATCCCTTCTGCTCTTGAAGTTGTTGAAGGATACTTATGTATGGATTTTAAGTAAACATCATCATCATCATCGGTATCATCCACCATTTCCCATCGAACTTGCCTCCATAATGGATGTATTTGATCCATATTTTATGGCACTCGATTCTTAATAGCAATGGAAACTCATGAATGACACCCGTGAGCTTCCCTCTAATATGATTCATGACATTTCGTTTGAACCTTAAGCTTCTTCGCCTTGTTATAAAATCTCTAACAATAACATGAATCTATTTAGTTTGTTTCGGAACAAATCAATAATCAAACTTTGATAAATTCACAGCAAAAGTGTTCTTGGTGAACTCAAAAAGGAAAGGGAAAAATATTGTCACAAATAGAGTTCCAAAGAAAAGAAGTCTGAACCTTTCTAACATGTGAAAACTGACTACTTATAGAGTCGGGCCACAAAGATATGGAAAAGTCCCAAAATAATAATAATAATCCAAAACTTATTTATGAAACCGATGCACAAGTGACACGGACAGGACACAGGATCCTGTGTCCTGTCCGTGTCACTTGTGCATCGTTTTCATAAATAAGTGTGGTAGTCATCGGATAGGACACAGGATCCTGTGTTCTTCCGGAAGAACACGGACAAGGCATGGGTTAACAGACCGTGTCCAGGCCGTGTGGTAGTCATCTCAAGGCATAATCTAGTTGATGTCATTTATTTGTTCATCATTTTAGTTGTTGGATTCATGCATTTCACGTGTATCATATATATTTAGCATTCATATAGTGTAGTTATCATTCACATAGGTTATATATGGTATCTACTTCGGGTTTTTTTTCCCCGTGTTTTAGATGTTTGAGGCCAAGTATAATGCATTTCTGCCAAAATATTAAAAGACGCGGCAAAACACGAAAGTTCAATCTTCCTTGAGGCCAGGAGCTACATTGGAGCATCATACATGAATAAAGATCGGGGAATCAAGTAGTACATCATTGCATTGGACACCCAAATAAAGACAAACATGTCGAGATTCAAATTACACATGAGACAGAACCGAGACAGGCATGAGACGACTTCCTTGGTTGTGGCTTGCTCGTGTGCTCCACGTGTCTACTTATGCACTTTGCAATTTCCACTAAGTTTTACTTGAGACGACATCAAGGCAGCATGGGCATGGTTTGTTAACACGTGTCTTGCCAATCTCTGCCCAGGCCTTGGACGTGCCACTTGTGTAACAACTTCTGGAAATAAAGATCCGATTATATTATTTCTTTTGGATTTTTCCATATCTTATGTGCCCAATTTTGTATAATATGACCAAGATATGGGATGCACAGTCCGTGGATGATGGTGACGATTTTCGCGTTGAAATTTCCAAAAATCCACCGGTATAGACACGGGGTATGCACGGACAACCAAACCATGCACTGGCCATCTTGCTTGTCGTTTCTCTTCTGGTTTATCGTGAACTTAGAATCGAGAAGGTCTCTCCCAGTTTGTCCATTTATTACTTATCCTAAGCTTATATTTCACCCTTCTCCTCCAGGTACGAGCTCTGAGACTTTGACTTTTCTATTCCGATAAATGTTGGTATCTCTCCTTATGTTCCTAAACCTCAAAATCTTAGGATATTACTAACCCTTCACAAAGACGTATTGGTTTTGCTATGAAGCATATTCCAGGTGTTACTTCCCTAAAGCTATTTGATAAGTACGGTGTGCCCTAAAATTGCTAAGTCATTTCACACCCTATGGAATTCAACCCTCCACCAAGATTTGAGAAGGCGAGATTGATTGATGAAGAGAGGCACATGTTAATCAATTGGGAGTGACGTTCTCTATGTCATTTGCCAATCTTCCATCTTGAGCTTATAAGTGCTTTATGGGAGGCAACTTATGGGTTTAATCGTTCTTTTTCTTTTTCTTTTTTTCTTTTTAGAATAAATTCTAACTTTGAAAACTTTATGAAAGTATAGGATATTTGTCGCGGACCGCTGATATGAAATGTGGTGTTTCATTCATTCCGCCATCATGCATTGCATTGCTTTTTGAGTATTCTTCTCTTTACTTTGACCTTATGCCACATTGAAGACAATGTGGAGTTTTAAGTATGGGGTGTTGTACTCACATTTGCATTCATGTTTTCCTTTCTTTGTTACACCTTATTTTCATGCATTTTTTTTCCTCACCAACCAAAGATCAAACAAGGTAGTATACAACTTGGTGCTTATCCCTAAAAAGAGAAAGGTATGAGCTGAAAAGTATATGAATGATGGGATGTTTTAAAAAGAAAAAGTTTTGAAAGAAGAGAATGCCTAGTTTGATCTTTGGTTGGTGCTTTGTTGAAGTGGTTTGAGTTATGGCCAAATTCGATACCCCGGATACTTTAGCACCACATTGTCAAATAGTATCCTCACCTATTGTTTTCTATGCATATAGCCCATTATATCTTACATAAAGAACTCGTGATTTATGTTTTGCATGCATCTTAGTTTTTATGATAGGTGGTGGAGTTTGAGAACGCCTTGTCAAGTGCATGGTAAGATCTTTTGCATGTTTGTTGAGCTTGAGTGATTATTATTATTATATGCATAAACACATTTGTGAGTGTGAGTTAAACACATTATCTTTGAGAAGTTTGGAGAGTCATGATTCATCCTTTTTTTTGAGTGTTCCTATGATGACATGGTTTGAAAGTTGTTTTCATCCTAGCTGAGGCATGCCATATGTTTTGCACATAGTATTTCATATGTCATTATCTTACTTGAGGATAAGTAAGGTTTGAGTATGGGATGTTTTGATGTAATTTATTTATGCATCATTTTAGTTGTTAGATTCATGCATTTCATGTTTCATTTGATATGTTTTGCACTTTGATAGCATATTTTCATGTTATGTTTTATATGTGTTTTTCCTTTACTTTTACATGGTTAGGGCATTCATATCTTAGCTAGAGCTTAAAATGTCAAAAAATGTTTATTCCCTTGTTTTGTGTCTTTGTAGGTATTTTGGCAACAAATAGAGCTTAAATGAAGATATTCAAGTCACCTAAGCTATCCAAGCATCACACACCAACTTATCAACCATATATCTCATGAGCAAAAGGAAGGAGAAAAAGGCAATCAATAACGCAATCATGAAGTCAATGAAGCTAAGGAATACTCTAAGAAGGACCTCAAATGGCCAACAACTTGGACTAAGAAGCTAGTCAAGGAAACTCAAAGTAAAAAAAACCACAAGTGAAGAATGTTCAAGGTCCCTCAAGTTGGCCAAAAGTTCAACTTTCTCTGAGGTTACCTAGAGTTGCATTTCCACTCGAGCACGTTGAAATGCACGTACTATGTTGGTGGACATATTCGAGGCAAAATGAAAGAAACTCGAGCAAAGTGTAAACTTACCTCCGAGTTGCTCCTTTTAAGTTTCTGTATTAACTTCTTCCAAAATATGCTTCCTAACTAACTTTGTATGTTGATCCACTTAATCCTTAAGGAAAACGTCTTTTGAGTTTTATATAAATACGTTGGCTGAATGTAATTAAATCATTTATGTTCTATACTAGAGCATGTATACTCCTTTTTCAAATAAGCTTCTACCGAAGAGATGAATATGACCTTCAACTTCAAGCATATCAATTGATTTGGTATGGTACAAAGTTTACGGTATAAATTACCTACGGTTGCTTTTACTCAAAAGACAATCAGATTTATCTTCTTAATTCATATATGCGTGACCTTACAAACTACCTACGACTGCTTTTATTAAAAAAGACAATCAAAATTTTCTTCTTAATTAATTCATTTATGCATGACCATACTAATGTGTTCTAGGTTTGACTTTGCAAATACGAAATCCAACGAGTCAAATATAACTTGGATGGTCGTCGCATGTTCAACCATCTTGCGTGTTAGGTCCGATCCCAACACATAAGAATGACAAGGGTCCATCCTATAATAACTTAATCGATAATAGAAGTAGCCTACTGAACTTATAATACTAGGTTTGGGTTTTTATATTATCGACGGGGATAAAAGGTTATCTCCAAACAAAGACTAAATTGTTATGTATATGCTATAAATATTTAAGGGAATCAGGAATGTTTCATTGAGCATCTGTATATGCTTATGTCTCTCCTCTTTTTGAACTTATCACTTTAGAGTATGGGCATGAAGAATACCATGAAAAATCTATATGAGAATCTCCCAAAATCTTCTATAAGAAGATTTCAAATAAAGCGAGAGCATCAACTACCGTGTTAACTTTCGGAACACATACTTGGAACGAACTTCTTCGAAGTTTTGTAGGAGGGACATGATTTGTCTGACAAAATCTTTGTTTGTCTAGAGGATTATATTCCAAATTCCTAAAATACATTGATCACATTTAGGTTGTTAAATTTTAATTTTCCGTAAACTAAATCTTTTAGTCTAGTTAACCTTTTTAAAGTACTGTGTTCAAATATTATCATGTTCGTTATTCTTTCAAATTTTTTTTGTCTATGTACTAGTTAACCCTTTTAAGTCTGTTTAGCAAAGGTTTTTGTTTTTTTAGGTTTATAAACTAAATGAGTTTATTAGGGTTTATGGTTTATTTTCGAGTTTATAAACCCGTTGAGTTTATATTTATATATCCTATAAGGATGTTTACTTAAGGTTTTTTTTGGGTTTATTTTAGTTCAAAATACATTTTTTTCCCCTTTAAAATTCAACAAATAACTAATGAACCAGGGTTATAAAATATATGCTCTTGTACAGAACAATCGTTGATTCATCATAGCGCTACTCTTGCCCCATCGACGGACGAACAATGACGACACACAACTGAAATTCATCTTCCCTTTCCGGTAGTTCTCTCCGTCGTTGCTGAAGGTATGTATTGCTTCTCTTTTCCATTCTTCTACTTCTACTTTTGCTTCTTCTTTACTTTGTTCTACCCTACACAGATAGGTTGTTACTAGAATCGTTAGGTTTTGAATTGAATGTTGTTGTTGCTACACAGTACATGTAGGTTATTTTCTAGTCAAATTGGATGTTACTAGATGTTGCTTATGTTATTGTACTATAGAATAGTCAGTTGCTGCAGATTAGTTTGTGTGTTATAGAATAATCTGTTGTTACAAATTATTTTGTGTGTATAGGTTTGATTGTTATAGATTTTTTGTGTGTTATGGAACAAAAATGCTTACTTGACATTAAACAGCAAGTATGGATGCCAACAATGAGAAAACAACAGGGAATACAAACCAAAAATCATTCAATTGCACATATGATATTACAAGGACTTTCCTTGAGATGTTATGTGATTTTCAAAGGCAAAATGGGTAGAAGAATGGGTTCAGTTAGATATCTTTGACGGACAAGTTTGAGGAAAAGACGGGACATAAATGTAAGAAGGAGACTTTGAAGAATAAGTTTAACACTTTATGAGGATGTGGAAGTTGTGGTTGAAACTCAAAAATGGTGATACGGGACTGGGGTGGGACTACGATAAACATTGTAATTCAGCAACCGAGGAGTGGTGGTCATTGAAGCTTGAGGTAAGTTCTAGTTTCAAGTTATAAATTAACTTAATGTTATTTTATTAAACCAATTATTTCCAATTATTGTAGGAGAACAAAGATTATCGGGTTTTCAAGAAACATGGTCTTCATCCAGAAGTAGAATCAATGATGGAATACCTTTTTGCTGGTACGGTTGCAACCGGTCTCATTGTGTAGCACCCTCAATGGACCCTCTCCCTCTCCTATATTTTGATACACAAGTGCCAGTGGACGTTGAAGAACTTGGCGTTGATGATTGGGATGATTTGATCATAGAGAATGATGCACCATACGAGCAAGAAAGGCCGGTTAGTGGTCCTCATGATGTCCATCAAAACATCACTGATCCTGTTCCCGCTTGCGGTAAAGGAAAGAAACAATATAGCACATCTTCTCATGGAGTCGGTAAGCGTAATGCAAGGAAGAGTGTTGGCTCATCAGCGTACCATGAACATCTACAAACATCTCTAGACGCATTTGAAAGATGGTAGCGTTGTGGGAGGCAAAGACAAACGCTGTTGCACAAGGTTCTAACAAACTAGTAAAGGAAACAGATGAGTTAATGAAGGCACTTTTAGATTTGGTCTCAGATGGATATTTACTGAAAGTATGGGAGCCTACAAATTGCCTGGCATTGATGGTTTTCAACCCGTTTTTTACCAAAAATGTTGGAATATTGTAGGCTTATCCATGAAAGATGAGGTTTCAAGGTTTTTTGATAATCAGAAACTTTATCTTGGGTAGAAACGATACTCTTATCTCCCTTATAGCCAAGATTGGGAAACCAGAACTCATCAACCAATTCAGACCAATTGCGTTGTGCAATGTCAGTTATAAGATCATATCAAAGGTGGCCTGTTCAACGCTTACAGGGCTTTATTGGTCAACTTGTGGGACCTACACAAGGGAGTTTCATTCCGGGACGTTTGATTCAAGATAATATTGTTCTCATGCAAGAAGTGGTTCACTCTATGAGAAGGAAGAAGGGAGGAAAGCAATGGATGCTTCTAAACTTGATCTCGAGAAAGCGTATGACAAAATTAGATGGGATTTCATTGATGAGACGATCACCGCTGCTGGTTTTTCCCCGAGTGGGGTAGGATGATTTATGAGTGTGTAAGTACTACAAGAATGCAAGATGAACTTATATGGAATGGAGAACTCACGGAACAGTTTACCCCGAGAGAGGAATTAGACAAGGAGATCCTATATCCCCTTATTTATTTGTCCTTTGTGTTGAACGACTTAGTCATCTCATTCTGGAGTCAGTGGATAAGGGTGAATGGAAGCCCATTAAGCTTTCTCGAGTCGACCCCTCTATCTCATCTCTTCTTCGCGGATGATATTACTTTATTTGCGGAGGCCTCTCTTCCCCAGATTAGAGTGATAATGAAATGTATTGATATATTCTGTAAGGCGCCAGGTCAAAAGGTGAGTATACAAAATCTAAGATCTATGTCTCACCTAATGTCTCGAGGGGCCTTCGTGATAACATTGAAATCTTACTGGAGTTGAAGTTACAAGAACCTTGGAAATTACCTGGGAGTTCCGATACTTCAAGGTCGGGTCTCTAGGTCTACATTCTCGACTCTTTTGGACAGAATTAACCAAAAGCTCAACGGATGGAGAAGTAAGACCCTCAGCTTTGCGGGAGGGTTACCTTAACTAAATCCGTTCTTACTTCCCTTCCGGTCTACTCGATGGCAACGATGTCTCTGCCGGTGAGTGTTTGTAAGGAGATTGACAGAGTTTGTAGGAACTTTGTATGGGGACACTCGATGGCAACAAATCCATACACACGGTCAAATGGGATGTTTTATGCCTTCCTAAAGATAGAGGAGCTTGGGGATTCGCAAAATGCATCATACTAATAAAGCTTTACTTGGAAAGCTAGGTTGGAGGTTTGTGAAGGATAACGACAACCTCTGGGTTAAGGTGCTCAAAAGCAAGTACTTTAAGGACGGTTCCAGAATTGCTGTTGTTGCTTCCCATACGTGGAGAGGTATACTATTTGGTATTCAGGAAGTTTTAGCTTTAGGTGCCAAGTGGACTCTAGGAGATGGCAATTCCATTTACTTTTGGAGAGAGACAACTGGTTGGAAAGTGATCCTCTCTGCAAGATCTCGAATTGTGAGATTAGTCCAGTGGAGCAAACGAGGTCAGTTAGAAGCTATTGGGATTTGGTTTTTTGGCTAGGATTTGCAAGATCTAGGGGTAAACTCCCTTTGAGCACACTGCTCAGGCTTGTTGATATGAAGCCCACTTACGTTGAGGCGGGAAACAACAATGATGATTTTATCGCTGGCCGGAGAGATGAGATTAGCTGGGGACTTTCTCATGACGGAAACTACTCGACATCCTCTGCCTACTGGCTGATCACCGGTTATGATAATTTTAATCATGGGGAAGGTGAACTTTTCAATGCAATCTGGAGACTTAGAGTCCAAGAAAGAGTTAAACTATTTTTGTGGAAATTGGTGCAAGAAGGGGTGATGTGCAATACTGAAAGAAAAGAAGACATCTAAGTGAATCGGAGGAGTGTACCTGTTGTGGTCGTGCTCCTGAGTCCTTCGAGCATCTCTTCAAAGACTGTTTTAGAACGAGGAACATGTGGAGAAGCATACATGCTTCACAGTTCGCGAGGATTTTTTTCAACATTCCTTTGCTTTCGTGGATCTGAGGTAATATACTTTCTAAAGCTTATTTTTATAATCTGTGTTTGTGGAGTGAAGTGTTTGCAGTTGGTTTATGGTGGTCGTGGAAATGGAGGAATGATAAAATCTTTAACGAGAAGACCGAGTCGGCAATAGAAGTCGTTTCATTCAAGAACGAGTGAAAGAGTATATGAACATCTGGAGAAGGACTAATAACAAGAGTGGACATATGCAAAAGAGGGACTATTAATTAACATTTCTTGGGAACCACCGCCCCGGGTGTGATCAAGATTAATAAGGATGGAGCAAGAATGGAGATGGCTTTGCTGCGGCAGCGGGAGTTTCTAAGGACTGATGCGGGCGAATGGTTGAGAGGGTTTGGTATTAACCTTGGTATATGTTCCGTTCCCGTGGCTAAATTATGGGTGTGGTTCATGGACTTAGGATCGCTTGGGAGTTGGGCTTTAAGTCGGTAATCCTTGAAACGGATTCTCAACTTGCAGTCAATCTCCTTAAGAAGTCCATTGTTTCTCACCATCCGCTCGCTAGTCTGGTACAAGAAGCCATGACTTTTTTCAAAAGAAACTGGTCTATTCAATTTCGTCATGCTTACCGCGAGGCTAATAGAGCTGCGGATTTTATTGCTAGTCTTGCTTTAAACTTTCCTATTGGACTAAGTGTTTTGAGAGACCCGCGGAGGGTATTATTGCTATTTTGTTTGATGATGTAAGGGTCGGGCTATCCCCGTTTGATGACTACTTAGCCTCTCTTCATATAATATAAGCGCCGACTAGATGCGCCGGGAGACCACTGCCTCTCCTTCTGACCAAAAAAAATAATAAAGAGTAAACAAGTTCAATAATAAAGATGCGAACTAGAACTACTAATTAATTCACTTATCAGGGCAACCACCCTTCTTCTCTCTTTCTTGTACTCCCAATCCAACACTTGAATTTGACTCATTGTCGGGCATCGACTTGAACATCGCACGAGCAACATCTGTCATAAGGAAAGAGGCAACAAAACAACACAATGGCGAACCTTTCAGTAAATATGACCAAATCTAAAAGTGCCTTCATTAACTCATCTGTTTCCTTTACTAGTTTGTTAGAACCTTGTGCAACAACGTTTGTCTCTGCCTCCCAAACGCTACCATCTTTCTATTTGGTCTAGAGATGCTTGTAGATGTTCATGGTACGCTGATGAGCCAACACTCTTCCTTGCATTACACTTACCGACTCCATGAGAAGATGTGCTATATTGTTTCTTTCCTTTACCGCAAGCGGGAAACAGGATCTGGTGATGTTTGATGGACATAATGAGGACCACCAACCAGCCTTTCTTGCTCGTATGGTGCATCATTCTCTATGATCAAATCATCCCAATCATCAACGCAAGTTCTTCAACGTGGTAGGTGTAAGAGCTTAGTTTTGGGAGCTAGTTTTGGCCTTAGCCACCCCCGCGGATCTGTGAGGCCGCCCCTGCGGCTCCCCTGTTGTTTCGCCCCTGCGGCCAGGAAATCCGCCCCTGCGGTTTCCTGCGGCTGCAGCCGGCTTTTGTTGACCGTTGGGACCATGCTTTACTCTCTTTCCTTTTTAATCTTTCCTTACCTTAGGATGAAGGGTTTCTTCATTCTTCATCTTCGCTAGCTACCCTTACGTTCTTCTTGCTTCTCCCTTTCTCCTACTTGATCTTGCTCTTGTTTTCTCCTTAGTGTGGAAGAGTTGTTTGTGTGGGTTTTGGTGGATGTTGATGTGGTATGATGTTGTTGTTGAGCTTGAGAGCTAGTGGTGCCTTGGATCAGTTCGTGCCTAGGCCACAGCTGTGGTAGGTATCCCTTGCTTCTTCTTTCTTTCTTTCTTCTTTCTTGTTCTTCCTTCCTTAGCTTAGGATTAGATGTGTTGATCATAGGGTGATGTTGAAATGTGTATGTTTATGCTTGTGTATGAATCTGGAAGAGAGTAGACGTGATTTGATCACGTGAAGAGCTAAAGAGAAGCCGCGAGATTGCATTCTGCACTGTCGCCGCCCCCCGCCTGGAAACCGCCGCCCTTGCGGAGACCGTGCCATCGCGCCTGCACCTGCGCCGTGCCTGCGTTAGCCTGCAACCTTGTCACCGCCCCTGCGGATTCTACCTGCCGCGCCTGCGGGTGATCTCTTCCGCCTCTGCGTCCTTAGTTCACGCAGGTGCGTCTTGTCCCGGGACTACCTATAGTTAGGTAGTTCCTTTCCTTTCTAGTATGAAGAACTTAGTACCATGCTAGGATTCGGATGTTGATGAGTATGATATAGATATGCCGGTTACGGCTTTGAGGTTTACGAGTTGGACATGATCCTTATGGATCCCTTGGGTCTAGGTGTGACCCTTTTGTGTGATAGGAGTTTGATATATAGTTATGTATGCCTTGTATAGGCCGTGTTATCCTCCAGTTGGAGTGGATTGAGTTGAGGGTTTGATCCAGTGAGACGACTACGAGGTTGAGGTAAGTCCGTGGGACTTACTTAGTTGTCATTCCTATATAGGATGTTGTGCATGAGTGGTGTTTGTTATATGTTTATAGCATGCGTTATGATGGTCACCGACCTATGATGTATTGATTGCCCATTGTAGGGCTGTGACAACTTTTCCATTCATCCCGCTGGGAGTTGGGGGTTCTCTGTGGTCAGGCCATACCTGGTAAACGGTTCGGGCACTCTCCATTCCCTTAGGGTACACGGGGAGGTGTTCCAGGCACCATTCCAGCTGGTTATAGTACCCAGAGGCGAGGGTTATATTCCTCGTGTCACTTATGTTTATATGGATATTTATATATGAGTTGACTGCTGGACTTTATAAAGATAATGAACCGGGTAAATGTGTGAAAGCATGATGATGTGTTAAGTTTTCTGATGTGTGTTTGTGCTCTAGCATCTTCCTATATTTGTGTATGGTTAGCTAACGGTTTCATACCGTGTTGTAGACACTTTGCAGGATAGGAGAGCTGCAGAGTGATTTAGAGTGGGTGATCCGCTGAGGGTTCCGTACACGGGGGGGCGTTATCGGGGATATGGGTTCTTTTTGTTGTACAATATGGTTTTGTTTATACTCAGCGGTACATTGTATTACCTTTTTGATATATATATATATATATATATATATATATATATATATATATATATATATATATATATATATTATATATATATATATATATATATATATATCAGTTTTCATGTTTTGTTTTAATCTATCGGTGCCTTGTTGTAAGATCAGTGAAATTGTTGTCAGGCTAGGGTCAGGATCCATTGTGAGATCCTATCCCAGTAGCACTCCGAGTTCTACGGATTTGGGGTGTTACAAAGTTGGTATCAGAGCCCAGGTTGACAACAATGACACTAGTAATCTGCAATAAAGGTCGAATAGATAACTAAATAGAACCCGAAAAGGGGTATGACTTTTCAAAAGGTTTTGGTTTTGAAATGAGTACAAATGTTTTGGGAAACCGTGTACGTGAGCCATCACCCCTCTGAAGATCTCGACAATATAGATATATATTGATATTCTGCTGTGATTGATCTGTTATATATCTATACATATGGCATATATATAGCCTTCTAAGATAGGTTTACGTCTTCTGCAGATGATTCAGACTAGAGCCTTACTTGCAGCAAGACGAGGTAGAGGTAGACCCCTCTAGGTAGAGGACGAGGTAGGACTCCTACGGGTGGTTCACATGCAGCAGGAGAGATCCATGAGGAGATTGCTGAGAGCGTCGTTCCTGAGACTGGGAACGGGGCAGCTGAGAGACAAGGGGCACAGAGAGCCCAGTCTAGTGATTCTGATCGCGTCTCTATGGGTAGATCAGAGTTTCATGCTTATATTAGACGAGTAGAGGAGGCTGCCAGAGCCGGTAGACATGCCCCAGATTTACAGGCACAGGAGGGACCATCTGAGAGGTCCCACACCGTTACTCAAGTACCAGCTGTACAGGTACCTGTTGCTGAGATTGCCAGAGCATCAGAGGAGCATAGAGGGCCTAGACCAGATACCTGGTTGAAGGCATTCCATCATATGGGTGTACCCCTTTCACTAGGAAGGAGGGATTGGAGGTTGAGCTCTGGATCAGGCATGTAGACTCAACTCTGGAGTCTATTCGCTGTCCAGCTGACAGACAGATTGAGCTGGTTCAGACATTATTTCGGGACTTGGCACAACACTGGTGGAGATCAGTACGGGGTCAGGTTACCAGTTATGATTAGATGAAGACGATGATTAGAGAGCGTTTCTGCCCTGCTCGTTGAGGAGGGAAAAACTGCGAGACTTTGTTGAGGCTGGGGTTCGAGGATGTACCGGTCTCAGAGGCTATTAGGAGATTTCAGGAGGAGCTGGCATTGTTGGGTCCAGCTGCACCTGCTGCAGATCAACACGTGTATTTGTTTTCCCGACGTCTGAGGGATACCACCCGTACCTATATGGCGGGTTTTCACTGTGAGACCTTGGTCGATTATCAGGACCGGGCTTTTGACTATGAGAGGGAGAGAGCTAGCCAGAGGAGAGCTTCTCAGACCGGAGGGTCTGAGAAGAGACAGAGGACTGGTTAGACCAGTGGTACTGGTGGAGGCTGCTGGTTCAAGAGACTAGAGTCGCCAGAGTCGTCCTCCATCTACACCGGGTGCAGATAAGGGAGTGCAGTGCTTCAACTGTAGTGAGTATGGGTATATGAGGTCAGAGTGTACTAGGCAGCTGGTGACCTGCTTCACTTGTGGCAGACCTGGTCACAGAGCTACCTTCTGTAGACGAGGGAGAGCTTCATCACAGTAGGATTTTTCTCCTGCTAGTGCAGCAGGAGGTGGACAGAGGCCACCTCCGCAGCAGCAGACTCAGGGACAGCAGAGAGTCCCAGATCGCCCTACGACTCAGGGATCTGCTCCTGGGTCGAGTAGAGGCAGAGGCCGTGGTGGGGCACCACTGATACTAGAGGCCCACAGGGTCGTGTTTTTGAGCTGAGTGCAGAGGAGCCAACTACACCTACTGCTACAGGTACCATTCTGATTCATGGTTTACCTGTTAGAGTTTTATTTGTACTGGTGCTACACACTCTTTTATTTCTGATGCCTGTGTAGAGCGTCTAGGTTTTAGATACAGTTGAGGGGATGCCCTTTATTATAGGTTACCCGATGGTGGTAGGGTCAGAGGTACCCGTGAGATTCACGGTTGTCCCAATTCTGTAGGGACCCGTGTGTTACTAGTTGACTTCTTTGTCATGCCATTAGAGCATGAAGAAGTCATTCTAGGTATGGATTGGATGGCTAGACATTCTGCAGTCTTAGATGTAGGTAGGAGGACTGTTACCCTCTCTACCGAGTTAGGCCAGATAGAGGTTTTCCGAGGTTGGGACCTTGGAAAGGTAGGCACAGTTATCAATGTTATACGGGTAGCTAGACTGATTGCACAGGGTTGTGAGGCCTTCTGGTGTTATGCCATGAAGGAGGGGGAAGGTCCAACATTAGAGGATATCCTAGTTGTTTGTGAGTTTACTGATGTTTTTGTTGAGCCGTCCAGTTTGCCGCCTCAGAGGAGTGTGGATTTTGTATCGAGTTAGAGCCTGGTACGAGACTCATCTCGAAGGCCCCATACCAGATGGCGCCTGTCGAGATGCTGGAGCTGAAGAAGCAACTCGAGGAGTTGGCTGAGAAGGGCTTCATTCGCCCTAGCGTGTCTCCATTGGGAGCACCTGTCCTCTTTGTACGGAAGAAGGACGGATCATTGAGACTGTGTATTGATTATAGAGAGCTGAACAAGGTGACCATCAAGAACAAGTATCCACTGCCGCGCATTGATGATTTGTTAGATCAGCTACAGGGAGCGACTGTGTTCTCCAGGATTGACCTGCGTTCCGGGTATCACCAGCTGAGGGTGAGGGAGCAGGATGTGCATAGGACAGCATTCAGGACCAGATATGGATACTACGAGTTTGTAGTGATGCCATTTGGACTTACGAATGCCCCAACCGTTTTATGGAGTTGATGAAACAGTATCTTCATCTACTTCCTGGATCAGTTTGTGGTGGTTTTCATTGATGACATTCTGGTATACTCTCGCAGTGGAGAGGAGCATGCAGGACATCTGAGGACTGTATTGCAGGTTTTGCGGGATAGAGAACTTTATGCAAAGTTCTCTAAGTGCGAGTTCTGGATGCCAGAGGTAGCATTCCTGGGTCACATTGTATCCGCCGAGGGATCAAGGTTGATCCGGCGAAGATAGAGGCAGTATCTGCATGGACTACACCGATGAAAGTCAAGGAAGTACGTAGCTTCCTTTGGCCTAGCCGGTTATTACAAACGCTTTGTGGAGGAATTTTCTGTGATTGCCCGTCCACTGACGAGTTTGCTGAGGAAGACTACCAGATTTGTGTGGGTCTGATCAGTGTATGCAGAGTTTTGAGGAGCTGAAGAGACGTCTGACTTCTGCTCCTGTTTTGGCACAACCAGAGGGTATTGAGGATTTTGTGGTTTACAGTGATGCATCCAAGCTAGGCTTGGGATTGTTTTTGATGCAGAGAGGCAGGGTGATTGCATATGCGTCTCGACAGCTGAAGACATATGAGGAGAACTACCCGACTCATGATCTGGAGTTGGCGCGCGGTAGTTCATGCACTGAATATCTGGAGACATTACCTGTACAGTGCTACGTGTCAGATCTTCACAGACCATAAGAGTCTGAAGTACATTTTCACGCTGGGAATTGAATAACGCCAGCGTAGGTGGCTCGAGCTGATCAAGGACTTTGATTTAGAGATTCTGTACCATCCAGGGAAGGCGAACGTTGTCGCCCGACGCCCTGAGCAGACACCTCGAGAGTAGGCGATTGCGAGGCTGACAGTTCAGCATCAGTTGCAAAGAGACCTGATCTGGTTAGAGCTGGACATTCAGTTTCCTGATGAGGATGCCCCAACTGCGTACATTAGAGGTCCTTCCTGATCTGTTGGATGAGATCCGACAGAAACAGGAGACCTACCCGACTTTTACAGAGGATCAGAGATAGGATGTCTCGGGATGAGGCACCACAGTTCCTACTTGGAGCAGATGGAGTTTTGAGGCGCCGCGGTCGCGTCTGTGTTACCTGCTAATATAGAGCTGAGGCAGAGGATTTTACAGGAGGCTCATTGTACACCTTACTCGGTACATCCAGGTACGAGTAAGATGTATCAAGATCTCAGACTGTTTATATTGGTGGGGAGGGCTGAAGCCCGATGTGGCCAGATTTGTGGCACAGTGTGCGACCTGCCAGCAGGTCAAGATCGAGCATTTCAGACCTGGAGGTGAGCTCCATCCACTTCCTGTTCCACAGAGGAAAGTGGGAGGACGTCACCATGGACTTTGTGACTGGACTGAGGCTGAGCCGGAGTTTTGATGCCATCTGGGTCATAGTTGACAGACTGACGAAGACGGCACGTTTCATTCCTATTCGAGAGACGTGGCCGGGTGAGCAGATTAGCAGAGGAGTACACTAGGCAGATAGTGAGACTCCATGGTGTACCGAGGACGATCGTCTCTGACAGAGATGGACGATTTACCTCGAGGTTCTGGCAGCAGATTCAGACTGCCTGGGGACGAGTTTGCACTTCACGACTGCGTTCCATCCTCAGACAGATGGTCAGTCAGAGAGGACCATTCAGACGCTGGAGGATATGTTGCGAGCTTGTGTGTTGGATTGGGGACAAGTGTGGACGGATCATCTCCCACTTGTTGAGTTCTCCTACAACAACAACTGGCATGCATCTATTGGATGGCCCCATATGAGGCACTGTATGGACAGAGATGTCGTACCCCGTTATGCTGGGATGAGCAGAGCAGTGTCAGTGGTTTAGCACCTGATCAGATTCAGGATGATATGGCTCGAGTAGCATTGATCAGAGAGCGTATGCTGACTGCACAGAGCCGTCAGAAGTCTTATGCTGATAGGAGGCGTAGACCTCTAGAGTTCAGAGTTGGAGCCCATGTGTGGCTGAGGGTGTCCCGACACGAGGTGTTAGCGTTTTGGCATTAAGGGAAGTTGAGCCCCCGATATGTCGGACGTTCGAGATTCTGGATCGGGTTGGGAGCGCAGCTTACAGATTAGCCTTGCCTCCGAGATTAGAGGGTGTTCACCCTGTGTTTCACGTGTCTCAGCTGAGGGAGTATATACCAGATCCGAGACACATCGTGAGTTATGAGGATTTGGTAGTTGAGCCGGACCACACTTTTGTTGAGCATCCGATTGCAGTCCTAGAACGAGGTATGAGACGCCTGCGTTCGAAGGACATTCCTATGTTGAGGATACAGTGGTCGAGACGAGAACCCGAGGAGGCTACATGGGAGACTGAGGATAGTATCCAGTAGGATCACCGAGTAGATCTTAGTACTAGCTTGGTGAGTCTTATGTGCTTACATGCTTATATGCTATGATATGTTATTTCATGCTAGCTTTGTGGTGATTATGATCTTATTAGTCTTGTTGTGCTAGTATGATTTTTGTTTATAGCTGGAAAGGGTTATTTCCTCCATGCTATTGTGATATGTTATGGTTGGCTAGAGATGGTTTCCTCTAGGCTTGGATAGTATAGTTTGCTGCTGGAGTGGATGGTTTCCTCCATGCTTATGTTTGAGGTTATAAAGAGAGTTGTACCTCGGCTTGTGAGTCCGAGTGGTTTGAGGATTTTACAAGTTTCGGGACGAAACTTGTTTTTAGGGGGGGTGAGGTGTAAGAGCCTTAGTTTTGGGAGCTAGTTTTGGCCTTAGCCGCCCCGCGGATCTGTGAGGCCGCCCCTGCGGCTCCTCTGATGTTCCGCCCCTGCGGCCAGGAAATCCGCCCCTGCGGTTTCCTGTGGTTGCAGCCGGCTTTGTTGACCGTTGACCATGCTTTACTCTCTTTCCTTTTAACTTTCCTTACCTTAGGATGAAGGGTTTCTTCATTCTTCATCTTCCCCAACAACCCTTTTCTTCTTGCTTCTCCCTTTCTCCTACTTGATCTTGCTCTTGTTTTCTCCTTAGTGGAGTTGTTTGTGTGGGTTTTGGTGGATGTTGATGTGGTATGATGTTGTTGTTGAGCTTGAGAGCTAGTGAGATACTGCCTTGGATCAGTTCGTGCCTAGGCCACAGCTGTGGTAGGTATCCCTTGCTTCTTCTTTCTTTCTTTCTTCTTTCTTGTTCTTCTTCCTTAGCTTAGGATTAGATGTTGATCATAGGTGATGTTGAAATGTGTATGTTTATGCTTGTGTATGAATCTGAAGAGAGTAGACGTGATTTGATCACGTGAAGAGCTAAAGAGAAGCGCGAGATTGCATTCTGTACTGTCGCCGCCCCCGCCTGGAAACCGCCGCCTGCGGAGACCGTGCCATCATGCCTGCGCCAGCCGCCGTGCCTGCGTTAGCCTGCAGCCTTGTCACCGCCCCTGAGGATTCTATCTGCCGCGCCTGCGGGTGATCTCTTCCGCCCCTTGCGTCCTTAGTTCACGTAGGTGCGTCTTGTCCCGGGACTACCTATAGTTAGGTAGTTCCTTTCCTTTCTAGTATGAGGAACTTAGTACCATGCTAGGATTCGGATGTTGATGAGTATGATATAGATATGCCGGTTACGCTTTGAGGTTTACGAGTTGGACATGATCCTTATGGATCCTTGGGTCTAGGTATGACCCTTTTGTGTGATAGGAGTTTGATATATAGTTATATATGCCTTGTATAGGCCGTGTTATCCTCCAGTTGGAGTGGACTGAGTTGAGGGTTGATCTAGTGAGACGACTACGAGGTTGAGGTAAGTCCGTGGGACTTACTTAGTTGCCATTCCTTATAGAATGTTGTGCATGAGTGGTGTTTGTTATATGTTTATAGCATGCGTTATGATGTCACCGACCTATGATGTATTGATTGCCCATTGTAGGGTTGTGACAACTTTTCCATTCATCCCGCTGGGAGTTGGGGGTTCTTGTGGTCAGGCCAGACCTGGTAAACGGTTTGGGCACTCTCCATTCCCTTAGGGTACACGGGGAGGTGTTCCAGGCACCATTCCAACTGGTTATAGTACCCAGAGGCGAGGGTTATATTCCTCGTGTCACTTATGTTTATATGGATATTTATATATGAGTTGACTGCTGGACTTTATAAAGATAATGAACCTGGTAAATGTGTGAAAAACATGATGATGTGTTAAGTTTTCTGATGTGTGTTTGTGCTCTAGCATCTTCCTATATTTGTGTATGGTTAGCTAACAGGATCCATTGTGAGATCCTAGCCCAGTAGCACTCCGAGTCCTACGAATTTGGGGTGTTACAGTAGTAATTTTTGCAGTTTTGTGTTTTACAGTTTTGTGTTGATGTTCCTCGTCTCTTGTATGAATTTGAGTCAACTTTGTGAACTTGTTTTCATTTATGAAATATGTTTTTTTGATAAATATTGAATTTTGTCCATGTGGTAGTAATTTTTAATTATGTTTGATTCCATTATCGATCCAGGATAATGTCGGGACGAGGCTCAAAACGTCGTTTACTACTAATTCGCAGTATGCATCAGTTGCAAAATGATAATGATTTGCTTGCACGACACTACTACATGCATGTCCATAAAATATGGACTTTCAATTCTACTTACAATGGGTCTCGTTGGATGGACGATGTTCTTAACTCTAGTATGGAGACGAGATGTATGAATGCATTTAGAATGGAGAAACACGTGTTGCATGAGCTATGCAACACTCTAGTTAACGAGTATGGCTTGTGTGGTTCTCCACATATGCGTCCCCCTAGAGAAGGGGGATATTTGTATACACAATGGCTCAAGGAGTGTCATACCGTACATTTGTTGAGAGATTCCAACGATCTACACGAACTATTTCAATGGCTATTCATGAGATCCTAGAAGCCATTGTGGGCCACAATAAAGGTTTTTGTGGTATGACTAAAGATATTATTAAACCTAGAGATCCTTTATATGTTGAAGTGCCAAATCACATTCAGAAGGATAGCCGATATTCTCAATACTTCAAGGGGACCATTGGTTGCATAGATGGAACTCATATATGTGCTTGCATACCCGAGGATCGATACCTTATAGGGGACGCAAAGGGATATGCACATTCAACGTCATGGCGGTATGTGACTTTGATATGTTGTTCACCTTCGTTTCAGCTGAGTGGGAGGGATCAACACATGATGCAAAGGTTTTTGAACAAGCGGTTAGTACCCCCGTCTATGGGATTTCCACACCCACCACTTGGTAAGATTTATGTTTAACTTGACAATGTTTTTTTTAAATTTTTTTCATATCTTCCAACAAGCGGTTAAATCGATATTTATTTTAATTATCCAGGTTGTTATTACTTATGCGATAAGGGTTACCCGGATAAGGAAGGGTATATGATACCACACTCGAAGACACGATACCATTAATCTCAATTCGAGAATGTACCACCCGGGAATGCCAAAGAGGCTTTTAACAAACGTCACTCTTCTCTACGAAGCTACATCGAGAGGTCATTCGGACTCTTGAAGGTGTGTTGGAAGATATTGAAGGTCATGCCAAGTTATGGAGTTGATACACAAGTTGACATTATTTTGGCTTGTTTTTCCCTACATAATTTCATCGGGATTAGACTTGTCACAACGGAATGTGTAGATGATGACGTGTTTATGGAAATGGAAGCTGAAACTGTCTTGGATGATGATAGTGATGATGAAGACCTTCTTTAAAGTGGTGATAGTGAGGAACATTTTTTCTATTAAATGTTCTAATTAATAATTAGAACATTTAACAAAGTTAATCTTAAAAATTAAGATTAACTTTTTTATTTTTTTATTTTAATTTTTTAATTAAGTTAATTAATAATTAGATTATTTAACAAAATTAATTAATAATTAGAACATTTTATTTAAATCAGAAATTTGTTTTTAATATTTAAATTAATTTCTAACTAATAAAGAGAGATTGTTGGGTTCATATTTTAACATTGTGTTTTATTTTAATATTTTAATTCTCTTATAATTCAGTCATCTTAAATATTACAAATTATATTTATAAAAAAATATAATTTTGAAAAAAATCGTTATCAAACTATAATACAAATTCATAACAAAAATTTGTTAATGTTATTACTTAATCTCTCATTTAACAAATAATCTATTCTTAAAATTATTAAAATAATATAAGCACCTACGATATCAAAAAAGAAGTTTCTTCTATAAATAAGTATATATATATATATATATATATATATATATATATATATATATATATATATATATATATATATATATTATAAAAAATTAAGAAAATTACTCTTTAAAATAAGGTATTTATTTTCAATAAATGTTTTGATATTTGAAAATAACCTTATATCTCCATTTTTACTTTTATATATATATATATATATATATATATAGGGTTAGAATCAAATAAGAACCATTATTACGGTAAGAAATGAGAACGCTTAATGATCGTCGGATTAAAGCACGAAATAGTAAGATTGATTTGCTATATAAGGAACCTTTTATATATAATTTATTGACACATTCATGCTTATGGTAAGATTATATACTTGGATATAATATTTTGCTTTAATGGAAACTATATTAATGTGTTATTCCAATTAATTATTTGTGCATGGTAGTTTGATGTATATGAATTAAAGAATATAAATTTGTTTTATTTTCATTCATGTATTGATATTTTTTTTCATGTTCATGCACATTTCGTTTCATGTATGTTTTGTTTCATACTACGAGTTGCACTATTAAACTTCATTCAATGCACGTTTAGGTTCTTCATAATGTGAGTTGCAAGATTTAGTTATATATATATATATATAGTTAGAATCAAATAAGAACCATTATTACGGTAAGAAATGAGAACGCTTAATGATCGTCGGATTAAAGCACGAAATAGTAAGATTGATTTGCTATATAAGGAACCTTTTATATATAATTTATTGACACATTCATGCTTATGGTAAGATTATATACTTGGATATAATATTTTTTCTTTAATGGAAACTATATTAATGTGTTATTCCAATTAATTATTGTGCATGGTAGTTTGATGTATATGAATTAAAGAATATAAATTTGTTTTATTTTCATTCATGTATTGATATTTTTTTTCATGTTCATGCACATTTCGTTTCATGTATGTTTTGTTTCATACTACGAGTTGCACTATTAAACTTCATTCAATGCACGTTTAGGTTCTTCATAATGTGAGTTGCAAGATTTAGTTATATATACTATCCACGATTAGTTTCATATTCCAAAAGTTAACAAGCACGACTGTAATATATTGAGTAATTTACTATGCACATTTAGTTTCATGCACGTTTAGTTCCATTCATGCACATTTAGTTCCTTTCAACACATTAATTAACATGCACTTAACATGCATTCAAAAGATTATGCACGACTGTCACTTAAAAGATTATGCTCAACATGTGCAACACGCCATTGAATTTATTTTTAGTTGTTCATTCGATTAATTTTTAATGTTCATAAACATGTGATCAATATATACACACGTATTCTATTAAAATATAAAGGTTATAAAATACAATGGTAATTAGGTAATAAATGTGCTTTAATAACATTTTAGGCAATGAAATCTAAACTATTATAATAGGAAGGTAGATAATAACATTTTTAATAGGCAATTTAAGTATACAATAAAAGACTCATCACAACTGTTAGATCTATTTAATCTTGTGGCCGAAATCGGTTCTCATTTCTTACCGTAACAATGATTCTTACTTGATCCTAATCCTATATATATATATATATATATATATATATATATATATATATATATATATATATATATATATATATATATATATATATATATATATATACATACATACATATAACATATTATTATTCAAAAACCCGCACAAGGTGCGGGTATTACACTAGTATATATTAATGCTAAAAGTGTGAAGAAAGCAAAGCGAGAGACAACGGGTGCAAGAAGAGAATTTTTGGCTTTCAATCTCCTTACAATATACTTGTATGAGTATTATATAGGTTTTTTTTTAAAAAAACTATATATGAGTATTATATGGTCTAATGACTATTACTATATGGTATTTTTTTTGAAAAATATTGATTATAAATTGATCCGTTAAAAAAATGAGAAATAAATTTTAAAAATATTGATTATATGGTCTAACGAAATCGGAAATATAAACTAGATCTGAATTGATCCGACTACACACCCCTACTTAGGTAATCATGGTATAACATGTTCAAAGAGATTTCACCATATCTAACATCAAATCGTTGTCAACAAATAGTACGAGATTTCACCATATCTAACATACCTTTTAGGTTAGAGGAGATTAAAGGTAGGGCTGAGCAAAAGTTGGTCAGTTCACCTGAACCGAACCGAAACCGCTATTTTCGGTCCAAACCGAACCAAAAACCGCATATCGGTTCGGCTATCGGTTTAGCTAATTTAAGTTTTCGGTTTTCGGTTCGGTTGTGGGTCGGTTTTCAGTTCAAACCGAAATAAAATAGAAAAAAAAACCCGAACCAGCCTTAGGGTTAAGGTTTTAAAACAACGTATTTTCATTTTGTGCCTCTTTGGATCTCTTCTCCTTCTTTCTCTCGGCAGCCGACAACCACAAGTCCACAAGAGAAGCAAGGCTTCAAATGAGAGGTCGACTGGGAGGGAGACGACAGCGAGGCTAAGAGTCGATGATAAAGACTGGGAGGCCACTGCTAGCGACTCAAACGCAACAACAAGAGTGAGGGCGAGACCGCGAGGGTGACGACGGCGATTGCAAGGTGAGGCTTCAATTTCCCTTCCTTGTTTATCTCGGGTCTCGATTGTAAGAACCTTAGTCCTTAGGTGCTGAGCCAGGGTAGCGGCCCTTGCGGGTCCAGAGGGCCGCCCCTACGTGAAGTCCTGTGTTTCCGCACCTGCGGCTCAGGGAGTCCACCCCTGCGGTTTCCTGCGGCTGCAGCCGGCAATATTGACTTTTGATCATGCTTTATTCTTCTCTTCCTCTATAAGCTTCTTCCTTGCTTCCAGATGAAGGGTTTCCTTCACTTTCCCAACTGCCTCACGTTCTTCTTCTCTTCTTCCTTCTCCTTGGATCTTCTTCTTGATTTTCCTTAGTGGTCAGGAAGTTTGTGTGGCTTTGATGATGATGATGATGTTGGATGTTGATGCCGAGCTTTGAGAGCCAGCTGAGGGTTGATGTTGATCATTTCCATTTTGTTTAGGCTACAACAGTGGTGAGCTTCTTCTTCTTTCTTTCTTTCTTTCTTTCTTTCTTCCTTCCTTCCTTCCTTCTTTGCTTCCTTTCCTTCTCTCTTAGCTTAGGATTGAATCTCCTAGGCATATATGTTGATGTTTATATGTATATTTATATGTATGTGTATGGTTGTTGGACGTTGAAGACGTAGATAGTACGTGAAGAATTGAAGAGAAGTCGGAATCACATTCTGCACTGTCACCGCCCCTGCCGCCCAGTGCCGCAGCCCCCGCCACCTGTGTCGCCGCCCCTGTGTGGGAGTTCCGCCGCCCCGGCGCCTCCCGGTGCTTCGCCCCTGTGTCTTTCCTGTCACGCAGGTGCGTCTTGTGCAGGACCTACCTAGAGTGGCATGGATCAATTTCCTTTCCTAGTATGGGTGGGTTAGTGACATGCTAGGTATGTGTATGAGGATAGGGTGATGATGATCATGATATCGATATGTGTCGGTTATAGCTTTGAGGTTTAGTAGATGTTGAGGTTTATAGGTTGGATATGATCCTTATGGATTCCTTGGGTCTAGGTGTGACCCCTTTGATTGATAGGAGATTTGATATCTCTTTATGCCTTGTTAGGTAGTGTTGTTCTCCGGATTGGAGTTGATCGTGGTTGAGGATATCTTGAGGTTGAGGTAAGTCCGTAGGACTTACTTAGCTACCATCCTTATATCGGATGTATGCATGAGTGTTTTGATATATGCTTGATAACATGCGATGTTGATTATTACCGAGCTATGGTTTATTGACCGCCCATTGTAGTGGCCGTGACAACTTGCCCTTTCATCCCGTAGTGGAGTTTGGGAGGTTCTCTGCAGTTAGGCTAGATCTGGTATACGGGGATGGGCACTCACCACTCCTTAGGGTATACGGGAAGGTGTTGGCTGGCCAGCCGAGCTGGCTATAGCACCCAGAGGCGAGGATTATATAGTCCTCGTGTCACATATGTTCATATACATATATATATATATACGATTTGAGTGTTGGACTTTATAAAGATAATTAACGGGTAAATGTGTGACAACATGATTATGTGCTTATGATTCCATGACTTGTGTTTGTGCTTATGCATTATCTTATATATGAATGTTTAGCTAACGGTTATATACCATGTTGTAGATGCTTTGCAGGTTAGGAGAACTGCAGAGTGATCCAGATGGGGTGATCCGTTGAGGGCTCCGTACACTAGGATTATGCGTGGGATATGGGATGTTTTGTTATGTATTGGATACAGGTTTTGGTTTGTACTCAGCGGTATTTTGTAAACCTTTTGATGTATATATTACAGTTTAATGTTTCGGTTTTAATCTATCTGTGCCTTGTTGTAAGATCCAGTGAACTTGTTGTCAGGCTAGGGTCAGGATCCATTGTGAGATCCTAGCATAGTAGCGCCCCGAGTCCTGCGGATTTGGGGTGTTACAAAGTTGGTATCAGAGCCTTAGGTTGACAACAATGGCACTTGCAATCTACGATAAAGGTCGAATAGATAAATAAACAGAACCCGCGAAAGGGGTCTGACTTTTCAAAAGGTTTTGGTTTTAAAATGAGTACAAATGTTTTGGGATAGGGTGTACGAGAAGCCATCACCCTCTGAGGACTTCGACAGTATATATATATATATATATTATCTTATGTGATGTTGTAATTGACTTTTAGTATTATATATATCTATACATATGACATATATATAGCCTTCTAAGTTAGGTGTGTATACCCTGCAGATGGTTCGGACTAGAGCCTTATTTGTAGTTGGACGAGGTAGGGGTAGACCCCCTCTTCCTCCAGTAGTGGTAGGACCAGGTCAAATTCCCGCTGTTGATCCACCTGTAGCGGAGGAGGTCCATGAGGATGTTGCTGAGAGTGCGTTCCTAAGACTAGGAACGGTATGGCTGGGAGATAGAGACCACAACAAGTTCAATCAGATGACTCGGATCATGTCTCTATGGGGGACCAGAGTTCCGTGCGTACATTAGACGAGTAGAGGAGGCTGCCAGAGCAGGTAGACGTGCCCCGGATTTTCCAGCACAAAAGGGATCGTTTGAGAGATCCCATGGGGTTACTCAGGTGCTAGTTGAACCGGCACGTGCTGGTGAGATTACTCGAGTTCCAGAGGAGCATAGAGGGCCTTGACTAGATACTTGGTTGAAGGCATTTTATCAGATGAGATCGAGTACCCCTTTCTCTGGGAAGGTGGGATTAGAGGTAGAGCTGTGGATTAGACATGTAGACTTAGCCCTTGAGTCTATTAGATGTCCAGAGGACCGACAGGTAGAGTTAGTACAGACTCTATTACGAGACTTGACACAACATTGGGGAAGATCCGTGCGGAGTCAGGTTACTAGCTATGACCAGATGAGGAGTTTGATCAGAGAGCATTTTTGCCCTGCCTCATTGAGGAGGGAGAAACTGCGGGATTTTGTTGAGGCTGGCTTTGAGGATGTACCAGTCTTTGAGGCGATCAAGAGATTCCAGGAGGATTGGCCTTGCTGGGTCCAGCTGCACCTCCTGCGGATCAGCATGTATATCTCTTTTCCCGACGACCGAGGGATACCACCCGGACCTATATGGCGGGATTTCACTGTGAGTCCTTGATGGACTATCAAGATAGAGCTTCAGATTATGAGCGAGAGCGGGCTGGACAGAGGAGAGCTTCTTAGACCGGAGGGTTGAGAAGAGACAGCGGACTGGGCAGACCAGTTGTGCTGGGGGAGTTGCTAGTTCAGAGCGAGGCCAAAGACGCCAGAGTTACCCTCATCTGCACCGGTTGCAGATAAGGGACGACAATGCTACTGTGGTGATTATGGACATATACTATCAATGGACATATACGACCAGAGTGCACGAGGCCGGCAGTGACTTGCTACACTTGTGGCAGACCAGGTCACAGAGCTGTCTTCTGTAGACAGGGCAGAGCTTCATCACAACAGGGTTCTTCTCCTGCTAGTGTAGCGGGAGGTGGGCAGAGGCCACCTCAGCAGCGGATACAAGGACAACAGAGAGTCCCAGATCGTCCTACTACTCAGGGATCTACTCCCGGGCCGAGTAGAGGTAGAGGTCGTGGTGGGAGTACCACTGACACTAGAGGAGTACAGGGTAGAGCTTTTGAGCTGAGGAGTGCAGAGGAGCCAGCTGCACCGGCTGCTACAGGTACCATTCTGATTCATGGTTTACCTGTTAGAGTTTTATTTGATACGGGAGCTACGCATTCATTTATATCCGATGCATGTGTTGAGCGTTTGAGTCTAGTGACGACTGAGGGAATACCCTTCAGTATAGGGTTACCCGATGGTAGTAGGGTCAGAGGTACCCGTGAGATATATGATTGTCCCATTTGTGTGGGACTCGTGTGTTACTTGTTGATTTCTTTGTCATGCCGTTGGTGCATGAGGATGTCATTTTGGGTATGGATTGGATAAGCATCATGCAATATTAGATGTAGGTAGGAGGACCGTGACAGTCTCTACCAAGTTAGTTCAGCTAGAGGTTTTCCAAGGTTGGGACCTTAGGAAGTCAGGCATGGCGATCAGCGCGGTACATGCAGTGAGATTGATCGCATAGGGTTGTGAGGCCATGTTATGCATGACAGAGAGAGAGAGTCCAACGTTTAGAGGATATCCCAGTGGTCTGTGAGTTTACAGATTGTGTTTGCTGAGCCGTCCATTTTTCCGCCTCAGAGGAGTGTGGACTTTGCATTGAGTTGGAGCCTGGTACGAAGACCGATCTCGAAGGGCCCATATCGTATGGCGCATGTCGACATGTTGGAGCTGAAGAAGCAACTTGAGGAGTTGGTTGAGAAGGGCTTCATCCGCCCTAGCGTATCCCCGTGGGGAGCACCTGTCCTCTTCGTGCGGAAGAAGGACGGATCGTTGAGACTGTGTATTGACTACAGAGAGCTGAACAAGGTGACCATCAAGAACAAGTATCCATTGCCCCGTATTGACGACTTGCTAGATCAGCTTCAGGGAGCGACGGTGTTCTCCCAGGATCGACTTGCACTCAGGGTATCACCAGCTGAGGGTGAGAGAGCAGGATGTGAACAAGACGGCATATCGGACCCGATATGGACACTACGAGTTTGTAGTGATGCCATTTGGGCTTGCGAATGCCCCAACAGTCTTCATGGAGTTGAATGAACAGCATACATCGACTTCCTGGATCAGTTTGTGGTAGTCTTCATAGATGATATTCGTGTGTACTCTCGTAGCAAAGAGGAACATGCAGGACAACTGAGGACTGTGCTACGAGTTTTACAAGATAGAGAACTTTATGCAAGTTCTTTTAAGTATGAGTTCTGGATGCCAGAGGTAGCATTCCTGGGTCATATTGTTTCCGCAAGGGGATCAAAGTTGATCCGGCGAAGATCGAGTCAGTGGCAGCATGGACGACACCGCGAACGTCAAGGAAGTACGTAGTTTTCTTGGCCTAACCGGTTATTACGACGCTTTATGGAGGTGTTCTTTGTGATTGCCCGTCCACTTACGAGTTTGCTGAAGAAGACCACCAGGTTTGTATGGTCTGAGCAGTGTACACAGAGTTTTGAGGAGTTGAAAAGACGTTTGACTTCTGCTCTTATCTTAGCACAGCCGGAGGACACATATGATTTTGTGGTTTACAGTGATGCATCCAATCCAGGCTTGAGATGTGTGTCGAGGTAGAGTGATTGCATATGCGTCTAAAATGCTGAAGAAGTATGAGGAGAACTATCCGACTCATGACCTGGATTTGGCAACAGTAGTTCATGCATTGAAGATCTAGAGACATTACTTGTATGGTGCTACATGTCAAATCTTCACAGACCATAGGAGTCTAAAGTATATTTTCACGTAGCGGGAATTGAATAACCGCCAGCGTAGGTTGCTTGATTTGATCAAGGACTTTCATCTGGAGATTCTGTATTATCCGGGGAAGGCGAACGTTGTCGCTGACGCCCTAAGCAAGAAGACGCCTCGAGATAAGGTAATTGTGAGACTGATAGTTCAGCCTCAGTTACAGAGAGATCTGGTCTGGCTAGAGTTGGACGTCCAGTTTCCTGATGAGGACGCCCAGTGAGTACCTTAGAGGTTCTCCCTGATTTGTTGGGTGAGATCCAACAGAAGCAAGGAACTTGCCCGACATTGATGAGGATCCAAGAGAGGATGTCCCGTGATGAGGCACCACAGTTCTCCATAGGAGCAGATGATGTGATGAGACGCCGCGGTCGTGTTTGTGTACCCCTAATGCGGATTTGCGACAGAGGATATTATAGGGAGGCTCATTGTACGCTTACTCAGTGCACCCAAGTGCGAGTAAGATGTACCAGGATGTGAGAAGCTCATATTGTGAGGAGGGGCTGAAGCCCGACGTGGCCAGATTTGTGGCACAGTGTTCGACCTGTCAGCAGGTCAAGATCGAGCATTGTAGACCTGGAGGTGAGCTCCATCCACTGCCTATACCACAGTGGAAGTGGAGGATGTCACCATGGATTTTGTGACTGGTTTGAGACCGAGCAGGAGCTTTGATGCATCTGGGTTGTAGTTGACAGATTGACGAAGACGGCACGTTTTATCCCTATTCGGGAAACGTGGCCAGTGAGCAGATTGACTGAGGAGTACACTAGACAGATAGTGAGACTCCATGGTGTACCGAGGACGATCGTCTCAGACAGAGATGGGCGATTTACCTCGAGGTTTTGGCAGCAAATTCAGACTGCCCTGGGACGAGTTTGTACTTCACGACTGCGTTCCATCCTCAGACAGATGGTCAGTCAGAGAGGACCATTCAGACGCTGGAGGATATGTTGCGAGCTTGTGTGTTGGATTGGGGACAAGTGTGGACGGATCATCTCCCACTTGTTGAGTTCTCCTACAACAACAATTGGCATGCATCTATTGGGATGGCCCCATATGAGGCACTGTATGGACAGAGATGTCGTACCCCGTTATGTTGGGATGAGCAGAGCAGTGTCAGTGGTTTAGCACCTGATCAGATTCAGGATGATATGGCTCGAGTAGCATTGATCAGAGAGCGTATGCTGACTGCACAGAGCCGTCAGAAGTCTTATACTGATAGGAGGCGTATACCCCTAGAGTTCAGAGTAGGAGCTCATGTGTGGTTGAGAGTGTCTCCGACACGAGGTGTTGGACGCTTTGGCATTAAGGGGAAGTTGAGCCCCCGATATGTCGGACCGTTCTAGATTTTGGATCGAGTTGGGAGCGCAGCATACAGATTAGCCTTGCCTCCGAGTTTAGAGGGTGTTCACCCTGTGTTTTCACGGTGTCTCAGTTGAGGGAGTATATACCAGATCGCGAGACACATTGTGAGTTATGATGATTTGGTGGTCGAGCCGGACCACACTTTCGTTGAGCACCCGTCCTAGAACGAGGTATGAGACGCCTGCGTTCGAAGGATATTCCTATGTTGAGGATACAATGGCCGAGACGAGGACTTGATGAGGCTACATGGGAGACTGAGGATAGCATTCAGAGGAACTATCTAGAGTTCTACGCCGAGATAGATGTACCTGTAGGATCGATGAGTAGATCTTAGTGCAATCTTGGTGAGTGTTGTGATTATGTGATTATGTGCTATGATGTGTTTATTTTTGTACTAGCTATGATGTGATATATGATCTTATTAGATCTTGTTGTGCTAGCGCAATTGATGATTATAGGTGGAGATGATTCTTTCCTCCATGCTATTGAGATGCGATTAGGGTTTAGCTGGGGATGGTTATTCCTCCATGCTATTTTTGGTGGACATAGTTTCGCTGGAGATGTTTTTCCTCCATGCCCTTATGTTATGAGTATGATACGGCTAGAGATTGATGCGTCTTTGGAAGCGTTGAAGAATGAACGCCGGATCTAGACCAAGCTAGAGCTTCAACTACTCGTGTTGATGTGCAAATGAGAACTTTGATAGAAGTTTGATAAGGCGGAAGCGATTTGAAAATGGATGCGGAAGCGAAGGTTTGATTCGATCTAGAGAGATCGAGCAAACGTTGTAGTGGATCTGAGAGTTTGATTCTTTAGAAGAATCCTCGAAGGTGAGTTCTTGGATCTAAGACTTGATCCAAGGAAGAACTTTGAGGGGATTGAAGAGGAAGTGATGCCCAAATCAAGAGAGATGATTTTCCTTCAAATAACTTGATTAATATTAGACATGCTTTACAAGTGTGGCCAAGCATCCTTTATATAGTGGATGAAGGGCCAAACCATTAGCCGGAAATTAAAGACGGAAATAAAAGGCGGAAATAAAGCTAAAGTAGGAAATAAAGCCGGGGCTAACTCCCGAATTGAAAGGCCTAGACTATCAATGTCGGAAAAGTAACTCCCGGAATTAAGTTCCGGATTTACGGTTCCGGAAATTAAAGTCTATTATTTTAAATGTAAAATATAATAAAATAATTATAATATTGCTAGTCTTGATGATGTGGTGCCGGAAGTCTATGCCATGGTGGAGTGGTGACATGGCATGCCACTAACGGGTCCAAGTGATGCAATGGTGCGTCGGATGATTGAGCCGGCAGCTTGGCAATGGCTTTAGCTCGGAGTGAGTGAGCGGTCCATCGGAGCGAACCCGCAAAGCATCGTCCTCCTCATCCATGTTCATGGTTGGCAAGGGCGCATCAGTCCCCATCTTGGATGTGAAACGTCCCCGTTTCACCGTCGTCAATAGGGGCTCAACATAAGGGGCTAGATCCTTGACATTGAACGTTGGGTGCACGCCGTAGGAATCCGGAAGCTCCAACTTATAAGCATTCGGACCATGGCGGGATAGGATCCGAAAGGGCCGTCACCTCGATCCGATAGCTTGCCCTTGCGTCGAGATGGAAAACGCTCATTCCTTAAGTGGATCCAAACAAGATCGCCCGGCTCGAAAGATATGTCGCGACGGCCCTTGTTGCGTTGTTCGCAAGTTGGGCGGCACGACGTTGGAGTTGTGCTCTTGTCCACTCATGAAGTTCAATGATTGAGGCGGCTCGACTTGCGGCGGTGATGTGTTCTCCGTCCTTGAGTGGGCGTGGTGTGAAGTCCAAAGGCGTGTGTGGATTAAGGCCGTAGACAACTTCAAATGGTGAGAGTTTAGTTGCCGAGTGCCTAGACCTGTTATATGAAAACTCCACAACCGAAAGTAAGCCCTCCCACTTACGTGGGTTGTTCCTAAGTGTTGCTCTAAGTAGAGCACCGAGAGTCCGATTGGTCACCTCCGTTTGATCATCGGTTTGGGGGTGATAACTACTTGAAAACAACAAGTTGGTTCCAAGTTTTTCCCATAACGTCTCCAAAAGTGACTCACAAACTTCACGTCCCGATCACTAAGGATGGAACGTGGTATCACGTGTAAGCGCACCACATTGTTAAAGAATAACGTGGCGACATCGCTAGCATTGTGGGTGCTCTTACACGCGATAAAATGAGCCATTTTTGAAAAAACGGTCGACTACCACAAAAATGGAGTCGTTGCTTCGCTGGGACATTGGTAGGTCAACTACAAAGTCCATGGAAAGATCCTCCAAGGTCCTATTGGTATAGGTAAAGGAGAATACAATCCGTCCCGGACCTTGACGCGATTTTGCATGATGACATGTGATGCAACTTGTGCAAAACCGTGTCACATGCTTGCGCATTTTGGGCCAAAAGAAGTGCTCTTGGAGAGCGGCAAGAGTCTTGGTAGCACCAAAGTGACCACGACCCTCATGGGCCTCCTTTATCAACAAGAGGCGAGAGTCTTGGAAGCGTTGAAGAACGAACGCCGGATCTAGACCAAGCTAGAGCTTCAACTACTCGTGTTGATGTGCAAATGAGAACTTTGATAGAAGTTTGATAAGGCGGAAGCGATTTGAAAATGGATGCAGAAGCGAAGGTTTGATTCGATCTAGAGAGATCGAGCAAACGTTGTAGTGGATTTGAGAGTTTGATTCTTTAGAAGAATCCTCGAAGGTGAGTTCTTGGATCTAAGACATGATCCAAGGAAGAACTTTGAGGGGATTGAAGAGGAAGTGATGCCCAAAATCAAGAGAGAGGATTTTCCTTCAAATAACTTGATTAATATTAGACATGCTTTACAAGTGTGGCCAAGCATCCTTTATATAGTGGATGAAGGTCAAACCATTAGCCGGAAATTAAAGACGGAAAATAAAGGCGGGAAATAAAAGCGGGAAATAAAGCGGGAAATAACTCCCGAATTAAAAAGGCCTAGACTATCAATGTCGGAAAGTAATTCCCGGAATTAAGTTCCGGAGTTACGGTTCCGAAATTAAAGTCTATTATTTTAAATGTAAAATATAATAAAATAATTATAATATTGCTAGTCTTGATGATGTGGCGCCGGAAGTCTATGCCATGGTGGAGTGGTGACATGACATGCCACTAACGGGTCCAAGTGATGCAATGGTGCGTCGGATGATTGAGCGGCAGCTTGGGCGATGGCTTTAGCTCGGGAGCGAGTGAGCGGTCCATCGAAGCGAACCCGCAAAGCATCGTCCTCCTCATCCACGGTCATGGTTGACAAGGGCGCATCAGAGATGTTTTCCATCTATGCCCTTGTAATACCCGGGTTTCATAATTTTTTCATGGTCGAATTAAATTGAATTAATTCGAATTCTTAATTGCGGAATTAGGAATTTCCGTCAACACTATTCATCATCTTCCCCACCAAACCTAAATTCACTCTTGGTTTCCCCTCTCAGTTCCATTGTTTTCCGTCGGAAACCGGAACTCGGATCCACCTGCTCGTCCTCAACTGTGTCGGAAAAGCTACACCGCCGCCTTCCTTCGCAACTGTGTCGAGCTGCCCAGATCCGTCGTCTGCAACTCCCCTCTTCACCTGCCGCCGGATCTGTTCTTCGCTCGAACAGGAACTCCGCCGCTCAACCTCTCTCGACTCGAGCCAGCGCCGTCTGAGAAGCTAGAGCCACCGTCGAACTCGTCCGCGCGCCGGAAATCCCGATCCAGTGCCGTCGTGGTCCGCCGTGCGCCCTAGTCGTTTGCCACGCGCTGCGCGAACCCCTCCGACGCTGCTGGAGTACGAGCCGCGCCCAGATCCGCCGCACCTGCCCGCCGCCTGGACCTCTCCTCACTCGATTCTCTTAAACACCGGCGGACTGGCGCACTCGTACCTGGAACTGCATCAGCTACCACCGCCGATCTGGGTCTCTCCGTCTCGCCAGATCCGTCGTCGTTCCGCTCACCAGCAGCCGCCAATCGCCGGAGAAGAACCCTCTGCCGCGCCGACCAGCCGCCGACCCTCTTCCAGAAACCCTAGATCGGGACTCTTCAATTTTGGGTATAATTACAGTTTTATACCCATACTTCTTATTTGCATATTTGACCCATATTTCTGGAATTTGTAATTTCTACCCCAAATTGATTAATTACGGAATCTGCCCAGAATTATAATTACAGGAACGACCCAAACTTTTGAAAATTCACAAAAGTGCCCTGATTTGATTAATTACAGAATTTTACCTAAATTTATAATTATAGAAAATGTCCAAATATTTATAATTATAAATTATGGGCCAAGTTTATACAAATGGAGTTAAATTATAAAAATGACTTGTTTAGGTTCTTGGAGGTACGCTTGGATGAGAAGTTAGTCCGTTTTGACTTCGATACACGACCCTACGTTGGTTGACTTGAGACGTGCTCATTGCTTGGTTTTGTTTTGGTGGTTATTACGTTCATCTTTTTGAGGTAAGTCATACCGACTTACTTAGCTGGCCGTTCTGTTTCAGGTTACATTTGTCGTTAATTGTGAGTAGGACCTATTTTATTTCTATAATCTACCTAGTTATATATTGTAAATATTTATTATAAATTGTGTGTTGAATTATTACCTTTAGGGATTTATATAGTACTTGTTGTTAGTGTGAGTAGTCGAGAATTGTGTTTGTGCTGTGTGACAAGAGTGGGGTTGTGATAGATAGAATTATGGTTGAGACTGAAACGGATATGGTTATAGTTGAGATTAGAACGGGTAAAGTGTTGATTGAGATTTCTGACCGACTGAGTATGATTGAGATTGTGACAGACCGAGTAGTGATTGCTTTTGTGAGTTGTGTTGAGAATAGGGGTTATGACAGTTACGGTAGAGGGTAATTGGTTATGTTACGCACTGACAGTTACACCTCATGATGCTGGATTGCGAAAAATGGTTACATGATATATTGGACGAGGCTAATTGGTTATGTTACGCACTGACAGTTACGCCTAGAGGGTAATTGGTTATGTTACGCACTGACAGTTACACCTCATGATGCTGGATTGCGACAGATGGTTACATGATATATTGGACGAGGCTAATTGGTTATGTTATGCACTGACAGTTACGCCTCAAGAAACCGCATGCTGATTGATTGACAGTGTTGAGATATGTTGTATTTTGTATGGACAAAAAGTAGAGCAATGATGAGTGTAGAGAAAGGTTGGTTGTTATCTACGAGCAGCGATACGTATAGTCAAGAGTGATGAGAGTTGTTGATTGAATGGGGTTAATGCTAGGGTTAGAATAAGTTGTAGTATACCTTGTCTTCTTCCCTTTTTGATATAGATTGGAGTTTTATATGTTTTAATATTATTAAGGTTTTGTTCTTGCCTAGTTTGTTTTTTCTTTTTTGGCGTTCTCACTTTGGTTCATACTTTCAAATTATATACTTATATTTTATGTTATATTGGATAACTTGACTTTTGTGTCCCTTACATGATACGTACGGGTTTAATCTGATTCCGGAGCTTAGACTCCATTCTTGGAACGTTAGCTAATGGTTTTATTATTTGTTGTTTTAGGACTTATTCAGGTACTATACTTGCATGAAATACTACAATTTGGGGAGATGATGTGCAACCGGACTCATGTGTGCCTTAGGTTTTGGGAAGGTTGTTGAATCATGGGCTTGGTTGTGTTGATGGTTTATGTCGTTGAAGGTTGTCCGGGTTTTATCTTTTAGTTTTGCATGGTTTTAATTTTGTTTTATTTAAACAATTTCGTAAATTAAAGGTCGGGTATATTTTTATTTCGTCGTGCTCTTGTTGGAAGGTCCTATAGTGAGATTGTTGTCAGACTAAATCTGGTGGACCCACTGTGTGGTCCACATCCTAGTGACACCTCGGGTTCCAAATCTGGGGCGTTACAGCCCTTGTGATGTGATGATAGTTTGGCTAGAGATGGTTTCCTCTATGCCTTGGATAGTATAGTGATCATGTTGCTGGAGATGATGATTTCCTCCATGCCTGTGTTTGAGGTTATAGAGTGATATAGGTTGATACCTTATGAGCAAAGATGTGATGTCTCCGATAGAGAGAGTTATACCTCGGCATATGGGTCCGAGATGATTGCACAAGTTTCGGGACGAAAACTTGTTTTTAAGGGGGTGAGATGTAAGAACCTTAGTCCTTAGGTGCTGAGCCAGGGTAGCCGCCCCTGCGGGTCTAGAGGGCCGCCCCTGCGTGAAGTCCTGTGTTCCGCCCCTGCGGCTCAGGGAGTCCGCCCCTGGCAGTTTCCTGCGGCTGCAGCCGGCAATATTGACTTTTGATCATGCTTTATTCTTCTCTCCTCTATAAGCTTCTTCCTTGCTTCCAAATGAAGGGTTTCCTTCACTTTTTCAATTGCCTCACGTTCTTCTTCTCTCCTTCCTTCTCCTTGAATCTTCTTCTTGATTTTCCTTAGTTGTAAGGAAGTTTGTGTGGCTTTGATGATGATGATGGTATTGGATGTTGATGCTGAGCTTTGACAGCCAGCTGAGAGAAGATGTTGTTCATTTTCATCCTGTTTAGGCTACAGTAGTGGTGAGCTTCCTCTTCTTCTTGCTTTCTTTCTTCCTTCTTCTTTGCTTCTTTCCTTCTCTCTTAGCTTAGGATTGAATCTCCTGCGCCTAGTGTTGCTGCTCCTGTGCCACCTGTGTCACCGCCCTGCATCACCTGTGTCGCCGCCTGTAACACCCCAAATCCGTAGGACTCAGTGTGCTACTGGGTTAGGATCTCACAATGGATCCTGACCCTAGCCTGACAACAAGTTCACTGAATCTTACAACAAGACACCGATAGATTAAATACAAAACATCAAACTGTTATAAAAGTATCAAAAGGTTTATACAACGCTGCTGAGTACAAACAAAACATAACGTATATACATGATCAAAATATCCCGTAACCCACCAGTATGACCCCAGTGTACGGAACCCTCAGCAGATCACCCTCTAGATCACTCTGCAGCTCTCCTAACCTGCAAAGGATCTACAACACGGTATAAAACCGTTAGCTAACTATACACATATATAAGAAGATGCTAGAGCACAATCACATATTAGATATAATAAACACTTCAGCATTATATCAAACATTTACCCGATTTATTATCTTTAATAAGTCGAATCACTTAATCGTATAAATAGATATATATGAAGATAGGTGGCACGAGAATATAATCCTCGCCTCTGAGTACTCTAGCCAGCTGGAGTAGTATCAGCACACCTCCCGTGTACCCTGTGGGAGTGGTGAGGGTCCTTCTCGTATACCTGATCTGGCGTGACTACAGAGAACTCCAGACTCCACTACGGGATGAAAGGGAAAGGTTATCACGGCCACTACAATGGGCGGTCAGTATAACATAGGTCGGTGACCATAATAACACATGCTATAAAGAATAAAACACACACACCACTCAAGCATACATCCAATATAAGGATAGTAGCTAAGTAAGTCCTATGGACTTACCTCGATCTCAGAAGTAACTCGCTATGAACAACTCTCAGAAACGTCCACTCCAAACTGGAGGACAACTCAGCCTATACAAGACACACACACACACACATATATATGTATATATATATATATATATATATATATATATATATATATATATATATATATATATATCACAATCCTATCACACAAAGGGGTCACACCTAGACCCAAAGGATCCATAAGGGATCATATCCCACTTGTAACCTCAAAGCCGTAACAGGCATATCTATATCATACTCGTCAACATCCGAATCCTAGCATGGTACTAAGTTCCTCGTACTAGAAAGGAAAGGAACTACCTATCTATAGGTAGTCCCGGGACAAGACGCTCCTGCGTGAACGGAGGACGCAGGGGCGGAACGCAGGAAACCGCGGGCGCGGTGACACTCAACCGCGGGGCAGTGACAAGGGTCGCTGGCAACGCAAACACGGCGCTGGCACGGCGCGGGCGCTGCGTCACAAGGTCCGCAGGGGCGGTGACTTCTGGCCGCGGGGGCGGCGACAGTGCAGAACAAGATCTCGTGTTTCTCCTTCGGCTCTTCACGTGATCAAATCACGTCCTTACCATTCCAAAACCACACACCACATGCACATACACATACCAACCATCAATATCCTTAGCATACATCTAATCCTAAGCTAGAAAGATTGAATCAAAGAAGAAGAGAAGGAGAAGAACAAGTACTCACCACTACTGAAGATCCAAGGCTACAGGGAGGATCAACACACCCAAAGCTGGCTTCCAAGCTCAGCAACATACATCACTAGCATCCACACACACTCTAACCACAACAAACTCTCTTCCAAACCAAAGGAAACCAAGGCAAGATCAAGGTGAAGCAAAGGAGAAGCAAGAAGGACGTGGGAAGCTGAAGAAAGGAATGAAGATGGAACCCTTGCTCAGCAAGGTAAATCCTCGAAGCTGGTATGTAGTCCTCAGCTGAGACACATGAAACCCAGGGTAAATCCTCGAATCTCGGAGACAGGGCTATCTGTAAGCTGCGCTCTTAATCCAATCCAACACTCAAACGGTCCAACTCTGAACTCTAAGGCCAGCTACGCTCTCAACTTCTTTTTTAATGTCAAAGCATCTAACTCCTCGTGTCGGAGACACTCTCAGCCATAATAGGCTCCAATTATGTACTTTAGAGGTCTACGCCTCCTATCTGTATACGACCTCTGACAGCTCTGCACAGTCAACAATCGTTCTCTAACCAGGGCTAATCGAATCCCATCATCCTGAACCTGATCAGGTGTCAAATCACTGTCACTGCTCTGCTCATCTCAGCCTAACAGAGTCCGATATCTCTGTCCATACAGTGCCTCCTAGGGCCATCCGAAAAGATGCATACCAACCATTATTGTGTGAGAATTCAACTAGTGGAAGATGATCCGTCTCCACACCTGTCCCCAATCCAACACAAAGCTCGCAGCATATCCTGCAGCGTCTGAATGGTCCTCTCTGACTGACCATCTATCTGAGGATGAACCGCAGTCGTGAAGTGCAAAATCGTCCCCAGGGCAGTCTGAATCTACTGCCAGAATCTCGAGGTAAATCGTCCATCTCTGCTTGAGACGATCGTCTTTGGTACCCCATGGAGTCTCACTATCTGTCTAGTGTACTCCTCAGCTAATCTGCTCATCAGCCACGTTTCCCGAATAGGAAGGAAACGTGCCGTCTTCGTCTATCTGTCTACGATATCCCGATAATATCAATCTTCGATTCGGTCTCAACCTAGACACAACATCTATGGTGACGTCCTCCCACTTCCTCTGTGGAACAGGAAGTGGGTGGAGCTCACCTCCCCGGTCTGTGGGGCTCTATCCTGACCTGCTGGCAAGTCGCACACGGTGCCATAATTCCGCTACATCGGGCTTTAGCCCTAACCATCACTACAACGTCTCAAATCTTGGTACATCTGCTCGTACCAGGGTGCACTGACTATGGCGTACAATGCCTCCTGCAAAATCTTCTGGCTCAACACCGCATCAGCGGTACCCAGACGCGATTGCGTCATTTCAAAGCTCCATCTGCTCCTAGCAGGAACAGTGGGGCCTCATTCTGAAATATCCCTTCTCAGATCTTCATCAGGAAACTAGATATCCACTCTAACCAAATCAAGTTTCTCTGTCACTGCTACTGAATTGTCAACCTTGCTGTATCAATGTACTTCCAAATTCTAGCTTGGATGCATCTCTGTAACCACAAAATCAACTGTACTCTCTAGCCGTGCCAACCCAGGAACGGAAATCAGACATCTCTTCAGCTACTCCAAACTCTGCATACCCTGATCAGACCACACAAATCTGGTAGTCTTCCTTAGCAACCTCATCAGTGGATGGGTACTCATAAAAAATCCCTCCACAAAGCGTCTGTGATAGCCGGCTAGGCCAAGGAAATTACATACTTCCTTGACGTTCGTCGGTATCGTTCGTGCTGCTACAACCTCTATCTTCACCGGATCCATCTGGATCCTTTGGTGGAAACAAAGGAACCAGGAATGCTACCTCAAGCATCCAGAACTCACATTTAGAGAACTTAGCATAAAGTTCTCTATCCCAAAACTTGCAATACAATCCTCAGATGTCCTGCATGCTCCTCTCCACTGCGAGAGTATACTAGAATGTCATCAATAAAACCACCACAACTGATCTAGGAAGTCGATGAAGATACTGTTTCATCAACTCCATAAAGACGGTTGGGGCATTCGTAAGGCTAAATGGCATCACTACAACCTTGTAGTGGTCATATCTGGTCCGGAATGCTGTCCTGTGCACATCTGCTCCTCACCCTCAGCTGGTGATACCTGGAACGCAGGTCAATCCTGGAGAACACAGTCGCTCCCTGTAGCTGATCTAACAAATCATTAATGCATGTAGTGGATACATGTTCTTGATGGTCACCTTGTTCAGCTCTCTGTAATCTATGCATAACCTCAGTGATCCGTCCTTCTTCTGTGAGGAGGACAGGTGCTCCCCATGGGGACACACTAGGGCGAACGAAGCCCTTCTCATCTAACTCCTCGAGTTGCTTCTTCAGCTCCAACATCTCGACAGCGCCATCCAGTTGGGCCTTCGAGATGGGTCTTGTACCAGGCTCTAATTCAATACTGAAATCCACACTCCTCTGAGGCGGCAAACTGGATGGCTCAGCAATACATCAACTCAACACAAACAACTGGGATATTCTCTAAGATGGACTCTCCCCCTCCTTCATGGCATAACACTAGAAGGCCTCATCACCTGTATAATCAATTTCGCTGCATGTACCGCACTGGTCACTATACCTGACCTAACTCGGTGGAGACTGTGACAGTCCTCCTACCTACATATCATACAGTCTGATGCCTAACCCTCCAAACCATAACTAAAAGGATATTCTCATACACTACTAGCATGATACAAAGATCAACTAGTAACACACGGGTCCTACAGAAACGGGACAGTCACGGATCTCACGGGTAGCTCTGACCCCACTACCTTCGGTAACCCTATACTAAAGGGTATTCCCTCAACCATATCTAGGTTCAGGTACTTTATACAGGCATCGGAAATAAAAGAGTGCGTCGCACTCGTATCACATAAGACTCTAACAGGCAATCTAGGAAATTAGAAGGTACCTGTATCAGTCGGTGTGGCTGGCTCCTCTGCACTCCTCAGTGCAAAAGTAGACCCTGTGGTCATCTGGTGTCCACAACATCACCATCCCGACCTAAGACCTTACTCTGACCCGGAGCAGCTCCCGGAGTAGTAAGGCAATCTGGGATTCTCCACGGTCTCTCTGTATCTGTTGAGGTAATCTCTGTCCACCTCCCACTACAAGGGCAGGAAAAGAACTTTGTTGTGATAGAAACTCCACCCATCTACAGAAAATCTCCAGGTGACCTTTCCCACACAAGTGAAGCAAGTCACTAACGGATATGTGCATGTTGGTCGTAAATGTCCAAGATCATTACAGTTAAAACACCGTGGACCCGTAGCAGCAACCAATGTAGCTGCGGGGTAACTTGAGTGTCTCTAGTATCGTTCAGAACTTACCATTCCTTCAACACCTCTGGTCGGCCCCAGGATGTTGTCGCTGCTGTTGCTGAGGTGACCTCTGTCCACCCCAGCTACCCTAAGAGGAAAAGAACCCGGCCGAGACAAAGCTCCACCATGTCTACAGAAAAATATGTCTGTGACCTCGTCTGCCACAGATATAACAAGTCACTGTCTGCCTCGTGCACCTTCGTTACGTATGTCCATACTTACCACAATTAAAACATCGCCGTCCTTGATCTGTAACTGGTACAGGTGGGGGTTGACTCTGGCGATTCTGGCCTTTGCCTTGAGCTAGCAACCCCACCAGTATCACTGATCTGTCCTATCCGCTGCCTCTTCCCAGACCTATGCTCCCCTAAACTCGGGTAATCTCAGCAGCCATGCCGGTACAACTGGCACCTGAGTAATTCTATGCAATCCTTCAAATGATTCCCCCTGTATTGGCAGGTCAGGAATACGTTCACCTGCTCTAGCAGCTTCCTCCACTTGTCTAATATATACACATGGAAATCTGGTCCCCTCATAATGATATAACCGAGTCATCATCTGACTGGACTCGCTGTGGTGTATGTCTCTCAGCTATACCATTCCAATCCCGAGGCGGCACTCTCAGCCACATTCTCCTGAAGCGCTACTGTTACCTGTACATCAACAGCAGGAATCCTACCCCGTCCTCTACCTAGAGGGGGTCTACCTCTACCTCTACCCCGTCCAGCTGCAGGTGCTCTAGTCTGAAACATCTGCAGAGGACGTAACCTACCTCAGGAGGCTATATATATGCCGTATGTATAGATATATATATATCACACATCACATCAAATAGTATCTATCTATATATATATATACCTATACTGTCGAGATCTTCAGAGGGCGATGGTTCACGTACACGATATCCCAAATCATTTTGTACTCATTTCAAAACCAAAACCTTTTGAAAAGTCAGACCCCTTTCGGGTTCTGTTTATTTATCTATTCGAACTTTATTGCAGATTACTAGTGCCATTGTTGTCAACCTGGCTCTGATACCAACTTTGTAACACCCCAAATCGTAGGACTCGGAGTGCTACTGGGCTAGGATCTCACAATGGATCCTGACCCTAGCCTGACAACAAGTTCACTGAATCTTACAACAAGGCACCGATAGATTAAATACAAAACATCAAACTGTTATAAAAGTATCAAAAGGTTTATACAACGCTGCTGAGTACAAACAAAACATAACGTATATACATGATCAAAATATCCGTAACCCACAAGTATGACCCCAGTGTACGGAACCCTCAGCAGATCACCCTCTGGATCACTCTGCAGCTCTCCTAACCTGCAAAGGATCTACAACACGGTATAAAACCGTTAGCTAACTATACACATATATAAGAAGATGCTAGAGCACAATCACATATTAGATATAATAAACACTTCAGCATGATATCAAACATTTACCCGGTTTATTATCTTTAATAAGTCGAATCACTTAATCGTATAAATAGATATATATGAAGATAGGTGACACGAGGAATATAATCCCCGCCTCTGAGTACTCTAGCCAGCTGGAGTAGTATCAGCACACCTCCCGTGTACCCTGTGGGAGTGGTGAGGGTCCTTCCCGTATACCAGATCTGGCCTGACTACAGAGAACCTCCCAGACTCCACTACGGGATGAAAGGGAAAGGTTATCACGGCCACTACAATGGGCGGTCAGTATAACATAGGTCGGTGACCATAATAACACATGCTATAAAGCATAAAACACACACACCACTCAAGCATACATCCAATATAAGGATAGTAGCTAAGTAAGTCCTATGGACTTACCTCGATCTCAGAAGTAACTCGCTACGAACAACTCTCAGAAACGTTCACTCCAAACTGGAGGACAACTCAGCCTATACAAGACACACACATATATATATATATCACAATCCTATCACACAAAGGGGTCACACCTAGACCCAAGGGATCCATAAGGGATCATATCCAACTTGTAACCTCAAAGCCGTAACCGGCATATCTATATCATACTCGTCAACATCCGAATCCTAGCATGGTACTAAGTTCCTCATACTAGAAAGGAAAGGAACTACCTAACTATAGGTAGTCCCGGGACAAGACGCACCTGCGTGAACGGAGGACGCAGGGGCGGAACACAGGAAACCGCGGGCGCGGTGGCACTCAACCGCGGGGCGGTGACAAGGGTCGCTGGCAACGCAGGCACGGCGCTGGCACGGCGCGGGCGCTGCGGCACAAGGTCCGCAGGGGCGGTGACTTCTGGCCGCGGCGGCGGCGATAGTGCAGAACAAGATCTCGTGATTCTCTCTCGGCTCTTCACGTGATCAAATCACGTCCTTACCATTCCAAAACCACACACCACATGCACAAACACATACCAACCATCAATATCCTTAGCATACATCTAATCCTAAGCTAGAAAGATTGAATCAAAGAAGAAGAGAAGGAGAAGAACAAGCACTCACCACTACTGAAGAACCTAGGCTGCAGGGAGGATCAACACACCCAAAGCTGGCTTCCAAGCTCAGCAACATACATCACTAGCATCCACACACACTCTAGCCACAACAAACTCTCTTCCAAACCAAAGGAAACCAAGGCAAGATCAAGGTGAAGCAAAGGAGAAGCAAGAAGGACGTGGGAAGCTGAAGAAAGGAATGAAGATGGAACCCTTGCTCAGCAAGGTAAAACGAAGAGGTAAGGTAAAAGGTAAAGCACGGTCAAAAGAGTCAACAAAACCGGCTGCAGCCGCCGGAAACCGCAGGGGCAGTCCCATGAGTCGCAGGGGCGGAAATCCGCAGGGGCGGCGGTCCTGCCCGCGGGTGAGGAAAGGCCAATCTCGGCCGAAAGCCAATCTCAGCTATGATCCGATCTCGGTCCGAAAGACGACGGCTCTTACATCCCTCCCCCCTAAAAACAAGTTTCGTCCCGAAACTTGTACAAGCCCGGAACCCTCTCGGACTCAGCATCGGAATACACTCTCTCTATCGGAGGTATCACATCTCGTACATAAGGTGTCAACTCATATGACACTATACCTCAAAAGATCACACTACTATCCGGGGTGTAGAGGGACATCTCTAGCCAAACCATCATCGGGGCATGGAGAAGACATCTCCATCCAAACTATGTCCATCAAAATAGCATGGAGGTAGGAACCATCTCCAGTTATCCCTAACAGTCATATCACAATAGCATGGAGGTAAGAACCATCTCCAGCTATACCTAGCAGTCGTACTAGCACAACAAGATCTAGTAAGATCATAAACACATCATAGCTAGCACGAAAATAAACATAGCATAACATATAAGCACATAAGCACATATGCACGTAATCATATCGCTCCTCAGGCTAGTCCTAAGACCTACTCCTGGGTCCTATAGTTATATCTATCCTCGCCTATAGCTCTGGATAGTTCATCTGGATACTATCCCCAATCTCTTCCGTAGCCTCATCAGGTTCTCGTCTCAACCACTGTATCCTCAACACAAGAATGTTCTATACACGCTGACATCTCATGCCTCTGCCTAGGACTGTAATAGAATGCTTGATACAAATGTGGTCCGGCTCAACCACCAAATCATCATAACTCACAGTGTGTCTCGGAGCTGGTATGTAGTCCCTCAGCTGAGACACATGAAACCCAGGGTAAATCCTCGAATCTCGGAGACAGGTCTATCTGTAAGCTGCGCTCTTAATCCGATCCAACAACTCAAACGGTCCAACTCTGAACTCTAAGGCCAACTACGCTCTCAACTTCCTCTTAATGTCAAAGCATCTAACACCTCGTGTCGGAGACACTCTCACCCATACTAGGCTCCAACTCTGATCTTTAGAGGTCTACGCCTCCTATCTGTATACGACATCTGACAGCTCTACATAGTCAGCAATCGTTCTCTAACCAGGGCTAATCGAATCCCATCATCCTGAACCTGATCAGGTGTCAAATCACTGTCACTGCTCTGCTCATCTCAGCCTAACAGAGTCCGATATCTCTGTACATACAGTGCCTCCTAGGGCCATCCGAAAAGATGCATACTAACCATTATTGTGTGAGAATTCAACTAGTGGAAGATGATCCGTCTCCACACTTGTCCCCAATCCAACACACAAGCTCGCAGCATATCCTGCAGCGTCTGAATGGTCCTCTCCGACTGACCATCTATCTGAGGATGAAACGTAGTCGTGAAGTGCAAACTCGTCCCCAGGGCAGTCTGAATCTACTGCTAGAATCTCGAGGTAAATCGTCCATCTCTGCTTGAGACGATCGTCCTCGGTACCCCATGGAGTTTCACTATCTGTCTAGTGTACTCCTCAGTTAATCTGCTCATCAGCCACGTTTCCCGAATAGGAAGGAAACGTGCCGTCTTCGTCTATCTGTCTACGATATCCCGATAATATCAATCTTCGATTCGGTCTCAACCCAGTCACAACATCTATGGTGACGTCCTCCCACTTCCTCTGTGGAACAGGAAGTGGGTGGAGCTCACCTCCCGGTCTGTGGGGCTCTATCCTGACCTGCTGGCAGGTCGCACACAGTGCCATAATTCCGGCTACATCGGGCTTTAGCCCTAACCATCACTACAACGTCTCAAATCCTGGTACATCTGCTCGTACCAGGGTGCACTAACTATGATGTACAATGCCTCCTGCAAAATCTTCTGGCTCAACTCCGCATCAGCGGTACCCAGACGCGATGGCGGCGTTTCAAAGATCCATCTGCTCCTAGCAGGAACGGTGGGGCCTCATTCTGAAATATCCCTTCTCGGATCTTCATCAGGAAACTAGATATCCACTCTAACCAAATCAAGTTTCTCTGTCACTGCTACTGAACTGTCAACCTTGTTGTATCAATGTACTTCCAAATTCTAGCTTGAATGCATCTCTATAACCACAAAATCAACTGTACTCTATGGCCGTGCCATCCCAGGAACGGAAATCAGACATCTCTTTAGCTACTCCAAACTCTGCATACCCTGATCAAACAACACAAATCTGGTAGTCTTCCTCAGCAACCTCATCAGTGGATGGGTAATCATAGAAAAGCCCTCCACAAAGCGTTTGTGATAGCCGGCTAGGCCAAGGAAATTACGTACTTCCTTGACGTTCGTCGGTATCGTTCGTGTTGCTACAACCTCTATCTTCACCGGATCCATCTGGATCCTTTGGTTGAAACAATGGAACCCAGGAATGCTACCTCTGGCATCCAGAACACACATTTATAGAACTTAGCATAAAGTTCTCTATCCCACAAAACTTGCAATACAATCCTCTAATGTCCTGCATGCTCCTCTCCACTGCGAGAGTATACTAGAATGTCATCAATAAAACCACCACAACTGATCCAGGAAGTCGACGAAGATATTGTTCATCAACTCCATAAAGACGGTTGGGGCATTCGTAAGCCTAAATGGCATCACTACAACCTCATAGTGGTCATATCTGGTCCGGAATGCTGTCTTGTGCACATCCTGCTCCCTCACCCTCAGCTGGTGATACCCGGAACGCAGGTCAATCTTGGAGAACATAGTCGCTCCCTGTAGCTGATCTAACAAATCATTAATGCACGGTAGTGGATACTTGTTCTTGATGGTCACCTTGTTCAGCTCTTTGTCATCTATGCATAACCTCAGTGATCCGTCCTTCTTCTGTGCGAAGAGGACAGGTGCTCCCCATGGGGACACACTAGGGCAAACGAAGCCCTTCTCAGCCAACTCCTCGAGTTGCTTCTTCAGCTCCAGCATCTCGACAGGCGCCATCCAGTATGGGCCTTCGAGATGGGTCTCGTACCAAGCTCAAACTCGATACTGAAATCCACACTCCTCTGAGGCGGCAAACTGGACGGCTCAGCAAGACATTAGTAACTCATAAACAACTGGGATATCCTCCAACGCTGGACTCTCCCCCTCCTTCATGGCATAACACCAGAAGGCCTCATCACATGTATAATCAATTTCGCTGCATGTACCGCACTGGTCACTATACCTGACCTAACTCGGTGGAGGCTATGACAGTCCTCCTACCTACATATCATACAGTCTGATGCCTAACCCTCCAAACCATAACTAAAAGGATATTCTCATACACTACTGGCATGATACAAAGATCAACTAGTAACACACGGGTCCTACAGAAACGGGACAGTCATGGAGCTCACGGGTACCTCTAACCCCAATACCTTCGGTAACCCTACACTAAAGGGTATTCTCTCAACCATATCTAGGCTCAGGTACTTTATACAGGCATCGGAAATAAAAGAGTGCGTCGCACTCGTATCACATAAGACTCTAATAGGCAATCTAGGAAATTAGAAAGGTACATGTATCAGTCGGTGTGGTTGGCTCCTCTGCACTCCTCAGTGCAAAACTAGACCCTGTGGTCCTCTGGTGTCCACAACATCACCATCCCGACCTAAGCCTCTACTCGGACCCGGAGCAGCTCCCGGAGTAGTAAGGCAATCTGGGATTCTCCACGGTCCTTGTATCTGTTGAGGTAATCTCTGTCCACCTCCCACTGCAAGGGTAGGAAAAGAACTTTGTTGTGATAGAACTCCACCCCATCTACAGAAAATCTCCAGGTGACCTTGCCCACCACAAGTGAAGCAAGTCACTAACGGATACGTGCATGTTGGTCGTAAATGTCCAAGATCATTACAGTTAAAACACCGTGGACCCGTAGCAGCAACCAATGCAGTTACGGGGTAACTTGAGCGTCTCTGGTATCGTTCAGAACCTACCATTCCTTCAGCACCTCTAGTCGGCCCAGGTTGTTGTCGCTGTTGTTGTTGAGGTGACCTCTATCCACCCCCAGCTACCCTAACAGGAAAAGAACCCGGCTGAGACAAAGCTCCACCATGTCTACAGAAAATATGTCAGTGACCTCGTCTGCCACAGATATAACAAGTCAATGTCTGCCTCGTGCACCTTCGTTGCGTATCTCCACACTTACCACAATTAAAACATCGCCGTCCTTGATCTGTAACTGGTACAGGTGGGGGTTGACTCTGGCGATTCTGGCCTTGCCTTGAGCCAGCAACCCCACCAGTATCACTGATCTGTCCTATCCGCTGTCTCTTCCCAGACCTTCTATGCTCCCCTAAAACTCGGGTAATCTCAGCAGCCCATGCCGGTACAACTGGCACCTGAGTAATTCTATGCAATCCTTCAAATGATTCCCCCTATACTGGCAGGTCAGGAATACGTTCACCTGCTCTAGCAGCTTCCTCCACTTGTCTAATATACGCACGGAAATCTGGTCCCCTCATAATGACATAACCCGAGTCATCTGACTGGACTCGCTGTGGTGTATCTCTCTCAGCTATACCATTCTCAATCCCCGAGGCGGCACTCTCAGCCACATTCTCCTGAAGCGCTACTGTTACCTGTACATCAGCAGCAGGAATCCTACCCCGTCCTCTACCTAGAGGGGGTCTACCTCTACCTCTACCCCGTCCAGCTGCAGATGCTCTAGTCTGAAACATCTGCAGAGGACGTAACCTACTCAGGAGGATATATATATGCCGTATGTATAGATATATATATCACACATCACATCAAATAGTATCTATCTATATATAGATATACTTATACTGTCGAGATCTTCAGAGGGGCGATGGTTCACGTACACGATATCCCAAATCATTTTGTGCTCATTTCAAAATCAAAACCTTTTGAAAAGTCAGACCCCTTTCGGGTTCTGTTTATTTATCTATTCGAACTTTATTGCAGATTACTAGTGCCATTGTTGTCAACCTGGCTCTGATACCAACTTTGTAACACCCCAAATCCGTAGGACTCGTTGTGCTAGTGGGCTAGGATCTCACAATGGATCCTGACCCTAGATTGAAAACATGTTCACTGAATCTTACAACAAGGCACCGATAGATTAAATATAAAACATCAAACTGTTATAAAAGTATCAAAAGGTTTATACAACGCTGCTGAGTACAAACAAAACATAACGTATATACATGATCAAAATATCCCGTAACCTACAAGTATGACCCCAGTGTACGGAACCCTCAGCAGATCACCCCTCTGGATCACTCTGCAGCTCTCCTAACCTGCAAAGGATCTACAACACGGTATAAAACCGTTAGCTAACTAAGAAGATGCTAGAGCACAATCACATATCACATATAATAAACACTTCAGCATGATATCAAACATTTACCCGGTTTATTATCTTTAATAAGTCGAATCACTTAATCGTATAATGAAGATAGGTGGCACGAGGAATATAATCCCCGCCTTTGAGTACTCTAGCCAGCTGGAGTAGTATCAACACACCTCCCGTGTACCCTGTGGGAGTGGTGAGGGTCCTTCCCGTATACCAGATCTGGCCTGACTATAGAGAACCTCCCAGACTCCACTACGGGATGAAAGGGAAAGGTTATCACGGCCACTACAATGGGCGGTCAGTATAACATAGGTCGGTGACCATAATAACACATGCTATAAAGCATAAAACACACACACCACTCAAGCATACATCCAATATAAGGATAGTAGTTAAGTAAGTCCTATGGACTTACCTCGATCTCAGAAGTAACTCGCTACGAACAACTCTCAGAAACGTCCACTCCAAACTGGAGGTCAACTCAACCTATACAAGACACACATATATATATATCACAATCCTATCACACAAAGGGGTCACACCTAGACCCAAGGGATCCATAAGGGATCATATCCAACTTGTAACCTCAAAGCCGTAACCGGCATATCTATATCATACTCGTCAACATCCGAATCCTAGCATGGTACTAAGTTCTTCATACTTGAAAGGAAAGGAACTACCTATCTATAGGTAGTCCCGGGACAAGACGCACCTGCGTGAACGGAGGACGCAGGGGCGGAAAGCAGGAAACCGCGGGCGCGGTGGCACTCAACCGCGGGGGCGGTGACAAGGGTCGCTGGCAAAGCTGGCAACGCTGGCACGGCGCGAGCGCTGCGGCACAAGGTCCGCAGGAGCGGTTACTTCTGGCCACGGGGGCGACGACAATGCAGAACAAGATCTCGTGATTCTCCTTCGGCTCTTCACGTGAACAAATCACGTCCTTACCATTCCAAAACCACACACCACATGCACATACACATACCAACCATAAATATCCTTAGCATACATCTAATCCTAAGCTAGAAAGATTGAATCAAAGAAGAAGAGAAGGAGAAGAACAAGTACTCACCACTACTGAAGATCCAAGGCTACAGGGAGGATCAACACACCCAAAGCTGGCTTCCAAGCTCAGCAACATACATCACTAGCATCCACACACACTCTAGCCACAACAAACTCTATTCCAAACCAAAGGAAACCAAGGCAAGATCAAGGTGAAGCAAAGGAGAAGCAAGAAGGACGTGGGAAGCTGAAGAAAGGAATGAAGATGGAACCCTTGCTCAGCAAGGTAAAACGAAGAGGTAAGGTAAAAGGTAAAGCACGGTCAAAAGAGTCAACAAAACCGGCTTCAGCCGCCGGAAACCGCAGGGGCGGTCCCATGAGCCGCAGGGGCGGCGGTCATGCCCGCGGGTGCGGAAAGGCCAATTTCGTCCCAAAGCCAATCTCGGCTATGATCCGATCTCGGTCCGAAAGACTACGGCTCTTACACCGCCCCTGCGTGGGAGTGTCGCCGCCCCTGCACCTCCCGGTGCTTCGTCTACGTCTTTCCTGTCACGCAGGTGCATCTTGTGCAGGACCTACCTAGAGTGGTATGGATCCTTCCCTTTCCTAGTATGGGTGGGTTAGTGGCATGCTAGGTATGTGTATGAGGATAGGATGATGATGATCATGATATCGATATGTGCCGGTTATGGCTTTGAGGTTTAGTAGATGTTGAGGTTTATAGGTTGGATATGATCCTTATGGATCCCTTGGGTCTAGGTGTGACCCCTTTGATTGATAGGAGATTTGATATCTCTTTATGCCTTGTTATTAGGCAGTGCTGTTCTCCGGATTGGAGTTGATCGTGGTTGAGGATATCTTGAGGTTGAAGTAAGTCCGTAGGACTTACTTAGCTAATATCCTTATATCGGATGTATGCATGAGTGGTGTTTGATATATGCTTGATAGCATCCAATGTTGATTATTACCGACCTATGGTTTATTGACCACCCATTGTAGTGGCTGTGACAACTTGCCCTTTCATCCCGTAGTGGAGTCTAGGAGGTTCTCTGTAGTCAGGTCAGATCTGGTATACGGGATGGACACTCACCACTCCCTTAGAGTATACGGGAAGGTGTTCCGACACCACTCCAGCTGGCTATAGCACCCAGAGGCGAGGATTATATAGTCATCGTGTCACATATGTTCATATATATATACGATTTGAGTGTTGGACTTTATAAAGATAATTAACCGGGTAAATGTGTGACAGCATGATTATGTGTTTATGATTCCATGACTTGTGTTTGTGCTTATACATTATCTTATATATGAATGGTTAGCTAACGGTTATATACCGTGTTGTGGAATTCTTTGCAGGTTAGGAGAACTGCAGAGTGATTCAGATGGGGTGATCCGCTTAACTGTGAAGTAAGAACAACGAGGACGGCATAGCTTAACTAAGTTTTTTTGTGTAAAGGAAAATAGCGTGGACGGCGGAAGTAAGAATAAAATGTTAGGTTTTCAATATCCTTACGGTATATATATATATATATATATATATATATATATATATATATATATATATATATATATATATATATATGTATTATATGGTATTATAATAAAACAAAAATAACATATAATGACTAGTATAATATAGTTTTTTTTATAGAAAAAAAATATTTATAATTTTTTAGTTAAAAAAACGAGAAGATAGACTATTATTATATTGTATTATAAAAAAAACAAAATATACTATATAATGACTAGTATTATATAGTATTTTTAAAAAAAAAACTATTTATAATTTATCCGTTAAAAAAACGAGCAGATAATTACTATTATTATATGGTATTTTAAAAAAAATAAAATAATATATAATGACTAGTATTATATAGTATTTTTTTAAAAAAAAATACTATTTTCAATTTTATTCGTTAAAAAAACGAGCAGATATATTTTTTTACACTAATATATATTAATGCTAAAAGTGTGAAGAAAGCAAAGCGAGAGACGGTGGATGCAAGAAGAGAATTTTTGGGTTTCAATCTCCTTACGATATACTTATATGAGTATTATATGTTTTTTTTTCAAAAAAAGCTATATATGAGTATTATATGGTCGAATGACTATTATTATATGTTATTTTTAATAAACATACTGATTATGACTTGATTCGTTAAAAAAACGAGAAGATAAATTATAAAAATACTAATTATTATACAGTCTAACGAAATCGGAAATATAAACTAGATCTGACTTGATCCGACTACGCACACCTACTTAGGTAACCATGGTATAGCATGTTCAAAGGGATTTCACCATATCTAACATCAAATCGCTATCAACAGATAGTACGAGATTTCACCATATCTAACATACCTTTTAGGTTAGAGGAGATTGAAGGCGTGACGATTTCCGGCCAAATCTTCCTTTTTCCAGTACAATTTTCAAAATCCAAGCTTAACTAAGTTTTTTGTGTAAAGGAATATCAGCGAAGACGGAGGAGCTTAACTAAGTTTTTTGTGTGAAGAAAAATAGCGAGGACGGCGAAAGTAAGGATAGAATGTTAGGTTTTAAATATCCTTACGGTATATACATGTATGTATTATATGGTATAATCACTATTGTTATATCGTATTATAAAAAAACAAAATATACCATATAATGACTAGTTTTATATAGTTTTTTTTTAAGAAAAAATACTATTTATAATTTTTAGTTTAAAAAAACGAGAAGATAATTACTATTATTATATGGTATTATAAAAAAATACAAAATACTATATAATTATATTGTATTTTTTTGAAAAAAAACTATTTCCAATTTTATTCGTTAAAAAAACGAGCAGATAATTTTTTTTACGATGATATATATTAATGGTAAATATATGTATGTGTTATATGGTATAATCACTATTGTTATATGGTATTATAAAAAAAATACCATATTGTTATGGAATTGGTCAAGAAGTGAAATAAATTGTACAAGGTGAATTATTCACCTTCTAACATCTTAATTTACTTTATTAGTAACTCTTCCTATAGTAACTCCTTTTGTTAATAACTTCTCCTAGTTTTGACCTATTAATAGAGGTCATTCTCATTGTAACAAGATGCACCTAGTGCAAGTTAGAAATATACTCTTCTTGTTTTTTCCTCTCTTATAGCTTCAATTCTATGTGTTCTTGAACATAATCCACAAAGTTTAAGTAAAGGTAGAAATTTAAAACAATCTTTTCATAACACGTTATCAGCACGAAGGATTCTAAGTTAAAACTGAGCTTTGCTACTAAGGGTATGTTTCTTAAACATTTCTTAGTCTTTCATTACACAAAGACTATACACGAAAATCTACTTGCGAGTAAAGGTAAATTCATAGAAAAAATAAGTATTCATAAACCAATTTGGTTTATGAATACGGGTAACAAGTCAGTGTACACGGTGCTCAGACATGAAGTCTAAGGCGTAAAACAAATCTCAAAATCTACTTGAGGACTATGATATGTAGTTGCCCTTTATGGGATCTTCTACATCAAATACACAAGTTTTTGGAAACTTAACTTAATCCGATGAGTATGCTCTGTAGTTGTCCAAATTGAGAACCTCTACACTAGAAAGACCCACATTAATTTTCTTGCTTTCACCTCTTGGATTACGAACAAAGATTTCCCACCAAAATAATGTTTATGAAAATGATTATGATGTAAATAAGAACAAGACAAATGAAAGGCTCGATTAAAAACCGATTATTATTGGTAACGAGCCGATACATAATATCATCATCGGCCATGGACATGAGAGTTTTTTTTTCTCTTTTTGATCGAATATGGAGATGGAGTAAAAGGAGGAAGAAGATAAGGATAATGAAAGAAAGTAAAATGGATGGATGAAGATTAATGAGAGTAAAAGTAACTGGTTTTAATTCCTTGCTCTCGTAACTCTTATATATCCGTATGATTTCTTACTTGTGTCGCGTGATAAAAATATTTGTCTCTATTATTGTTATGACATCTACACCTATGAAATGACTTTACTTTATCAATTCATGACTCATAATATCATGCATGCTTAATATATTAACATAAATTATAATTTAATGTAGTAACCAATGACAAGCATTGCAAAAAGAGGGTTTGACATATATTCTTGAGTTGTCGGGCCAAAAATACCTCGAATGGAGGGTTGATGCACTTGCCCATCCCAAGGCAAACGGCCTTGAAAAAACAATTGAGGATGAAAATGATGTCACTCCACATGAGAGAAGGCAAAAACAATTGTATTCCTTCGCCACCACATCATGAAAGTCTCAAGCCTGAATATTTATTTGTGAAAGATATGGACATCAAAAGGAAGTCCTTTTCCCACAAGCTCTATATGAATGGAACAACTTGAGGTTCCAAGACTTCAAGTCCATATCTGATTATAATAGTGCTATTCACAAGATCACCTCCCAACTCAGACTATGTGGTCATGTGATCACCCAAGAAGAAATGTTAGAAAGAACACTTTGTACTTTTGATAACATGATTTATCGACCTAATTTAGTAGAGCATATAAGTAGTTTTTCCCTTTCCGCATGCATGTTTTAGTCTTAGTTTGTGTCTTTTGTACTTGTTTAGTGTTACTTTGCAAGTATAGATGTCTACACACGCTTTTGGTGTTTTTGTAGGTATTTTGGCGTGTTTTTGAGCTAAAACGATGCATTTGAAGACAAAGCCTTGGAGTGGACGCTTAGGATCCGTCATACGAGCATAGGAAAGGAGAAGACGACAAATTAGGAGAAACCAAGACGAGGTGCCCGAGGTTCAGAAGTATCTCGTCAAGGCAACCTCCTAGGAACTTTAAGCAGGTGCGTAGTTTTTTGGGGTTAGCCGGGTATTATAAACGGTTTGTAGAAGGGTTTTCAGTCATTGCCCGACCACTCACTAGTCTACTGAGGAAGACACCCTCTTTCTGTGGTCTGAACCCTACCAGAGGAGTTTTGAGGAGTTGAAGAGGAGGTTGAATTCCGCCCCGATCTCAGCCCAGCCAGAGGGCACAGAGGATTTTGTGGTGTACAGCGATGCATCCAAGTTGGGTTTGGGTTGCGTACTGATGCATAGGGTAAGATTATAGCATACACGTCTAGCCAGTTGAAGACGTACGAGGAGAACTACCCCACACATGACCTGGAATTAGCAGCGGTTGTGCACGCCCTTAAGATCTGGCGCCACTACTTGCATGGGACTACTTGTCAGATCTTCATAGACCATAAGAGTTTGAAGTATATATTCACTCAGCGGGAGTTGAATAACCGGAAGAGGAGATGACTTGAGCTGATCAAGGACTTTGACCTAAAAGTTTTGCATCACCTAGGAAAGGCGAATGTAGTCGCCGACGCCTTGAGCAAGAAGACACCTCAAGAGAAGGCTATAGCTCGTCTGAAGTATATATTATCGGAAAGTTCTAGTTAACCAATTCACCCAAAAAAATGTCAAATATGTTAATCATGTCGTTATATCAGGTTTGAGTTACTTATAGATTCGTGATTTTACTATTTTAAATCAAGAGTCTGTACATTTTATATCCACATCCAAAATTTTGGGTTGAAAACCCGTTTTAGTTAACAAGTGCGTTCAAACCCCATTTTTGGTTAGAACGTCTTGGAGGATCCATCAAAATAGCACGAGCCCATTTTACTATTTTAATGTTGCGTCTTTATAAGCCTGTAAACTTAATTGAGGATATATTCCATCAGTTGTGGTTTTACAAATCGAATACCACGAGCCCTAGCCGGAAATGGTGAAAACTCTATCTTCAAGTCTATAACTAAACACCATGTTATCCACGGAATCCAAAACTAAAAAAATTGGTAACCCACTTAAAATAAACACGGCCTAATTTTGTTTATTGTGCCATTCATTCTCAAATTAGTATCTTTAATTCTTTTAAATATTTGTTTATGTTTGATCTCAAATAATTTTTTTAAAAAGTAATGCATTTATTACTTTAAATTATTATCATTTTTTGTTGATTATCTGTGTTATATGTTTATTTTTTTATATATAATACAATGTCCGAATAAATGATTGTAATTTATAAAAGTTAACAAAATACACGTGGTCTCTCAAATTATGTATTTATTGCATTAAAAACAGAAAATATATTACTAAAATTTATTGCTTTAAATTTTTATCTTTTACTAATTTAAGACTCGTGTTATATATATATATATATATATATATATATATATATATATATATATATATATATATATATATATATATATATATATATTTATTTATTTATTTTCGGTCATATTTAACTGCAACTACCTTTAAGACATTGTCTTCAATTTTTTAATAAATTCTTGAAAGATGAGAAAATTACCGGTTCGATCGATGATTCCATCATGGAGCAACTCCGGTATAGCGGCGATCAACCGATAAGTAACGAGCATAGCACACCAAAATCCGGCGGTCGGCACGTCACATCTGGAAGCAACGTCAAACAGCGAATACATCAACAAATCAGCCACCAGACAAGCCACCGTATCTCCACCGTCTCTTAAGAGGGTACGTATCATTCGCTCTAAATGCGCCGGGATGACGTTCTCCATTGCTTTCTCAATTTCAAAAAACCCCTTCGGCCCTTCCTCTAATCCGTCCGGAATTGATATGATCCGGTGATCCGGCAGAACAGCTTCGTCTCCTTCCACATAACATTTATAGTTGTGACTCTAAGGGGGTAGGTTAAGGGTGTCAGTTTTTTTTTCTCCATTGCTTTCTCTAGTTCAAAACTCATGTTTGATTACCTTTCCTTCCTTGAACTTGATGAGTAACAAAAAAGAACCCATATTGGAACCAGTTTGAGTGGGACAAGGAGGTTGGCGGAAAACGTGTAAGAAATCGAGAAGTAAGTCAACAAAACGGTGGGGAGGTAAATAGCATATTTGCATTTTTTCATATTATCTTTTATCCTGATTACCGATTTTACTTGTGGCTATAAGACGCTAAAAACAAGATCATAAAATGCTTGAAACACCCATGGAAAATATAGCACACACCTGGCCAAGAGCCCCGTTTATCTGATGTAGAAATTGACGATTTGATCATTAACATACCATCTACAAAGAAAAAAGTCTTATAATTAGCTTTTGGCAATCAATGTGTGGGGACAAGAGCAACTAAAATTTTCTTCAAACTATATCCATGGTTCTTCTACGTGTAGTTAAAAGTAGTCAAAAGTAACAGCATGAAATGCATCTTTGTGATGAGCTAACAAGGTCATACTTATCATCAATTGGACAAATTTCTATATCGTCCCTAAGAAATCAATCTACTACACTAAAAAAAAAATGTCCTTCAAACTTAAGTTAAGCTAATACCCAAGAAATTGCATTGCGTTCGATCATTAGGTAGTGTAACATGCATGAGTAAATGGGAGATCACTTTGATATGTGCAAATTCAACTTAATCTGCAATTGTGTTTTTAGTGCAATTGTTAGGATGTCCAGTCCAACATAGCTCCTTCGTAGTAAAATGAGGCAATGTAATAGACACAATTAAATTGGGTGATCACTTTGATTAGTGTTATGTACTACAATGAAAGAGAAAATATACAATATTCCATAAAAGATACAACCCTTTCTCGACCTTAAGCATAAGAAATTACAAAATTCAGCAAGCGTTCATCAACATTAGGAGCACAAAACAGGCATTTCAAAGGAAATAGGAAGGTAGAGAAAACCTTTCTTGCCATCAAGCAATCACCTACAACAGAAATTAAGCTCCAATATTGTTACTTGCAGCAACGAGAATTACGTCATAGAAAATACTAAGTAGTCAATCTCCATCATGCTAACCACAGTCAGTATTAATTCACTCGTGATTCTGGAAGCAATAAAATAGAAATCATCTGTCAAAAAATGTTATGCAACAATGAGAGTGCAAACAAAGATTCTAATGTGCAAGCTTGAATGATGCAGTTGGCTAAAGGGCTAAGTTTCGATTAACCAAAAAAAATAAAGATCGGCGCAAATGAGTTTTTTTTTTAAAAAAAAAAAAAAATTATTTAACACCTGATTTAAAGAAATTCAACCCAAAAAGGGAGATGGCAAGTTTGTACCTGAATATGAATAATCGCATATGACAACACGACGAAGAAGGCACTACTATTATAGCCTTTGCCCTAACAAGTTATATGTGTTGCCAGTGAGCCCGATCATCTCTCACAACTACTCTTAGAAAGTCATAGCGGGAGTTGATGCTCTAAGATCATATATATGAAAAGCAATCCAAATATTTTGGTTGAGATTATATAATCATGAGATTAAGAGGACAAACCATGTGTTCTGTGCCTTAATTAATTACTTAATCTCCATTTGTATCTTCACTGTCTCTTAATTATATTCTTAATTATATTGTGTTCTGTGCCTCCATTATATCTTATTTATATGGTAATCTCCAAATTAATCGATCAATATAAGCTCCCATCAAAATCACTCGTACAGGAAAATCAAAACAATGGAATTCATGGCATTCCCTTGACCAACCATGTGTAAATTTTACCTCATAAGTGAACAACCGAAAACATATTTTGCTACACAACCTAAGACAATATCTTATAGTAATCACCGAGGCTCAGCGGAGGTGCGGAGGCCATAATCGAGAAGAGAGGAAGTGCAGAGAGAGATTGAAGAGAGGCAAACACCGAGGCTCGAGAGGAGACGAAGAACCGGTGGAAGATGTTCATGTTGAGCAGAATTGATCGAAGTGATGTTGAGAGAAGGCGGCTAAGGGTGTGTTTATTGGTAGATTAGGATTATTTTAAAGATTATTTCAGATGGGAATTAAAAGGGACTAAAAATTTTACAATTTTACATAGGGATTAATTAATTTAAGATAATTTAATTGGTTGTTTGGTAGGAATTTTTTTTAATGGGCTTAATTAATAGAAATTTACATATCACCCTTAAATTATAGCTTTAAATAGTCTGTAGGTTATCGATGAATTATTTTTACTGCCGTGAAAACGAAGCTCTCCCGCGAACGAACGAAGCTCTGCCGCAAACGAAATTATGCGCCTCTGCTTCAACCGCCATTGAACTCCACCTTCCTTTCCAGTCTCCAACATCCAAATTCGGCCTTCAACATGTGAGTAATTTGTTCATATTTTTTTATTTGGGAAATCTGTTCACCGTCTCTTTATCTTCTTGTTGTCTAATCTGATCAACGTCTCTTGCTTCAATTTTGTTCATGTGTCTTTTGTGAATCGAAATTCTTCTTCTTTATTCAGTTCATGAGAATTTTTATAGATAAAATTGACTTGTTGAACTAATTTGTGTTTCTTCTTAAATTTTGTCTCTTTAAAATCCATTTTGAATTAATTCATCTTTTTCAAATTAATTATAAAATCTCAAAAACGTATTGATTTCAACAGAATATGAGTAGCCATAATTTTGTTTCAAACAGAGTAGTTTATTGCTAATTTGGTAAATGAACAATATCTACACATAAGAGTGTCTTCAAGCTCAACTGAGACCCAACCAACAATTTCCGTAAAGCAATACATACCTGTATGAATGGATGAGGTATACCAACTGATTGTCACAGCAAAGAAAATTCGCAGATTCTTGTGGATCGATAAGAACAACAGAGCAGATATACCAATTAGACCTGAAAACAATGTCCAAAGCAAAATTATTAATCTTTAACACTATTTAGAGAAGGTCCAATGCCCATTTATGACATTAGAAATTTTGTAAATGAAATAATGTCCATAAGGGGAGAAAATTGAGGAGATACAAAGGAGTTTCATATAAGGTATAATTGAAGTTGATTGACCACCATTAATAGAATCATAGCAGACAAGAGATGCCCAAAATTGAAGTCAACAAATAGCAAAATTGAATAGGAAAGGAACGAAGAGCCCAATTAGATGCAAAGGAGTCTCATATGGACTTCACAACAAAGAGAAAAATTATTGAAGGTAATCAGAATGAAGAAGAAGTATGTCGCAAGTGACCTCGTCGGGACTTCAAACAAAGAGCGAATTGAATCGGAAAGGAAAGAAGAGTAGAAAGAGCAAGCAAAATTAGAAAGGAATAGATACCTCCTCGTCGCCGGAAGCAATTTCAACCCGCCGCCTGATACTCTTCTTCTTCGTTGTCACTTTGGAATGGTGAAGAACATTCGTTCGTTGGTTTTCTTCTGTTCAGTCGAGAGTGTCGATGTCGAGTTTTGTTTATTTTGTGAGGGATATGTGTGGAATCAACAATAATTGAACAAAATTAACCCCTTTAACCTTGCTGGAGCAAGATTAATTTTGTCATTTTTAATCCCTAATAATCCTGCATATAATCCCCTTAAAATTTTCATCTTCAACCAAACAAATCAACAAAATTAATCTCTCCAATTATAATCTAAATTAACCTTCATTAATCTACTAACAAACACACACAAAGTCAGGATTGAATGGAAACGGAGAATACACTTGATTAATTATGATTTTTTTAGTTTTTTTTTTCTCGCAACGGGAAAAAGGTCCGTCGCAAAAATCATATAACTAGAGATAGGAATAAACGCCGTGGCAAAAAATCACTTAACTAGCGACTGAATTGAAGCCGTCGCAAAAATCACATAATAGTGACGGAGATAACTTGCCGTTGCAAACTTGCGTCGCAAATTAATTATTTTTTGTGAAGTGAAGTTGAATATAGATATGGGCTCGGTTTGGTTCAAACCGTCGAACCGGCGGTTTTCAAACCGGCCCAAACCGCCGGTTTGGCAAACCGGCGGTTTAGGTTTGGCCGGTTTAGGTTTCCGCCGGTTCAAGGTTTAGATTTCGGTTTGGTTTTTCCGAAAACATAAACCGGCGGTTTGAACCGCCGGTTTGGGCCCAATAGCCATTTTTTTAAAAAAAAATGCAACGGCTATTAAAAATAGCCGTTGGTTTATTCAGCCTCAACGGCTCATTTTTGAGCCGTTGAGGCTTTAACATTTTTAAAAGAAATATATAAAAAAAAATTAATAAATCCCCCCCACAATTTATCCTAATTTCCTATAAATACCCATTCTCTCTTCCTCTACAAATCACACCATCTACAACTCATCTTCTCTACTCTCCTAATCTCTTATTCTCGATTCCTCGTATTCTCGATATCTCGATTTCTCGTAATGGCAAACCCAAGTGATCAAATTCCCTCTTCCCAATACTTTCCTAGCACCCAAGAGAGCGAAACACAAATGCCCGACAATCCCGATGTTACCGAAGTTCCACGAAGAAGTCTCCCCCCTCCGAAAATGCTTACATCCGAAATATTTACGAAGCATTACACCAAGGGGGAGCCGGTGAACGAGTATTGTCAAGTGACATGCAACTATTGCTCGAAGGTGTACAAGTGGAAGGTGAAGGGCGGCTACGGGACATTGCAAACTCACATGGCAAACGTCCATCCGGAGAAGCTCGGGATTTCACGGGGACAAACACAATTGTCCCACGGGTTTGCATCTTCTACCTCTCATTCTCCTTTATTTACATATAATCATAGTGAAGAAAGTTTAGGATTAACCGATGTTATTTGTTCACATTCATTACCGTTTTCTTATGCCGAATATGAAGAAGTTAGGGAATATAACAATAGATATCTTCAACCTTCTTTTAAACCAACTTCTAGGAAAACCGTTTCAAAATTAGTTACTAAATCTTACTTAAAAAAGAAAGAAATTTTTTTATCGAATTTGGCTAGTTTTGAACATCAAGTTTCAATTTGTAGTGATATTTGGAGTACACAATCACAACAACATTTTTACATGGGCATTACTTTACATTTTATTGATAACGCTATGTTTTTGCATAAATATGTTATTGGTTTTCGGCATTTTAATCAAAGACATAATGCACTAGGCATTGCAAGCATGATTAAAACGGTTTTACAAGAATATAATTTACAACATCGAATTTTTTCATATTCTTTTGATAATGCATCCGCAAATACCGCCGCCGTAAACCATTTGGTTGAGGATGCGGGACAATATATAAAAACTCCTTATACTCATCAAAGATGTGCATGTCATATTTTAAACTTATGTGTTCAAGATGGACTTAAGGTTTTAGGAGATATGCTAACCCCAATCAAACTTGTTATTGATCATATTTGGCATGACTCCGATTTAAGAAGAAAATGGAGAAATTTATGTTTAAACAAAAATGTTCATCCTATTGCTTTTTCAAAAGATGTTAGAACTCGTTGGAACTCGACTTACAAACTACTTTGTGAAGCCGTACGTTATAAAGTTTTGTTACAAGAATTTACTTCAATTCATGTTCCTTGGTCAATTTTAGATGATGAAAATGTTTGGGAAACTTGTGCCCATACTTGTAATGTTTTAAAAACTTTTAATGATGCAACTAATACCATGAGTTGTGTTTACACTCCAACATCTCATAGATTTTTAGAAATTGCCGTTAATGTTTCCGAAGCTTTTGTAAAATGTTTTAACATACCTTGCCTTCTAGAATGTATGCTTGATATGAAAGAAAAATGGCTTAAATATTATAAAAACATTCCCATGATTTATCTTGTAACCGCCGTTTTTGATCCTAGACTTAAACTAGATGGTCTTTCCGATTTATTGACTATTTATTATGATTGTTTGTGTGTAAACTTAATACAAGAAGACTATAATGTTCCTCACATTGTGCAAGAAGTTAATACCGAAATTGGAAAATTACTTAGTACATTTCAATCTAGTGCTAGCTCTTCTTCTACCGCACCTAGTCCATCTCCCTCTTCTACTAGTTCATCTTCTTCTCTTTCACTTGCACAACAAGTTTTTGCTAGAAGAACAAAAACATCTAGACATTCATCTTCAAATGCGGAATATCAAGATTATCTTAACACTTGTTTTAATTTTGATGATAATGTTGAATTTGATATTTTGGATTGGTGGAAGAGATTAGCTCCCAAATATCCAACCTTAGTTAAAATTGTAAAACAAATAATGGCCGTGCCCGCATCAACGGTTGCGGTGGAGCAAGCATTTAGCCGAGGCGGGAACATTCTCGGTCACAAGAGAACTCAATTGAAGCCCGAGAAGTTGGAGATGCAAGTTTGTATTCACGATTGGATAAGGGCGGCTAAGTGGAAACAAAGGAATGCACCGGTGTACGACTCCAAATCGGATTCCAACTCCGAAGACGCCAGCACTACTTCCGAGTCCGACATCGAAAGGTAAGCGGGATTAAAAAAAAACTCGGAAGTCCGAAAAAAGGTAAGTCAAGGTAAGAGAACTACGTGGGCTTTGATTCCTCTTAATCCCGAGAGGATACGTAGGCAACCGGGAAACCGGTTCAAGCCCTTTAATTTTTTCGAGTTTTTTTTCAATTGGTATAAATTTTAATTACTAGTTTTTATATACTAATTTTTTTATAATAATTTTTTTTTATTTTTATACAATATTCATTTTTTTTTAACATAATACTTTGTCTTTAATTATTTTATTTTTTAAAAAACCGGGCTAAACCGGCAAACCGGCGGTTTAGGTTTAACCTAAACCGCCGGTTTTGGGCTTCCCGGTTTCGGTTTAGGTTTGGCTTTGGGCCAAACCTAAACCGCCGGTTTGCAAACCTAAACCGACGGGGTAACTAATATTTGGTAATCGAAGTGAAGTTGGATATGTAACGTTGGGTATTAAAATCGGGTAATTAAAATTGGGTAACCGAAGTTGGGTAATCGAAGTGAAGTTAACGTTAGGTATTGAAATCGAGAAACTAATATTGAGTAATTGAATTTGAGTATAAGAGGGAGGTTGGGTATTGAAAATTGGACATTGTATTTTTTTTCCCCTTCTTTTTAGGATTATTTAAATAAAACTTTTCTTTTTAAATAAAAAGTGCATACTTTATACCTATAAAAAAAATTACGTATTGATTTAATTCAACCGATAAATGTTATGCCAAAAAGTTCCATCAACGATGGAAGTATGCGTGAAACAATACAAAAACACATTGTTTACAACAACTTTTTTGTAACTAAAATAAAGAAGTAGAAAGATAAAGAAAAACAGATAGAGTTACCGGTCAAAAGTAGGGCTAGCCAAGAAACCGCAAGCCACCGGCAAAAAACATTACCGAAACTCGACAAGAGATCATCAACTCCAAAACTAGACAAACATTAAAAAATACGATCTAATGTAATTTCGGATCAAGGTAGATATGTGAGAATGAAAATCGAAAATTTTAAAATAAAAAAGTTGAACTTGGATTGGCTCGCCCCCTTAACAGCCATCCTTTCGTCCTATCTGTCGTCTTCTTTGCCATCTCTTTTCTGAGTGTGCGCCCCGGGACGGGAGTGGGGACGTCCCTAAACCTGTGTATAAGTAGAATCAGATCTTCCTTTTGTGGGCCATAACCTTGAGTACAGAGTTGAGCACTTTCAAGCCGTAAGATCTAAATTTTCAAAACGAAAAAATCATTTAACAAGAAAAGGTCAAGAGCAAGAAATTGATCGCAAACAATAAGTATCACAGACTCTATCAGATTACAACAAATACTGAGATTTGATGGAAGGGAAAGAGGTAGATAGAAGCTTTGTAGAGAGAAGAGGGTTTTACCGCCGGCGGCAGCAGGCCGCGAAGATATCATCGGATGTTTTGGTGGCTGGCAACACACTTAGTAGGTTAGGATTTCATATATATTTAGAAACAAAATCCTAATTTCAACCAAAACCTACAAAAACAAAGAAACTTGTTAAACAACTCACTAAGTAGGTTAGGATTTCTTATACATTTAGAGACAAAACAAAATTTTTTTAAGAAAGACGGTCACCATTGACGAGGTTAGGGTTTAACACTGAAAACAAAAGACAATGAACCTTGTGGTGTATGCGGCGAGCATGGGGGATACCGATAATAGGATGGCAATGGGTTGAGAAGCGCATCGGGATGACAAAGTAGAGTAGGGAAGAAGCGTGGTATAGGAGAAGAAAGAAAGCAAGGGACTCGTGCTACAAGGATGAAGCGTGGTAGAGAAGAAGGAGAATGAAGAAGGGAACTAAATGGGATTCCCGACTCGTGTATACAAGATCTTTTTTTAGGAAGATTTTTTATTTTAATATGAAAAGACAAATCCTTATCCCGATATTTTATAAAAACCTGAATGCAACCACGTTAAAAAAATAAAACCGAATAAGAGTACATACATATGGATCTTATTAAATGACCGGGATGCAACTTCATAGTCGGATATGAGTTTAAACAGTCGGTATAATCTCTTACGGTATAAATTGACGTTTTTGTACCAGTGGAAGGATGTGTTCCATAGAGGCCTCATTGAAGCTCCAAATACGTAAAAGTCTTTACTCTTTTATTTCAACCATGCTTGAGAGTTGAAAAAAGCTTCATAGGTCTTTGAGATTGTGTCATCAAGTTTAAAGTCTAGGAAAACTATTCAAAAACTATTCAAAAACTGATGATTTTAATAATAGCAATTTTAATTTATATTTTTAACCGAAAAAATGCAAATTAATTTAATACATGAAAAACAAATCATCACCGATTTTTTATTTTTTTATTTAATAAATTTAGTAGAATGAAACATAAACCACTAAGCGGAATATTGTAATTTCGTTTAAAACTTGAAAACCAAATTGTGTCCCTTAAGGATGACGTACATCTCTCGACACCGCTTGTTATGTTTTGATTCTTATTAATACAATATGACATGGAACATAGAGATACTAGCACTTAGTACTATGATCTTGGTAGAGTCTTGTAATTGTGCTCATATAATATTAATTCTTTTTGATTGAACTAGATGCCTATTGTGATCCATTGTTGCCACTTAGTTAATCTAAGTTGGATAGCATGGTGATCAATATGGTGACAAGTTTATTAACATTGGATTAATATTATGTGATGCTTATAGTTGGTGAAGCTATTATATGTACACATGGATGTTCTTATGTACTGAGATATGTGTTCAGCTTATATTTTGTTGTTGTGGGCCTGGCTGCTTTGTAGTGTTCATGTTCCTGATCTGTTTTTGGGTCCACGGCTTAAATGAAACGCTGCGTTTCATCATTGTGAGGGGCTTGGTACAAAAACGTTGCTTTTGCAGCTTGTTGCCCTAACTGAGAGATCCCCGATTGCTCATGTGCTTCGGCTGTACAGAGAGAGACACAGAGAAAAAGAGAAACATCGGAGAGAGAGAGTTCGAAGAAGAGGAAAGATTGATCAAGAGATATGTTATCTCTTGCATCTCGGTTCACCATCGCTTCGTTGGCTTGCGACAGGAACGAAGATAGTTCTCGGATCTTCGTTTGGGTGCCTTTGAGGGGGCTTTTCTTCACCATTGCTTATTCGAATCTCCTGTGTTCTTCTGTTACATGTTCTTTGCTAGATTGTAGGAATTGTGTTAGTATCTCTGTTCTGTGCTTGTAACCTCTCGTTTTTGGATACCTAGTGAAATCTCGGGATCGGATCTCCCCTCTTGAGGTCCCGCAGAGTAGGTGCTTTAGCCACCGAACTGCGTTAACAAATTCTGCGTGTTTTCGAGTTTGGGATCTTGAGTCGGTTTTACGGCTTTAGATCATAGGGACGTTTAGGATTAATCTCACACCGCTAAACAATGAACTATGGTGCACCTCGTTCAGTAGCGACATCTCCCCCTTGCTGATCATCTGTTATTTAAGAATAAAATTAGAATATTTAAAGCAATTACACAATTATAATCCAAAAATTGATAAACTTAGTAAAAAATTCATACCTCTTTGGACGGATGTGGTGTCATACCAATTACGGATCTCGTCTATAATAGGATTTATGAGACATTTAGTGAAAAGAGTTAATATAGGCACGCTGATGAGGAGTAAAATCACTATCACGACCCTCTTTTTGTTGTTCACCGGATGTATATCACCAAAACATAACATATTATTTTTTTTAATAACAATTCATTAATTAAAAGTAAGAAAGGAAAAAATATATACAAAATTATACTTATTAAAAATCCAACCGAAGGATGTGAAGACGATGGCTACAAAATAGAGGGATGCAATGTATCCGTCAATGACCGTATGTCCCAAGACCATGCTCCTTATCCAGGTGTCCTTCTCCTCGTAACCGGTGAATATCGCAATGTAGTATAAGATGCAACCGGTTGCGTGGAACCAATAGATGTAGAGCATCATCATTTGCACGAACCTCACTATGAACAAGAGATAGGAGTTGAATGATGCCCACTGATGCAAACTGCGCAAGGATAGCACTATCCTACGAAACTGGATTATCATGATCTAACTTAAGACTCGCACCCACTCAAAACCCTACACATAAGTAATTATATTACGAAAACAATCCGCTTCTAAATAATCTAGAATACCATAATTAACTTTTAACTAATAAAACAATACCTTGTGTGATATGATCAAATGACTCAAACACAAGCAAGCGCAAACAATGTCCGAGGCAAATGTAATCCTGAAAAAGAAAAGGGAAATTCCGGTTGGTACCCCTGTAGTTTGGGGTTTTTCAAAATTTATCCAACACTTTTTCACAGTTCGGTTCATACCCTTGTGTTTTTTACATTTTCGGATTTTGCCCTTTTCTGTCCAAAACTAGAGCATCAAACCATCCGTTAGTCAAAGCAAACTTTTTTGAAAAAATAAAGCAGAGAAGAAAATCTAAAGAGAAATAGTAAATTTGCTTATCCTCTTTAATTTGAAACTGTAATCTGATTCTCCTCTCCAAGCAATTACGAATCCTCTTCACCCCAACAAGAACACCCCTATCTTGCTGAGAGTCTTTCATCGAAAATGTCTGTCTCTTTCATTGAGGAGTCTAATTTCAAACCGTTCATTGAATGTTTTATGTTTCTCTCTTCCATAGCAACCAAACCTCTCAAAAATCGTTTGACATCAATTGAGAACATTAAAAATAATTTCAAAGAAACACAGACTTGTATTTGAACAAAAGGCACTGGAAATTTGAAATTGCTAATGCTATTGGTGTCACGGATGATCATGAATCATGCCTGTTGCATTACTCCAAGAAAAGATTGATTCAAAATTGAAATAAAAAGCTCCATCGATTGACACTGTCAATCCAAGGACCCTCGTGGCAATTGAGTTAAAGTTAGAACAATGTACCATCTTCTTTAACACAAATAAAAGTTGAAAAGAAAGAATATATCAGCCTTCCAATCTAATTAAGACGAGTCCAAAATCAAATTTAGTATTTGTTTTGTAGCTTTTAGATAGCCGTAAAATTTGTTTTGGGAGTTCAAATAAGATCCTTCATAGCTTCATGAATACAACAAGTGGAATTATCATTACAGGTTACAAGCTAAATTCTTATGGTTTATAGAGAAAGATGGAGTAAAGGAAATAACAATGCCGCTTTCTGATATTTTATTGCGATACTTGATCAAACCCTTCACATTCTTCCAACAAATCCCGAATAATATTAATCCTTCCATTGAATCTACTTACATCAGTAACTTCTAAATCATAATGATTGAATTACCCTAGTATCGACTAAGTTTTTCAACACCATCCCTGGATTATTCTTTCCTGGATCTTCAACAACAGAGCATTATAAGTTAGTAGCACACCAACTACATGGGGTGAAGCTCCCGTTTACCCTGCAATTCCTCATCGACCCAAATCCAACCCAAGACAACATCTCTTGCTTTAATTTCTGAGAAAAAGTTGCGTTAGGTTCGCCTGAAGAGGAGAAGTAGAGTTCGTCTAGAGAGGACTCGTAAACATCTGGTGAGGAGATAGTAGTGTACAAACCAGGAGAGTAGAGGAGAAGCAGAGTATGTTCAGACCTGGAGAGGAGTGGCCACTCGATTACGCTCTCTCATTGGATTTTTAAAAAATTGTTTGTGTACTAACGGATTATCTAACGGACGTTATAGTCTTGGACAAAACAGGGAAAAATCCGGAAATGTAAAAAACTCAAGGGTACGAAGAAAACTGTCAAAAAGTGTTAGACAAATTCCGAAAAATCTCAAAACTTAGGGTATTAACCGAAATTTTCCAAAAGAAAAATACCAGATGAAAACTTATGTGATATATAAATTACACTATTATAATAACAAAAGTAAAGAATAAAAAAAAATGTTAAGAGAAGTTAAAGGGTTTACCAGCGCATCCAAGTCGGTTACTCTATAAAATTCATTATAGTGCATGCTAAGAAAATCACCGCTACAACATAGTTGAACATGAAAAGCAACGGTGAAAATAATGTCGAAAATGAAAATTCCAGTGGGGTGACGATCACCCAGAAGATCGAAATTGTAGTGATGATAATTTCGGTAATCCTGCAAAAATAAAAGTTACATTTAATAAATTTAAAAGTGGTGATAAAAGGCTGATAAATTTGAGTGGAAGGATTGTGGAAGTTGTGTAAGTGTTGCAATTGATTTTGTGTATGGTGTTTTTTGTTTTGTTTATGAAAGATGACCTATTATTGGTATATGCTTTTTTGTTGTTCACTAGTGAGTGTGAGGGTGTGAGTTTCTTTTCTTGCGTAAATAGTGTAATTAATATATGATCTAATTAATAAGCTCAAACTTGTATCTCATTTATGTGTATTTTCTTAAACGAATTGCATTTATATCTACACATGAGGCTTTTTCGTCTAAGTACCAAATGTAATCCATTTTACAGTCACCTATACGTAATTGAGTGAAGGAAACTTGATTTAAGAAGCCAAATGAGTAATTGAAAAACCCTTATCACGTAATCCACTAGTTACATAGCGAGGATTTTTTTTAAATTTTAGACCGATAAGCCATTGTACGATTTTTTATAAGATCATTTCTAAGGTGATTGTTAATAGACTCAAATTGTTATTGCCGTTAATTATTTCTTGAGAATAATATGCTTTTGTTAAAGGGAGTATTTTTGATAATGCGTTAGTACTATGGAAATTTTCCATCACATGAAAAACAAGAGAGTGGAGAGATAAGGTGAGATGGCTCTTAAGTTAGATATGAGCAAGTCGTATGATAGGACTGGGTGGCATTTATTGAAGATGTTGTTGCAACGCTTTGGTTTTGCACCTTTTTGGATCCAAAGAATGATGGAATGTGTCTCCTCAACATCCTTTACGTTCAATATAAATGGTTGTTTGCGAGGTTTGGTTGTACCTTATCGGGGCCTCTACCAAGGTAATCCAATCTCACCACATTTATTTATTATGTGTGTTGAATTGTTTGGGTCTTTTTCATGATGCTATCCAGCGGGTGAACATCCACGACATTATGGTTCGGCGGAATGTACCGGCTATTTCTCACCTCTTTTTTGTAGATGACAACTTGTTGTTCGCATGAGCAAACCTCAAAGAAAGCTCTATGATTATCGATATAATCAGTCGCTATGAGAGATCTTCGGTATAGAAAAGCAACTACAACAAATCGGAGTGTCAACCTGGTTCAATCACTTTAAAAAGATATCGTTTGAAGGAATCAAGGATAGGATTGCTCGAATCCACAAGAGAGCAAGAAGATGACAAATCTCCTAAACAATTTGGCCCTTGATTAAGGGTATCATCGTACACAAGTACTACTAGAACATCCCAACTTGAGAGGATATAAACAAAAGGTGGATACAAAAGATGAAAGAGTGTGGAAATTGAAGCTTACTAATGGGAGGCTAACACTGAGATAGAGGTAGTCAGAAAACTTATAATATCAGAAGAGCATAATAACATGAATGAAAATTCTGATGAGCCAGAGGAAAGTATGGTGAAAACAAGGGACTTGGGGCTCGAGAGAAGTGAAGGTTCAACCAAGAAGTTTAAGAGGATTTTGGGGACTAGAGAGGAGAACAATAAGGGAAAGGTGTCGACAATCATCCTCAGAAAAAGAAAAGGTTTGGTAGAGCTAGAAGAAGATGAATTGGACGACACTCAACTGTGAGTAGGATATTGAACACTGAAGTGGAGGCTTTGACCATCCAAGTAGCGGTGTGGATGATAATCCAACCCGTGAAAAGCAATGAAACTTATAGGATGGAATTGTCAGGGATTCGGCAATTCTCCGACAATTGGTTCCCTCCGAGACTAGTCTTGGAGGATACACCCGTCAATCGTCTTCGTCATGGAAAAATAAATAAAATAAAGTTATAACAGAAATAGTTACGAAAAAGTGTGGGTTTAACAACGGAATAAATATCAACATGGGAAGGAGTGGAAGCCTAAGGTTTTGGTAGCCAAATATTGATGTTAGAGTAATCTCGTACTCTTCTCATCATGTTATGGTTTAGATTAATGAATTGGGATATGAAAGCAAATAGGCGACGGTAGGTATTTATGGATGACCGGAAAAGGAGGAAAAGATTAAAACATGGTCCCTCATGAAATCCCTAAGGGACCAAAACAATGGACCAATGTTGTTTTTTGGCAATTTTAATGAGATTGTCTTTCAACATGACAACGAAGGGGAAGTCTTGAGATGACAACACGAGATGTACCGCTATAGAGACACAATGGATTACTATAGGATCAAAGATCTCGGTTAGGATGGTAGGAAGTTCACATGGATAAGGGAGGTGGTAGGGTCTAACGTCATTGAAGAAAGACTAGACAAGTTCATGGCTATGGAGGATTCATGTCGTGAATTTAGGTTTGCTATGGTCACTCGCTTAACCAAATACAAGTCATATCATACTTCGATAGTTCTGGATACGAATGGACGCGAGAACCTATCGAGAAGGGGAAGAAGGGGAAAACTCTATGGATATTCTGACATTGTCATGAATGCATGGAGGGCCAATGGCAACATATCCGTGCCACAAAAACTGGAGACTGAACTTGTAGACTTGAAAATGTGGGTCGATGTTTCGGATAATAATAGACTTGAAGAAATAAAGCGTTTTGAAGATGAATCGAAGGTCTGCCAATAGAGACCCTCCTCGGGCAATAATCTAAGAAGGGGTGTTGAGCTTGTCACAACATTGAAGAGACTCACTTGAAGGTTATATTACTTTTCATGCCTTTAATACCCTAACAATCTATCTCAATAAACTTATATCAAACACCCAAAAGCAATAAAATTTATCAATCCCTAATAATCTCCATCTACAACAATCCCAACAATCTCCATCCCCAAAAATCTAAAAAAAAAGAATCCCAAAAATCACAATCTGATACCAAACAGGGCCTTAATCTACTGCCTTCAGGTACTACCGTACCTGTGAGGAATATCATATTCCTTGTTAAACTTCTCGCACCAAAATTAATTAAATTATTTCCTTGGAATGTAATTAACTTTCGATAAATCTCGTAATCTTAATTTAATTAATTAATCCTTTAATTAATTAAAATTTGCCGAAATAACGTTTTGCCAGAAGGCAATTTTCTAAACCACCTGTCAGCCGTTCTTAACATCCAGATAGCCTAAGATCATCATAATAATTAAACGATCATAATGGAATTTTCATTCATCCATTCCGACAATTCTAAGGTCAATTTAAATCAACCCGCAATACGAAAAACGAATAAATTCATAACTTATTCGTTACTAACCCGATTGATGATCCGAAAGAAGTTCCGGACTCCTGGCGACGCGAGGAGTAAGAGCACGACACTAAACTCGGCTTTAGCTTGCGGTGATTGTCGGCGTTCTGATAGCGGTATAACGGAAACTTAACCCAAAAGGCTAGTAAACCGAAAATAAATTTGTACCAAGATGAAGAGAATAAGATAAAAAACTCGATGGTACTAACAAAATTAAAATCGGGCCGAAGATGAATAACATGTGGATGGTTGAAGAAGGGTCGAAAGTATCGCTCGCTTCTCACGGTCCTCTCTCTGGAATTGAAATTGAAATGAAGAAGATAGAGATACCAGCCGCTTTACTCTGTTACTTGTAAACGAAATGTCAAAGTTAACTTGCAAAGACGAGAATCGGCCGAAACATTTCAATCGACACGAAGCAGCCGCCTTTCTCCTATACGTATGTCACGTCCAACTATATATATACATTACAATTTGAATTGAAAGTGAGCAGAAGCTGCTCTCACATTTCATTCTGATATAAATATAATATTAATATATTATATTAATATATTATATTATATAAAGTTCATCCAAATAATTAATTGAAACCCGGTTATAAAATCCGGTCTCCAAAAATTATAAAATTGGAATAAAAAATCGGGAATATTATTGGAATAATTATTTCACAACTTTCTCGAAAAATGGGCATTTCTAGGCCGCGTTTCTTTGTCCGTTTTGTCTTTTCATATTATTTCACCCTTAGGACATATTCGATGTCCTGACCATATCTCTCAACTGCAATTTTATTATTTGGAGTTCCCAAATATCCCAAATAATACTAGAAGTAGAATTTATTACTCGGAAGAAAAAGTTAAAGTTTTCCCACAAGTTCAAATTTAAGTCAACCACACAAATGTGAAATTTGTACTCGTCAATTTCACACCGTTCGCAAGTTATAACTCATTTATTGTCTATGATTAAGTCTAATCCAGCTTAATCATAATAAATTAGGATTAGCTTTTACATTCAAAGAGATTTCACCATATCTAACATCAAATCGTTGTCAAAAAATAGTACGAGATTTTACCATATCTAACTTACCTTTGAGGTTAGAGGAAATTGAAGGTATGGCGATTTCCTGCCATATCTTCCTTTTACGAGTACAATTTTCAAAATCCAAACTTAACTATATTTTGTGTGAAGGAAGAAGAACATCGAGGACGGCGTCGGCGGAGCTTAACTGTGGATTTTGTGTGAAGGAAAGTTATCGAGGTGGCGGAAGTAATGATAAAATGTTAGGTTTTCAATATCCTTACGCTATATATATATATATATATATATATATATATATATATATATATATATATATATATATATATATATATATATAATATGGTATAATCACTATTTTTATATGGTATTATAAAAAAACAAAAATACTATATAATGAATAGTATTATATAGTAATTTTTTAAAAAATACTATTTATAATATTATTCGTCAGCAATTGACTATTATTATAGGTATTATAAAAAAAACATAAAAATACTATGTAATGACTAGTATTATATAGTATTTTTTAATAAGAAATACTATGTATAATTTTATTCTTTAAAAAACGAGCAAATGATTACTATTATTATGTGGTATTATAAAACAAAAAATACTAAAAAGAATACCATTTTTTTTTTGACAAATAAAGGTAAGTAGTTAGGATCAGCTCCTCGAGCATCTCCATCCTACGGCATCCTTTCGGATTAGCTCATCAACCTGGTCCAGCGATGAACTAGTAATCGAATGATCATCAAAACCACACTCAGCCAAAAAATATGTCACCCCGTTAATCTCTCTGAAAATGTGTCTTACCCTAACCTGACAGAAACCCAACAAAATAGCACATATGTCAGACAGAATAAGGTCAAGATCCCACGGCGGCATCCAGATTCTATTGACTGAGTTAATTAGCACAAGACAGTCACCCTCAACTTCTATGTTTTTGAAACCAAGATCGAATGTTGCTATCAGTCCTTCTCTTAGCGCACATGCTTCAGCATGGAGGGCAGATATGTTGCCACATCGCCCAAAACCAAGAGAGACCTTCCTAGCATTATGGTCTCGGATAATAAAATCATAGGCAGATTACCCATATGAATTTTTGGCACCATCAAAATTTAGTTTAATAAATCCGTTCTCGGGTTCATTCCATCTGATGTTTTTGGTTTTTCTTTTCTTGGTTCCTTTCTTATTAATGCTTTTGTTTATTTCATTACAAGCTACTTTCCAATTCATGATTTTGTTTATGATTTTAATATCTATATTTTTTAGATCTTTTTTGTTAAAAAATTTTTGGTTCCTCGTACTTCACATATTTCACCAGAGAAGAACAAGGTAGATGAAATCAGACTTGGACATACTTGTCCAGAGCCAACTTAACTTTTCTGAAATATTATTCCCCCTCTCATTTCTCCTCTTGAGAAATTTCTTAATTAAGTTATTGTCAAGATAATTTCCCAAAAAATGACACTTGAAAAAGTTATATGAGGATTTCCCAAAATTTTCTATAAGAAGATTTCAAATAAACGGAGAGCATCAACTACTATGTTGACTTTCGGGAGACATACTTGGAATGAACTTCTTCGAAGTTTTGTAGGAGGAATATGATTTCCGCGATAAAATCCTTATTTTTTAAGAGGATTATATTCCAAATTCCTAAAATACAATTGATAATATTTAGGTTGCTAAATTTTAATTTTCTGCAAATTAAATCTTTTAGTCTAGTTAACCCTTTTAAGTACTATACTATGTTCAAATATTGTCATGTTCGTTATTCTTTCAAAATATATGTCTATAGTCCTAATTGTAGAATCACGGATAATATATCCCTAGTACGAAGATAGCGGGCCAACTTATATTGAAAATTGAGTTTAACAACATAGGAGGGCCGGTTTTTTCATGAAACTTATACTCTTTAATTAATATTAGTATGTTAGATTTTATATCATTTTTATCCCACGAAATCTGGTATCCAGCAGTAGGTATAAAGCACTAAGAATACTTTATAAAATCCATTGACATAATTTACACGTTAAACGTTACACAAGATGAAGTATAACAACACACTCGAAAAACATACTTAATTAGCTGAAATGTTCAACTTATTAGTAAAATCAACTACATTATCCATCATTTTGATTCTTGCTTCTGCTCCCACGAAATCATCATGAAGCTTTACAATCCGGTTCTTCATTCTACCATCGTTTAGTACCCGATTCACATTGTCATTCATCTCTCGACAATCAAAACTCACAATCTTCAACCCGATCTTCCAAACATCAACAACAAACACGCAGTTCAAGAGTTGATCGCCGGCCAAAGGATAACAAACAAGACACTTCTTGGATCTAATCGCCTCACTGATCGAGTTCCAACCGCAATGTGTGAGGAAACACCCAACAACCTTATGTTGCAACACTTGTACTTGTGGTGCCCAAGCTACAACTTTTCCTCTACTAGAAACTCTCTCCTTAAACCCGACGGGTAGCCCGTCAACCCATTTAGGCCCGAGGGCCCATAAAAATGGCCTATCTAAAGCCTCTAGTGATAGTGCTAGTGATTTTACCTTGCCTTTGTCACTTGGGTTGAACCATGTCCCGAATGAGACGTATAAAACGGAATCGGGTTTTTGGATGGATAACCAATCCATGCAGCCTTCATCCTCGATCCAAAAGGTTAGATTGCGGGTTGGTTTTGGAATTTGGTCGTGTTTCTTGAGAAGACCGATTGGGTAGATTGTTGGGTTGTGTTCAAAATTTGATTTGGTGGTTTGTAGTTCGTTTGGATAGGAATTGACGAGAAGCCATTGAAGATATTTTGTCCGGTTTAATGCTCGGACCCAAAATTTGAATTTCGATTGTTGTTCGGTTAGTGACCCGATTAACCATGGGAGATCTTCGGTGTTGATGGTTGGTAGATCATTTTGAAGTGATATTAGTCCTTGCTGTATTGGAATGCCTGTGATAAAAAATAAAGGTAAACGAAAAAAATAATCAGACGAACTTAACAACGTATACAAAAACATTGGGTTTCTAATGTGTTTTATGAATAACAGAATAATTTATCAAAATTATGGGTCCTATCTTATGTTTTTACATGCAAGGTATAACAATTTAAAAAAATATTACTGTTAAGGAATTTTCTAGGAAAATTAGATGAAAGGAACATTTTATTTATTAAAATAATAAAATTTCTTTTGATTCAGATATTATGCTGTGATCTTGTAGTTATGAAATTCTAAGTATATCTTTAATTATATTAGATTTTAAATGTTATAATTAAAATATAAGAACTGAAATTATAATTTAGATATTATTTTGTAATAAAATATATAAAGTACAACCCATTTTATATTTTAGACAGATATAAATCCATTAAACAAGCCGCCTATTTGGAAGTGAACCCGGTACACTTTTCGGCTCACAACTACTAAAACATTTTCTATGATAAATAATATTAATTTTAAAACTCATAGACTTTTTCCAGACAATCATATTGTAACAAGTTTGTCATTGTCATAATGTCATACACACTCTATTACATATATTTTATTTAAAACGATCGTTTTCTCTAGTTCAAAAATAAAAGGTAATGCGCATAGTGGTGGGCCTCATGACATATGTTTTTAATTGGTAAAATAATTCGAATTATCATATTATCCGTATGTTATATTTACTGTAAATTGTTCTTTAACACATTGGAACGAAATATCTGACAATTGACACATCAGGAAGCAAATTAAACCATATATATATATATATCCTGGATTATCAGACTTGGCATCCTAATCCTGAAATTATTATTTAATCTCCTCAACCTCAATGAAGACCTATTTTATCGAGGCCTTTGAAATCTCTCCGATTCAAATAACCAAGATCACGTCCTACGACTATCCACTTCGTGTCCAAATTCTCCTCTTCTTCAGTTTTCCAAAAATGTCAGGCTTCGTCAAATCTAGAATAATTCGAGGCCTGAAATTAAAATTGAGTTCTCAATTGAGCAACAGCCACCGCCACCACGGAAAATGGCGGTGTTCTTCGCCAGTTCTTACAAACCTGGATTTCAATATGGGTACTTCGATAAGCCCTTTCGCTTTTCGGCGTTCGGAATCCACCATAGCCCAAACTGTACAGAAGTACAGAACCATGTTCATAATGGCGCCGAGAATGGCGATCACCAGGTCTGTGTTACTTTTCTCACCCTAAATTTGTCTACTCTAATAAGCAATTATGCTTTCACGTCTCCACGTCTCCACGTTTTTAATTCGTAAAATAATTCTAATTATCATATTATATGCATGTTTAATAATCACTCCATGATTTTCATGATCATTTTCATTCACACATACTTTTTATTTATTTATGCGTTTCCTAAAGAGCGTCTTCGTTATTACAGATCTTGGATTTTCCAATCGGAAAGGTAAAGATCACTCGTAACCTAACCTTTGTGTCTGAAAAAAGCGAAAAACGGCGACTTTTTAATAAATTCTTGAAAGATGAGAAAATTACCGGTTCGATCGATGATTCCATCCTGGAGCAACTCCGGTATAGCGGCGATCAACCGATAAGTAGCGAGCATAGCACACCAAAATCCGGCGGTCGGCACGTCACATCTGGAAGCAACGTCAAACAGCGAAGACATCAACAAATCAGCCACCAGACAAGCCACCGTATCTCCACCGTCTTGTAAGTCGCGTATCATTCGCTCTAAATGCGCCGGGATGACGTTCTCCATTGCTTTCTCAATTTCAAAAAACCCCTTCGGCCCTTCCTCTAATCCGTCCGGAATTGATATGATCTGGTGATCTGGCAGAACAGCTTCGTCTCCCTGCACCCTCGGCTTCGCCTTGAATTGACGGTGGAGAAACTCAGGCAAGATCATGATCGGATGGAAGCCGAGAGCGGGGAGAGAGGCGGCGAAGTTGAGCATGGGTGTCACGTGACCTTGTGCTGGGTATGGAACCAGTAATATCACCTTTTGCTTCTTTTCCACTTTCATATTTGCTTGTACCATTGTAGACCAGAGTTTTTGGATGCCTTTGTTAGTTTCCTCTCTTATATTTTTAGCCTTACTGTACATAGCATTTATAGGTGTGACTCTAAGGGGTAGGTTAAGGGTGTCAGTTTTTTTTTTCCTTTTTTTCCATTATTATAAAAGTAATTGTTTATTTTTTTCTTTTTCTAAATATTTGTTACCTTTTTTTAACCAAACACTAATTTGAGATATTTTAATAATGTTCAACTAATTAGAAGTGATACATGTGTATCACTTTGATACACATGAATATATGACATGGTGGAAACAAGGGGATGTATAACCAATAGTAGGATAATTAGGCAATTAAGTTGAATCATGTATCATCTGATACATGCATAGTCAGGTCAATAAGTTTATAAAAGATCAGCAATATATTATGACCAAAAAAAAGATCATCTATATATATTTAGAGTCCATTTTGCAACATTATTACTTAATTTTATTAGGAGGATTATTTGGAGTTAGATTATTTTGGTAATATATGAATAAAAACTAATTCAATTATATTTAAAATTATTAATTCTTTAACGAGATTATTTGGAAGTATAATCCCAAAATAATATCTCATTTCAATCCTATAATAACTTAATCGACAATAGGAATAGCTTACTGAACTTATATATTAGGTTGCGGGTTTTTATATTATCGATGTGGGATAAAAGGTTATCTCCACAACAAAGACTAAATTGTCATGTATCTGCTATAATATATTGAGAATCAAGAATGTTTCATCGAGCGTCTGCATATGTTTTGAACTTATCACTTTAGAGTATGGACATGAACAATAATACCATGAAAAGCCATATGAGAATCTCCAAAAATCTTCTATAAGAAGATTTCTAATAAAGCGAGAGCATCAGCTACTATGTTAACTTCCGGGAAACATACTTGGAACGAACTTCTTCGAAATTTTGTAGGAACGACATGATTTGTCCGACAAAATCATTGTTTGTCTAGAGGATTATATTCCAAATCCCTAAAGTACAATTGATTACATTTAGGTTGTCCCCTTAAATTTTAATTTTCCGTAAACTAAATTTTTTTTTTTAATCTAGTTAACCCTTTAAGTAGGATTACTAACCCTGCATTCAAATATTGTCATGTTCGGTATTCTTCCAAAATCTACTCTAAGGATCGCCGATCAACTTATATTGAAAATTAAGTTTAACAACATATATAGGAGGGCCGGTTTTTCATGAAATTTATACTCTTTAGTATTAGTAGGTTAGATTTTATTATCATTTTTTTCCTACAAAATCAGGTATCCAGCAGTAGGTATAAAGCACTAAGAATACTTTCTAAAATCCATCGACATAATTCACACGTTAAACGTTACACAAGATGAAGTATAACAACACACTCGAAAACATAATTAATTAGCTGAAATGTTCAACTTATTAGTAAAATCAACTACATTATCCATCATTGTGACTCTTGCTTCTGCTCCCACGAATTCATCATTAAGCTTTACGATCCGGTTCTTCATTCTACCATCACTTAGTACCCGATTCACATTGTCATTCATCTCTCGACAATCAAAACTCGCAATCTTCAACCCGATCTTCCAAACATCAACAACAAACACGCAGTTCAAGAGTTGATCTCCGGCCAAAGGATAACAAACAAGACGCTTCTTGGATCTAATCGCCTCAGTGATCGAGTTCCAACCGCAGTGTGTGAGGAAACATCCAACAGCCTTATGTTGCAACACTTGTACTTGTGGTGCCCAAGCTACAACTTTCCCTATATTAGAAACTCTCTCCTTAAACCCGACGGGTAGCCCGACGGCCCATTTAGGCCCGAGGGCCCATAAAAATGGCCTATCTAAAGCCTCTAGTGATAATGCTAGTGATTTTACCTTGCCTTTATCACTTGGGTTGAACCATGTCCCAAATGAGACGTATAAAACGGAATCGGGTTTTTGGATGGATAACCAATCCATGCAGCCTTCATCCTCGATCCAAAAGGTTAGATTGCGGGTTGGTTTTGGGATTTGGTCGTGTTTCTTGAGAAGACCAATTGGGTAGATTGTTGGATTGTGTTCATAATTTGATTTGGTGGTTTGTAGTTCGTTTGGATATGAATTGACGAGAAGCCATTGAAGAGATTTTGCCCGGTTTAATGCTCGGACCCAAAATTTGAATTTAGATTGTTGTTCGGTTAGTGATCCGATTAACCATGGGAGATCTTCGGTGTTGATGGTTGGTAGATCATTTTGAAGTGATATTTGTCCATGCTGTATTGGAATGCCTGTGATGAAAATATATGTAAAAAAAAAATTACAGACGGACTAAACAACATATACAAAAATAATTTAGTAATTAATTATAATGGAAAGCATCAAATTGACACGTTGGTGGATATATATGTTGAGTTTGATCATAAAGTGTTTATGTACTCGTATTCACACTATCCAACTTTACAAGCAATATGTTTAGGACTTTAATATAGTTTCGGCTTGTTCACACTAACTAGCAATGTCTGCAGGTTTATGACATGTTTATTTTAATGAAAAAGTGTTCTTATTGGTTTTTAGATTTTTTTTTATAATATGAAATGTGTTTAAAACAGATTTTTATTAAAAAAATACGATGGGGTCAAGAGAGGGTAGTTTAAGAATATTCTACTGTATAATCTAAAAAATAATTATATATAAAAAAGTTGTCGTTCATTAATTTTTTAAACCTCAAAAAAATCACATTGTGTTTCTAATGTGTTTTATGAATAATTTATCAAAAATTTGGGTCTTATCTTCTTTTTTACTTGGCAAGGAATAAAAATAACATTTACAAAAATATTACTGTTAAATAATTTTTCCAGGAAAATTAGATGAAAGGAGCATTTTATTTATAAAAAAAAAAAAAAAATTGATTCAGATATTATGACGTGGTCTTGTAGTTATCAAAATTCTAAGCATAGTTATAAATATTACATTTTAAATGTTATAACTAAAATATTAAAACTGTTATTATAATTTAAATATTATTTTGTAATAAAAAATATAAGTACAACCCATTTATTTATTTTTAGATATACAAAATCCATTAAACAAGCCGACCATTTGAAAGTGACCCGCCAATACACTTTTCGGCTCACAACTACTAAAACGTTTTCTATGATAAATGGTATTAATTTTAAAACCTATAGACTTTTTCAAACAATCATATTGTAATAAGTTTGTCATTGTCATAATGTTATACACACTCTATTACATATATTTTATTTAAAACGATCGTTTTCTTTAGTACAAAATTAAAAGGTAATGTGCATAGTGATGGGCCTCATGACATATGTGTTTAATTGGTAAAATAATTCGAATTATCATATTATCCGTATGTTATATTTACTGTAGATTGTTCTTTAACACATTCGAACGGAAATATCTGACAATTGGCACATCAGGAAGCAAATTAAACCGAATATATATATATATATATATATATATATATATATATATATATATATATATATATATATATATATATATATATATATATATATATACTCCGGCCACTTGACGCAGTGAATGCACACATATTTAAGTGCAACTATCTTGTGCAACTACCTTCAAGACATTGTCTTCAATTTTTTAATAAATTCTTGAAAGATGAGAAAATTACCGGTTCGATCGATGATTCCATCCTGGAGCAGCTCCGGTATAGCGGCGATCAACCGATAAGTAGCGAGCATAGCACACCAAAATCCGGCGGTCGGCACGTCACATCTGGAAGCAACGTCAAACAACGAAGACGTCAACAAATCAGCCACCATACAAGCCACCGTATCTCCACCGTCTTGTAAGTCGCGTATCATTCGCTCTAAATGCGCCGGGATGACATTCTCCATTGCTTTCTCAATTTCAAAAAATCCCTTCGGGCCTTCCTCTAATCCATCCGGAATTGATATGATTTGGTGATCTGGCAGTACAACTTCGTCTCCTTGCACCCTCGGCTTCGCCTTGAATTGACGGTGGAGAAACTCAGGCAAGATCATGATCGGATGGAAGCCGAGAGCGGGGAGAGAGGCGGCGAAGTTGAGCATGGGTGTCACGTGACCTTGTGCTGGGTATGGAACCAGTAATATCACCTTTTGCTTCTTTTCCACTCTCATTTTTGCTTGCACCATTGTAGATCGGAGTTTTTGGATGGCTTTGTTAATTTCTTGGCTGACATTTTTAGCCTTCCGGTACATAACATTTATAGTTGTGACTCTAACGGGTAGGTGAAGGGTGTCAGTTTTTTTTTTCCTTCTTTTTTTCATTATTCAAAAAGTAATTGATTTATTATTTCTTTTTCTAAATATTTGTTACCTTTTTAACCAAACACTAATTTGAGATATTTTAATAAGGTTCAACTAATTAGAAGTGATACCTGTGTATAACTTTGATATACATGAATATATGACATGGTGGAAACAAGGGGATGTATAATCAATAGTAGGATAACTAGGCAATTAAGTTGAATCATGTATCATCTGATATACATGCATAGTCAGGTCGATAAGTTTATAAAAGATCATCTATATATTATGACCAAAAAAGATCATCTGTATATATTTAGGGTCCATTTTGCATTATTATTATTATTATTATTATTATTATTATTATTATTATTATTATTATTATTATTATTAATATTTGAGTTTATTAGAAAGATTATTTGAAGGTAGATTATTTTGAAATTATTTGAATAAAAACTAATTCAGTTATATTTGAATAACGGAAAAATAACCCAAAATAATATCAACTATTAACATTGAGCCGAAAATTATACCAACTTTGAAAATGACTAGGAGCGATACAAATTATCAATGCATTTACCAAAAATAATACGTTTTACCTTTCCGGTAAAAAACTTAACTCCGACGATGACGTGGAAGCCAGAATATTACATGTCACATCATAATATTTGGATGATGGGTATTATGTGGATTTTATTTTAAATAAAATAACTTAGAGTTACTTCTTCTATTACCAAATAGTTTTTGGATAACGCTATGTTCTTCTGTCAGTATCCGACTTCGACAATATCCAATTGGATATCTAGTAGATCCAACCAATTGTTACCTCGATTGCCTAATCACTTTAATTACAAAATCTCGATCTATTGTTTCAAGAAAAATAAAACCTTAATCAGATAAATATCAATTAACTCGTTATTTGAAATTTCGATTTTTCGAGACGAATTATTAAAGGTAAAGCTTAATAGAATACGTTTACTAATCCGGTCACCTTAGTGGAAACCAACACCACTATTGAAATCCTACAAAAAAATACCAGGCTTCTTCGCCGCTTGAACTCGGAAACTTGAACTCGGAAATCGCCACTTGAACTCGGAGACTTAATTACAACTAACCACCACTATATATGTAAAGTTCACAATCTCCCCTTACCAACATCACAACGCACCAGATCTGGAAATACAAAGAGAACAAGAACAGCGAATCCCCGGATCTTACTCAGGCTTCTTCGACGAGCCCCGAAAAAAGTGGAAAAATATAATAAGAAATGAAGTAGTATAAATTATAAATAAATAAAAACAATAAGAAAAAGGCATTTAACCTTCTTCTGACACCCTTGTAACGTTGAAGTGTAAAAGAAACATGTATTATAAGACCCTAATTTTAAATTTACATGTACTAATCAAAATTTTAAATTTACATGTAGTTTAATTAGATTTATATTGTATATTCGTAATTGACAAAAATATGGTATAAATAACTCTTATGATACCGGAAAATATCATTTATATTTTACAATATAATAGTTCATGTCTACAGTAGTTCATAATTAAAATTGTTCGTACTTTATCAAGTACTAGTTTAGTACTCGTATCTTGCACGAGATTTGTAAAAATTCGATCCAAAATTTTTGAATTATAAATAAAGTATTGTTAGTTATACAAAAAATATATATAATTTTAAATAATATATAATATAAAAGAAGAAATAAATATATCTAAAATGTAAAAACTAAAAATTTAGAATAAATACTAACAAAATTATATAAAAGAAACAAATTACATAATAAGTATATATGTATATGTAAAGACTAAAGGGCTGTAAATAATATATTAATCATTACAGTTAATGTAAAATATTAAATAAAAAAATATATAATTAAGGAATATTATACACTATAATTAAGAAATGTGGATTTTTTTCAATAATATATCCAAATATTTAGCTCAATAATTTATTTTTGGTTGTTTTTTAAAATAAAAATTTGTGTAAAGATAAAATAAGCAAGTTAAAATTGGAAACAATCTTCCATAATTAAAATTACCAAATATGCGGGTTAAGGTGAGAACGACACGTGGCAAAATCCGAAGTAGCGTAATATGGTGTCGCCAAGTGGCAAAAGATGAGGTGACTTACCGTGGGACGACAAGTGGCCTTATTCACTTCTGTTTTAGTACTATATAGTAGATTAATTTATAAAATTTACTTATACTAATCAAAATTTAAATTCACATGAAGTTTAATTAGATTTATATTGTATATTTGTAAATGAGAAAGATTATGGTATAAATAACTCTTATGATACGGAAAATATCATTCATATTTATAACATAATAGTTCAAGTCTACGTTTAATAATTAAAATTGTTCATACTTTATGATAAATATTTTAACTCAATATATTTCTCTTAAAATTAATTAATTACATTTAGTTAGAAGATAGGCGGACAACAAGTTGTGTACTACTCTTTTCTGGATATTAATTTTATAAATTGTTATTTTATTAAGTATCAAATTATAAAATTTAACACTTCATATCTAATTAAAAATTTATATTTTATAAATGTTTTCAATTGTTTAAAATGTGCATTATATTTTTATACACGTGTACATTTTAAAATATAACTTACGATACTCACATAGTTCAAAATTATAAAGATGAGAATATATATATCCCATATTTACGGGGATTTTAAGAATACCATATATGTAAATATGGATATTATGGGTGGACAAAACTAATTCGATTCGTCGGTCCGAATTAAAAAAATCCGTTGATCCGGTCTAAAAAAATCCAATATTTTGGTATTCGTTTTAATTTGTTTTAAATTCAATCCGAAAGATTTTTCGATTTAACGAATCGGATACAAAGAGGACCGCTGAATATGACATGTGGTATTTCATTCATTTTCCGTCATCATGCATTGTATTGCTTTATGAGTATTCTTTCGTTTTACTTTAACCTTATGTCACATTGAACACAATATAAAATTTAAGTATGGAGTGTTATACTCACATTTATATTTATGTTTTTCTTTTTTTTACACCTTATTTTCATACAATTTTTTTAAAAAATTTTCTCACCAACCAAAGATCAAACTTGGCAGTATACATTCCATTAGTTGCTCAGGTAAATGTCGATCAGCACTTTCTAGTTCTTCAAAGTTCAAACAGTTTAATTTCTCCCATGAACTGATTTTCTCTACATTCAAATATTTGATTTCTCCCATGAGCTAAATATAAATTGTTTTCAGTTGTTTAAAATGTGCATTATATTTTTATACATGTGTACATTTAAAAATATAACTTATACTCACATAGTTCAAACTTTTATATATATATATATATATATATATATATATATATATCTCATATTTACGAGGATTTTTAAGAATAAATATATTCAAGGACAAAGAATAACTTATATGTAAATATGGATATTATGGGTGGATAAAACTAATTCGATTCCTCGGTCCGAATTGAAAAACCCGTTAATCCGGTCTAAAAAAATCCATTATTTTGGTATTAGTTTTAATGTGTTTTAAATCCAATCCGAGAGATTTTTCGACGGATACAAATTGGGACTTTACAACTTATACATTGTATATTACTATTTACTTAACTAATTATGTCTTATAAGTGTATAAGATATAAAAATTGAGAGAATGATATGTATTTGTTATTTTGTTTAAGTTTCTCAAATTAATTTTAATATATTTTTTGATAAAGTAACCCTTTATGATATTTTACAAATATATTAGTATACTTTATCATCTTCAAATTAATACAATATCTTTTGTAAGATATTTGTTCTTGAAAAGAGAAAAAGTTGTATATTATAATTTTATACTAATATTTATATTTGATAATATATTATATTGTAAAAATCTTTGAGTTACACAAAGTAATTGTTAATATGTCTTGAATTGGGATTCTCTTTTGTTTGAGAATTTTTTATTTGACTAAGTCTTATACTTTGCGTCCAAGTATAAACCAGAATTTCATTACTTTATATATTGTAGCATTCTCTACTTCCATAACAACTTGGATAATCTGAATAACCTAATTATCATCCTTTCATTTGTATTCAGAAACACCTCAATAAAATCTCTCTAGAAAGTTGATGTAACCATTATGGGTGAAACACTATAATCTATGTGTTGTCTTTCTTGTTTGTTGAATTATGTTATTTCTTAATAATTTTGCACAACAAACTAGTATCAGAGCTTTGGGTTCTTTGGTTTTTATAATCTAGGAAAAAGATGTCTTCTTTCAACACGAAGATCAACAAGTTCACAGGGGCGAACAATTTTAGTATGTGGCAGATCAAGATGCGAGCGATGTTGAAACAAAAGGGCTTAAGGTTGTCGTTGTCAAGGAAGGAATCCGATAAGGAAAAGGGCGATGTTGTTGAGATGGACACTCGATCAAAAGGATAAGGCGCATTTGACAAACAAGTTGCTTTGGGTTCTTCGGATCAGGATACCGCAACCAAATTGTGTTCGAAACTGAAGAGTCATCGCGATGTCCCTCACCAACAAGTTGCTTCTAAAGCAACGTTTGTTAAGCATGCGAATGCAGGAAGGTACACAACTTCGTGAGCACTTAGATCACTTGACACAATTCTTCTAGATTTATGTAATATTGGTGTTAAGATTAATGACGAGGATGTTGCGTTGATTTTGTTGGTATCTTTTCCATTATCATATGAAAACTTTGTTCAATCATTTGTTGTTGAAAAAATTACTATTACTTTGGAAGACGTCTGGCCAACCCTCCATACAAGGAACTACACAAAAATGGTGTAGGGAAGGACAATTAGGCATTTGGAGGCAAGGCAAGAAAAATCAAGGAATAAGAAGGAAAAGAAGTCGTCTTCTTCAAAAGGTCATAGCCTATAAGCCTAATGACGTCTACAACTACTATAAGGAGAAAAAGCATTGGAAGAACGAATGTCCTAAGAAAAGGAAACCGCAACATTCCGGGTCTGCATCTGTTGCAAAAGATGATTTTAAATCAGACGAGGATATAACTTGGGTTGCAAGTTGACACACTTATAGGCCGATGTGTGGGTTCTTGATTTTGGAGCTTCCTATCACTTATGTCCTAACAAAGAGCAGTTTGAAACTTATAAGTAGGTAAATAGTGCATTTTCACAAGGATGATATGACTATATTATGACATATGAGACTTGGTCATATGGGTGAAAGGATATTTAAATTTTGGCAAAGGAGGACCAACCACCATAAGTTCATCGCTGAGGGTCACTCAAGAAGAGTTGGAGTAAGACCTCCACAAAGGTTTGATCAACCACCATAAGTTATGGCATATGAGACTTGGTCATATGGGTGAAAGGGGGATGTAAATTCTAGCAAAGGAAGATCAACCACCATATGTTATTCACCAGAGCTTATGTAACACCCCAAATCCGTAGGACTCGGGATGCTACTGGGCTAGGATCTCACAATGGATCCTAACCCTAGCCTGACAACAAGTTCACTGAATCTTACAACAAGGCACCAATAGATTAAAACAAAACATAAAACTGATATATATATATATATATATATATATATATATATATATATATATATATATATATATATATATATATATATATATATATACGAGTTGATTGCTGAACTTTATAAAGATAATGAACCGGGTAAATGTGTGATAACATGTTGACGTGTTTAGTATTATTTGATGTGTGTTTGTGCTCTGCATCTCTTATATATGTGTATGGTTAGCTAACGGTTTTATACCGTGTTGTAGATTCTTTGCAGGATAGAAGAGCCGCAGAGTGATCCAGAGTGGGCGATCCACTGAGGGCTCCGTACACTGGGGCGTTATCGGGGTTATGGGACCTTTTTGTTGTACAGTGTGGTTTATTTGTACTTAGCGGTACTTTGTATTACCTTTTGATGTGTATATATATCAGTTTTATGTTTTGTTTTAATCTATTGGTGTCTTGTTGTAAGATTCAGTGAACTTGTTGTCAGGCTAGGATCAGGATCCATTGTGAGATCCTAGCCCAGTAGCATCCCGAGTCCTACGGATTTGGGGTGTTACAAAGTTGGTATCAAAAGCCAGGTTGACAACAATGGCACTAGTAATCTGCGATAAAGGTCGAATAGATAACTAAATAGAACGTGAAAAGGGGTCTGACTTTTCAAAAGGTTTTGGTTTTGAAATGAGTACAAATTTTTTTTGGGATACTGTGTACGTGAGTCATCGCCCCTCTGAAGACCTCGACATTATAGATATATATAGATATTCTATTGTGATTGATTTGATATATATTTATACATACGGCATATATATAGCCTTCTAAGTTAGGTTTACGTCTTCTGCAGATGGTTCAGACTAGAGCCTTACCTGCAGCTAGACGAGGTAGAGGTAGACCCCCTCTAGGTAGAGGACGGGGTAAGACTTCCATTGTTGATCCACGTGTAGCGGAAGAGGTTCACGAGGACGTTGCTGAGAGTGTCGTTCCTGAGACTGGGAACGGCGTAGCTGGGAGACAGGGTCCACAGCGAGTCCAGTCAGATGACTCGGATTTTGTCTCCATGGGAGGACCAAAGTTTCGTGACTATATCCGGCGAGTGGAGGAGGCTGCCAGAGCAAGTAAACCTATCCCGGATCTGCCAGTACATGAGGGATCATCTGAGAGATCCCATGGGGTTACACAGGTTCCAGCTGCACCGGAACCTGTAGCTTAGACTGCTCGAGTTACAGAGGAGCATAGAGGTCCTAGACCACATACTTGGTTGAAGGCATTCCACCAGATGAGTGTACCCCCTTTCTCTGGGAAGGTGGGGCTCGAGGTTGAGTTGTGGATAGGACATGTAGACTCAACTCTAGAGTCTATAAGATGTCCACTTGACATGCAGATTGAGTTAGTGCAGACTCTGTTTAGAGATTTGGCACAACACTGGTGGAGGTTTGTACGAGTACAGGTTACCAGTTATGAGAAGATGAGGACTATGATCCGAGAGCGTTTCTGCCCTGCCTCGCTGATGAGGGAGAAAATGTGAGACTTTGTTGAGGCTGGGTTCGAGGATGTACCGGTCTCCGAGGCCATTAGGAGATTCAGGAGGAGCTGGCATTGCTGGGTCCAGCTGTACCTTTTGCAGATCAGCATGTATATTTGTTTTCCCGAAGACTGAGGGATACTACCCGGACTTATATGGCGGGATTTCATTGTGAGACTCTTATGGATTATCAGGACAGAGCTTCCGACTATGAGAGGGAGCGAGCTGGTCAGAGGAGAGCATCTCAGAACGGAGGGTCTAAGAAGAGGCAACGTACAGGGCAGACTAGTGGTACTGGTGGTGTTGCTAGTGCCGGGCGAGGCCAGAGTCGCCAGGGTTATTCCTCATCTGCACCAGTTGTAGAGAAGGGACCACAATGTTACAACTGTGGTGGTTACGGGCATATGCGGCAAGAGTGCACGAGACAGACAATGACTTGTTACATCTGTGGCAGGCTAGGTCACAGACATATTTTCTGTAGACGGGGTGGAGCTTCGTCTCAGCAGGGTTCTACTCCTGCCAGTGTAGCGGGAGGTGGACAAAGGCCACCTCAGCTGCAATAGACACAGGGACAACAGAGAGTTCCAGATCGTCCTACCACTCAGGGATCTGCTCCTGGGTTAGGTAGAGGCAGAGGTCGTGGTGGGAACACCACTAACACCAGAGGGCCACAGGGCCGAGTTTTTGAGCTGAGGAGTGTAGAGGAACCAGCTACACCGACTGTTACAGGTACCAATCTGATCCATGGTTTACCTATTAGAGTTTGTTTGATACTGGAGCTATGTCTTCTTTTGTATCCGATGCTTGTATTGAGTGTTTGAGTCTAGATACGACTGAGGGGATACCCTTTCGTATAGGGTTATCCGATGGTAGTAGGGTCAGAGGTACCCATGAGATTGTGACTGTCCCATTTCTGTAGGGACCCGTGTGTTACTAGTTGACTACTTTGTCATGCCATTAGAGCATGAAGAAGTCATACTAGGTATGGATTGGATGGATAGACATTCTGTAGTCTTAGATGTAGGTAGGAGGATTGTTACCCTCTCTACCGAGTTAGGACAGATAGAGGTTTTCCGTGGTTGGAACCTTGGAAAATCTGGCATGGTTATCAGTGCGATACGAGCAGCTAGACTGTTTACACAAGGTTGTGAGGTCTTCTGGTGTTATGCCATGAAGGAGGGGGAGAGTCCAACATTAGAGGATATCCCAGTGGTATGTGAGTTTGCAGATGTGTTTGCTGAGCCGTCCAGTTTGCCGCCTCAGAGGAGTGTGGACTTTGGTATCGAGTTAGAGGCTGGTACAAGACCGATCTCGAAGGCCCCATTTCGGATGGCGCCTGTTGAGATGTTGGAACTGAAGAAGCAACTCGAGGAGTTGGTCGAGAAGGGTTTTATTCGCCCTAGTATATCTCCATGGGGAGCACCTGTCCTCTCCGTACGAAAGAAGGACGGATCTTTGAGATTGTGCATAGATTACAAAGAACTGAACAAGGTGACCATTAAGAACAAGTATATACCCATTGCCGTGTATGGATGACTTGTTGGATCAGCTTCAGGGAGCGACAATATTTTCCAGGATTGATCTGTGATAACATGAATTATCGACCTAGTTTAGTAGAGCATATAGTTAGTTTTCCCTTTTCCCGCATGCATGTTTTAGCCTTAAGTTGTGTTCTTTATACTTGTTTAATGCAACTTTGCGAGTATAGATGTCTACACACACTTTTGGTGTCTTTGTAGGTATTTTGGCGTGTTTTGGAGCTAAAACGATGCATTTGAGGATCAGGACTCGGGATGGACGCTTAGGAGCGATCACGCAGGCACGGGAAAGGAGGAAAAGACGAGCCAAGACGAAACGCACGAGATTGGAGCAATCTCGGTCGAGATCCACATGATCTCGGCCGAGATCCGAGCCATCTCGGCCGAGATCCGAGCCATCTCGGCCGAGATCCGAGCCATCTCGGCCGAGATCCGAGCCATCTCGGCCGAGATTCGAGCCTGCTCGACCGAGACACCATATCAGAAGTTTCTGTCGATGCATCTCGGTCCCCATCTCGGTCCCGATCTCGGCCGAGATTTGTTCCATCTCGGCCGAGATTTTTCACATTTGACCGAGATTTCCGACCGAGATTTCGTCAACGCTGGATCACGAAGCAAATCTCGGCCCCGACTTTCAAAAATCTCGGTCACCGACCGAGATTCCTGTTCGCCGATTTATTTCGTTAATTTTCGGATTCGTTTTAGAGCAACCTGTTGCGGGATATAAAAGCAAAGCCCTAAATGATTTCCGGGGTTTCCCGTTTCATTCAAATTTCGAGCTCCTTTGGAGAGAGCTTTTTCCCCTTTTCTTCTCCCTTGGCCCTAGGCCATTGTTGGCCATTGTTGAACTTGTTGAAGCTTGGAGAAACTTCGCGAATATTGGGGAATTTGACGTTTTGCTAATCCTCTATCAATAAAGCTGAGTTTCTTCTTTAATCTCTATTTTAGATTCTTGTTTATGCATTCTCTCTTGAATCTCTTGAATTGATTGAATTGATTGGATTGATAATTGCTTCTTCCATTGAATTGCTTGGGTTGATGATTGTTTCTTTCATTGAATTGAGTGGATTGATGGTTGCTTTTGAAATGTCGATTGTTGGCTAAAACTCGTGTGGATCCAAGGTGAATTGGGATTCGTTATTACCCGGACTATGACGGAATTGTGCTTATTGCTTGGTTTAAGTAGCTTTGAATTCTATGGTTGGCCTGTTCTTAAACCTAGTTAGAATTATTCTAGCTAGTAACCTAAACCGGAATTGAGACCTACCCGGTAATGTTCCGTTTGAATACTTGAGTGTTCGACATAGGTAATAGAGGTGGAAACCTCTATTGGGTTGAGTGTGCCTAGATTCTGTCCTAAGTAGGGTAATACCTGAGACTTACCCGGTAATGGTTTACCTTTCCCTTAGTTCGGAATTTGGTTTGTTTAGAATTTCCTACCTTGAGACTTACCCGGTAATAGGTAGTTGGTTTGGAACTAGATAGTCTTGAGACTTACCCGGTAATAGACTATCAGTTTAGAAACGTTCTTCCCTGAAGTTTGAACAAATCTGTTATTTAATTGCGAACTTTACAGAAAACCCTCCAAACCTCATTTGATCTTTCTTCCCTTCTTTTCCAACCTCGTTCTTTTATTTTGATTTACGCTATCTGTGATCACATCTGCATTCCAAACATTTAGTCCCTGAGTTCAACCTTGGAATACTTACCCTAACTGTAATTTACCCATACATTGTGGGTTCGCTACAAATTCGGTGTTTATTTCTTGTTTATAAATTTAAAACATACCGTGTTTTTACTAACCTGTGAGCTTTTATCATTCTTGATAAAAGTTTACAGAGGCGTGAAAATAGCGAACAATCTGCGTTTAGGATATCACCAGCTGAGGGTGAGAGAGCAAGATGTGCACATGACAACATTCCGGACCAGATATGGACACTACGAGTTTGTAGTGATGCCATTTGGGCTTACGAATGCCCAACAATTTTTATGGAGTTGATGAATAGTATCTTCATCGACTTCGTGAATCAGTTTGTGGTGATCTTCATCGATGACATTTTGGGGTACTCTCGCAGCAGAGAGGAGAATGCAAGACAACTGAGGATTGTATTACAAGTTCTGCGAGATAGAGAACTTTATGCTCAGTTCTCTAAGTGCGAGTTTTGGGTACCAGAGGGTACAGAGGATTTTGTGGGGTACAGTGATGCATCAAAGCTAGGCTTGGGATGTGTATTGATGTAGTGGGAATTGAATAACCGCTAGCGTAGGTGGCTTGAGCTGATCAAGGATTTTGATCTGGAGATGTTGTATCATCCAGGGAAGGCGAACGTTGTCGCCGACGCCCTGAGCAGGAAGACGCCTTGAGAGCAGGCGATTGTGAGACTGACAGTTCAGCAGCAGTTACAGAGGAATTTGATCTGGTTAGAGTTGGACATTCAGTTTCCTGATGAGGATGCCCGGTTGAGTACTTTAGAGGTTCTTCCTAATCTGTTGAACGAGATTCAACAGAAGCAGGAGACCTGCCTGACACTAGTGAGGATACGAGATAGGATGTCTCGGGATGAGGCACCACAGTTCCTGCTAGAATCAGATGGAGTTTTGAGACGCCGCGGTCGCGTCTGTGTACCTACTGATACAGAGCTGAGACAGAGGATTTTATAGGAGGCTCACGGTACACCTTACTCTGTACATCCATGTACGAGTAAGATGTATCAAGACTTGAGACGTTTATATTGGTGGGGAGCACTGAAACCCGATGTAGCCAGATTTGTGGCTCAGTGTGCGACCTGCCAGCAGGTCAAGATAGAGCATTGCAGACCAGGAGGTGAACTCCATCCACTTCCTGTTCCACAGAGGAAATGGGAGGACGTCACCATGGATTTTGTGACTGGATGGAGGCTGAGCCGGAGTTTTGATGTCATCTGGGTCATAGTGGACAAATTGACGAAGACGGCACGTTTCATTCCTATTAGAGAGACATGGCCGGTGAGCAGATTAACTGAGGAGTACACTAGGCAGATAGTGAGACTCCATGGTGTACCGAGGACGATCGTCTCAGACAGAGATGGACGATTTACCTCGAGGTTTTGGCAGCAGATTCAGATTGTCCTGGGGACGAGTTTGCACTTTACTATTGCGTTTCATCCTCAGACAGATGGTCAGTCAGAGATGACCATTCTGACCCTGGAGGATATGTTGCGAGCTTGTGTGTTGGATTGGGGACAAGTGTGGACTGATCATCTCCCACTTGTTGAGTTCTCATACAAAATCAGCTGGCATGCATCGATTGGGATGGCCCCATATGAGGCACTGTATGGACAGAGATGTCGTACACCGTTATGTTGGGATGAGCAGAGCAGTGTTAGTGGTTTGACACCTGATCAGATTCAGGATGATGTGGCTCGAGTAGCACTGATTCGAGAGCGGATGCTGAATGCCCAGAGCCGTCAGAAGTCATATGTTGATGGGAGGCGTAGACCTCTAGAGTTCAGAGTAGGCGCCCATTTGTGGCTGAGAGTGTCTCCGACACGAGGTGTTAGGTGTTTTGGCATTAAGGGGAAGTTGAGCCCCGATATATCAGACCGTTCGAGATTCTGGACCAGGTTGGGAGCGCAGCTTATAGGTTAGCCTTGCCTCCGAGATTAGAGGGTGTTCACCCTGTGTTTCACGTGTCTCAGCTGAGGGAGTACATACCAGATCCGAGAATTATCGTGAGTTATGATGATTTGGTGGTTGAGCCGGACCACACTTTTGTTGAGCATCCGATTGCAGTCTTAGAACGAGGTATGAGACGCCTGCGTTCGAAGGACATTCCTATGCTGAGGATACAGTGGTTGAGACGAGGACCCGATGAGGCTACATGGGAGACTGAGGATAGTATCTAGAGGAACTATCTAGAGTTTTATGCCGAGATAGATGTACCAGTAGGATCGACGAGTAGATCTTAGTACTATCTTGGTGTTGTTATGCTTATGTGCTTATATGCTATGATGTGTTTATATTCATACTAGCTTTGATGTGATATATGATCTTATTAGATCTTGTTGTGCTAGTATGATTATTGTTTATAGCTGGAGATGGCTCTTTCCTCCATGCTATTGTGATACGTTTAGGATTCAGCTGAAGATGGGTATTCTTCCATGCTATTTTGATGGACATAGTGTTACTGGAGATGTTTTTCCTCCATGCCTTTCTGTTATGAGTATGATACGGCTAGAGATGTGATTTCTCTATGCCTTGTGATGTGTTTATGGTTTGGCTAGAGATGGTTTTCCTCTATGCCCTGGATAGTGTTTTGTTGCTAGAGTTGATGGTTTCCTCCATGCTTATGTTTGAGGTTATAGAGAGAGTTATACCTCGGCTTGTGAGTCCGAGTGGTTTGAGGATTTTACAAGTTTCGGGACGAAACTTGTTTTTAGGGGGGTGAAGTGTAAGAGCCTTAGTCTTTGGGAGCTAGTTTAGCCTTAGCCGCCCCCGCAGGTCTGTGAGGCCGCCCCTGCGGCTCCTCTGTTGTTCCGCCCCTGCAGCCAGGAAACCCGCTCTTGCGGTTTCCGGCGGCTGCAGCCGGTTTTGTTGACTCCTTTGACCCGTGCTTTACTCTTTGCCTTACTTCTTTCTTTTCCTTGCTGAGCAAGGGTTTCCTTCTTCACTTTTCAATCCAGCCTTTCATGTCCTCCTTGCTTCTCCTTCTCTCCATCTTGAGCTTGATCTTTTCTTCCTTAGAGTTGATAGAGTTGTGTGTGGATGATGATGATGTTGTTGCTGAGCTTGAGAGCTAGTAGAGGTGCTGTCTTGGAGCAATTTCGTGCTTAGGCCACAGCTGTGGTATGTCTCTCTTGCTTCTTTTTTCTTTCTTCTTCCTTGTTCTTCCTTCATTAGCTTAGGATTAGATGATTGAATGTAGGTTAATGTTGGAATGTGTATGTTTATGCATGTGTGTGAATCTGGAATGATAAAGACGTGATTGAATCACGAGAAGAGCCGAAGAGGAATCACGGGTTCACGTTCTGCACAGACGCCGCAACCGTGCCTGGAAGTCGCCGCCCCTGTGGAATCCGTGCCGCAGCGCCCGCGCCAGCGCCGTGCCTGCGTTGCCTGCAGCCTTGTCACCGCGCCCGCGGCTAAGTTCCGCCGCGCCTATGGGTTACTTGTTCCGCCCCTGCGTCTCTTGTGTCACGCAGGTGCGTCTTGTCCCGGATCTACCTAGAGTTAGGTAGATCCTTTCCTTTCCTAGTATGAGCGGTTTAGTAGCATGCTAGGTATGTGTATGAGGATAGAATGATGAGGATGTGATATATATGTATGCCGGTTATGGCTTTGAGGTTTCAGAGTTAGGATATGATCCTTATGGATCCCTTGGGTCTAGGTGTGACCCCTGTTACGAATATGAGTTGATAAATGGTTATGCCTTGTTATTAGGCAGTGTTGATCTCCAGAGTTGGAGCCGATCGGGTTTGAGATTACTTCGAGGTTGAGGTAAGTCTATAGGACTTACTTAGCTACCATCCTTATATTGGATGTGTGCATGAGTGGTGTATGTGTTATCTGCTTTATAGCATGAGATATGTTGATTACCGACCTATGGTATAGTGATTGCCCATTGTAGGGCTTGACAGCTGTTCCTTTCATCCCTTTGGAGTCTAGGCGGTTCTCTGTGGTTGGGTCAGACTTGGTAAATGGTTGGCCACTCTCCATTCCCTCTGGTTATACGGGTGAGTGTGACCAGGGACCACTCCAGCTGCCATGAGCATCCAGAGGCGAGGGTTATATTCATCGTGTCACATATGTTCATATATATATATATATATATATATATATATATATATATATATATATATATACGAGTTGATTGCTGGACTTTATAAAGATAATGAACTGGGTAAATGTGTGATATCATGTTGACGTGTTTAGTATTATTTGATGTGTGTTTGTGCTCTGCATCTCTTATATATGTGTATGGTTAGCTAACGGTTTTATACCGTGTTGTAGATCCTTTGCAGGATAGAAGAGCTGCAAAGTGATCCAGAGTGGGCGATCCGCTGAGGGCTTCGTACACTGGGGCGTTATCGGGGTTATGGGACCTTTTTGTTGTACAGTGTGGTTTAATTGTACTCAGCGGTACTTTGTATTACCTTTTGATGTATATATATATATATATATATATATATATATATATATATATATATATATATATATATATATATCAATTTTATGTTTTGTTTTAATCTATTGGTGACTTGTTGTAAGATTCAGTGAACTTGTTATCAAGCTAGGGTCAGGATCCATTGCGAGATCCTAGCCTAGTAGCATCCCGAGTCCTACGGATTTGGGGTGTTACAACTTAGTTGAGGGTCATTCAAGAAGAGTTGGAGTAAGACCTCCACAAAGGTTTGATTTTGAAGATATGGTTGATTATGTTCTACAGGTTGATAAAGAGGTGAATACTCATGAACGATCCACCTATAGAGAAGTTGTTTTCGGGTCTGAAGATATACAATGGTTTGTTGCAATGGGAGATGGAGTCACTTCATAAGAATCGGACTAGGAAGTTAGTCATACCACCTATTGAAGGGATGTCACATATTGAAGGGATCAAGTATAAGACTCAAGTTGTTTTTCATCAGAGAGAGGGAGTGAATTACAATGAGATTTTCTAGCCGGTAGTCAAACATACCTCTATCAGAGTGTTACTATCAATAGTTGCATATCAAGATCTAGAGCTCGAACAACTTGATGTAAATACATCTTTCTTACATGCAGAGTTAGAAGAATAAATATCACGATTCAGACGGATGGTTTCCATGTTCTAGGAAAAGAAAATTATGTCTACAAGTTGAAAAAGTCTTTATATAGACTTAGGTAGTCTATGAGGCAGTGATACAAGAGGTTTGACAACTATATGATAAAGATTGGTTACAACAAGAGTGCTTATGATTGTTGTGTGTACTACAACAAGTTGAAAGATGGTTCTCTCATCTATAGCGTGTCGTACGTAGATGATATGCTAATAGCTGCAAATAACAAGTTTGACATTTAGAAACTGAATGGTCTCCTAAGTGTTGAGTTTGAGATGAAGGATTTGGTAGCAACTCGAAATTTTTTAGGAATAGTTAGAGATACGGGTCATAAAAAGCTTTTCTTATCACATAAAGACTATATTGAAAATGTATTGTCAAGATTCGGAATGTCATCGGCCAAACCTATTGATACATATCGGCGTGTCATCAAGTCCTCATCGTAAATCTTCGTTCAAACTCATATCGGCGTGTTATCATGGCTAATAAAATAAGGAGAAATGAAGGGAGGAGGTCCATCAAGTCCTCATATCATCCTTCCGCTCATACCTACCCTATGACACTAATCAACTTGCGTCGTAGGGTCTAAAACTTACCCTAAGACGCTAATCAACTTACACCCTATTATCCAAAACTTAACCTAGGCCACTAATTAACCTGTGCCCTAAGGCCCAAAACTTACACTAATCAACCTGTGTCCTAGGGCCTAAAACTTACCTATGATGCTAACCAACCTGCGTCCTAGGACCCAAAACTTACTTTGGGACGCTAATCTACCTGCGTACTAGGGCCCAACTTACCTGTATCGATGCTAACATAATGAAGGGAGGAGGTCCATCAAGTTCTCATTTCATCTCTTTGAGTTTTTATTGTTCAAGCTTAGAGGTGTTGAATTACACCTCTAACTTGAGGGTAGTGCTAGATTATTGGGCCATACAATGGGCCGTATATTTGAACTTATCCCTATATTTGTTAGTTTATCTTTATCCTTAAGCTTATGCCTTTATTTGTTAGTTTATCTATATCTTTTGATTTATTCCTTTATTTGTTAATTTATCTTTATCTTATTTTATTATTATCTTGCCTTTTACTCTTATTACAACTAATTTGTCCGATCAATAAATAAATAAATAAACCTTCAGTTCACAAATCTCTACATTGCTTAAAAGAGATTTAATGTTGTATGTCTGTATTCTAGAAGAAAAAAAATTATCTATTAATTTGATCCATATTTTATGTATCGAAGAGACGAGGAGAAAGATTTACGCTACTTAATTAAGTTTAGCACTTAGATTTGATTATTTAGGAACGTTATGCCTTCTTGAGAAGAAGTCAGAGATTTTCATTTATCTAATTGTGCTTTAAATTAGATCATTACAAATATCTTTGTCGACTTCTCCAGTCAGGCTCCAAGTTATTTTTCTAAGTCATTTGTTAAAGAAATTTTCAAGTTCTTATGAAGTCTCTCTTCATTGTTTTGGATAATTTTTGTTACCCGAAAAGCAGATTTGGTGTAGCTAAACTTTTGGCCCGAGACTTCTAAGTACTTTAAAATCATATAGATAATTATGTTACTTGTCTTAGAAGAAGCTTTCGAAAGCTAATAATGTTATTTGTAAAGACTAAGGGTTCGTTTGGTATCGCAAGGAATCATTCTCGGTAACAGAATGATTTCAAATCAATAAAAAACTATATTTGTTTAGAGGTCTTTTTACACATAAAAGTGGCAAAATTATTTTTATTTTCATTCCTTCTCCTTAACCGTGTTCATTCCGTTTCCATTCCATCACTCCAACCAAAAAAAATACTTCATAAACGTACTCATTGGATAAAAAACAAGGAATTTTCTATTGTTATTGCATAACAATTGTTGGTTTCTGGTTATAACACTTCAATAATAATGTTGAACAACTGTAGAAAAAGGGGTCGCCTTACCTAGTCATTTTTTTCCCTTCCGAAATACATGTTATATTGGTTAATTATTTATTAAAATGGAAAAGTTACCATCAAAATGCATTCAAAAATACATTTCTAAATGTTTCTAAAAAAAATGTTATATGGAGTTGATTTTATTTTAGTCCGCATTATTCGAAACGGAAAGTGCTATTGTTTTTTATTTTTTTAAATTTTATTTAATAAATTCGACAATAATCTGAGCATGTAAATACATGTTGATGGGTTTAATTATATGATAATGTAACATTGAATAATATCCGGATGAGCAAGACCACAATCCAATCTTATATATATTATAGGAGTAGCAAATCTTGTTACGTATCACGCAGAATACTCACTGTCACGTGTCATTTTATCATTTAATCACAATCTACCAAAATATTAATTAAGTTTATTCATTACAAAGTTATTTAACGAAATATTAAAATTAAATCTTAATTAAATTCATCCATTCCAATCACATTTTTTGTTACTTGAGATTGTGTCATTTCTTAAATTAATTTATATATAACAATTAATCTAACACCGTATTTTATCAATGTACTATTTCTATTAATATATGAATCAGTATAATAAGGGGGAGAAAAATCAAAATATAAATTATTATACAGTTAGATATTTTATTAATGTATTATATAATATTATAGGTAAAGTGTACAAATATGTATTACTTATTATCTACTCTATCTAATGACAAAAAAAAGTATATATATAATCCCTTAAAGAAATATAATAACAAATAATATTTTTATCAAAATTCCGTGCAAGGCATGGATAATACACTAGTATCTTGTATATAATTATCCTCAATTTTCGTTTTTTATTCTTATGAGTTTGTTTTCAACGCTTTTAGATCAATCAAGTTGCATTTAATCATTGATTTTTAAAAATTTAAATAAAATCGCCCATAACAGTTCATGAGAAATAGAATTAACGTTCTTGATCAGAGAATAATTTTCGAAAGTCATTTTTCTGGCTTTCTTTTGGTGTAACATAACTACGTATACCAAAATTTAAGAAGTCATTTTTTATGTTTTCCTAAAATTAGTAAATGATAATAATAAATAGTATTTATATGTTAAACTTGATTTATTTATGTTAGTTTTTCTTATTACTTTATGCTATCGTAAAAAATAACTTTCTAGTCATTGATACAACTATTAAAAAAAGTATCAAAACAACCTTAATTTTATTAAGTTTTTCTCAATTTTACAACTTATCAATCATATCACACTTTTATATCAATGAATAAACATTTTACAAAAACATTTTATAAAAATAATTTTCAAAAACTATTCTCGTAACTCTATCTTAAATTAATAATTTTAAAAACATAAAACGATACTATAATTTATTCAAAATCCAATATTTTTTAAACGATACCCTCTTCGATCATAATTAATTGTCGTTTTAGTCCTTGACACAATTTTTTTTTAAAAAAATAATAAATAACATGGATGTTATAAAGTTTTTCTAAATCTTATCATTTATTTAAAATTCATTCTCCTTTGAACCAATAAGAAAAAAAATGTATTCTTAAAGTAATCAATAAAATATTTGTCAAAAACAACTCGTATAATTAATTTTCATTCATCGGCCTAGACAACTTAAAACAATAAATCACTGTGATCAAATTTGTGATCAAATTTCTAATGTTAAAACAACACTTATTTACGATCGAACAAGAATAATTTTAACGATAAGAAAAAGGTTATATTTAATACAAAAGGCAATCATAACCGGTAATATCGTTATCACAATCGTGTTGACCAAATAATGTTGATGAAAGCTACACTCACACGAGATAATAATAAAATATTGTATCGTTGACATAGGAAAAAAATAAAGAAGTTAAAAACCATTAACAATTGTGATGCAGTCATGCCGTAGAAGCTTAAATGACTTTACTTTATATACACACATACAGAGATGATAATTAGGAACTTGTTTTATCATAAATAACTTTTTATAGACGTACGACATGGATAAATGAACATCTCATACTGAGAATCCATAAGGAAAAAAAATATAAAATATTTGATCGGTTTTTAACTTATCTTGATTAACCATTAAAAAAATATCCGTGGTATATGTTTCATATTCGATTAGAAATTTTCAACGGCTTCCTTTTTAATTGCATCTGCTTCAATAAAAAAAAGTTTTTCGATCTTAGCATCATTTTTGCATTTCGAGCGGTACATAGTTATTTCGGTCGTTAGTAAATAGACATAGTAGTCGAATTGAAAAAAATTAAAATATTTCGATCGAAATACGTTATTGTATAATAGAAATAGCATAATTTCGAGCGAAACATAGTTATTTTGGTCGTAATGTCTTCTAATAGTATTATTTTCTGAACATCGTAGCATCATTTTTGTATTTCGAGCAATAAATAGTTATTTCGGTTATTACAAAATAGAGATAGAGTAGTCGAATTGAAGAATTTTCAACTATTTCCATCAAAATAGTATAATTTCGATCGAAATGCATAGTAACATCCTTTTTGTAATTTAGAGCGCTACGTATTTATTTCGGTCGTTACTAAATAGAGATAGAGTAGTCGAATTGAACAATTTTCAACTATTTCGATCGAAATACTATAATTTCGATTGAAATACAAGATTCATTCAGAATTTACGAGCTTTAGATTAACAAAATCAGTTCAATCGTACTCTATATACAACAGAATTACCGACCGAAATACTATAATTTCGATAATCATATTAGGGGTAATAGTTTATACCATATGAGCCTTTAGATTAACAAGAACCTTCTTCCAAATTAAAGAATCGGAATATTTACACCTTTTTGTGAACGTCAAACGGCTACTAGAGGTTACAATACAAAGTATAACATAACCGATGAACAATGTAAACAATTAATATCCTAAATTACCATATATATAATTTTATTATCATAATTGTTATTCTATTTATTAAAAGTGTATTTATCAATTTTAATATACCGTTTTACACCCACGAACACTTACAGTGGGAAAATATCTTAAACGTTAATCTATTAATTAGACAACTACAAAAAGTTCATACTCTAGAGATATATATATATATATATATATATATATATATATATATATATATAAAGAAAATAATCTAAATCTTATGATATTTTTGTGAGACGTAGCTTTTCATAGAGTAAATTCATGAATAAGACCCATCATCACACAATATTATCTTTTAAAGCGACAAAATAGTTGTCTTCGAGCTCAATTATCTTATAAAGACATGCCGACATTGTTAACTAGAAATTATGAACAATTTGAAACGGAAAAAAAAAAAAGAAGAAAAGGACAAAATGACGGGTACCAAATATTTATGAGTTTGTTTGACAACCTGAGCTCTGATACCAACTTTATAACACCCAAAATCCGTAGGACTCGGAGTGCTACTGGGCTAGGATCTCACAATGGATTCTGACCCTAGCCTGACAACAACTTCACTGAATCTTACAACAAGGCACCAATAGATTAAAACAAAACATAAAATTGATATATATATATATATATATATATATATATATATATATATATATATATATACAGATCAAAAGGTGATACATAGTACTGCTGAGTACAAAAGTCAAAACACAACTCCGTACAACATAAATAACCCGAAATCCCGATATCGTCCCTGTGTACGGAACCCTCAGCAAATCACCCCTCCGGATCACTCTGCAGTTCTCCTAACCTGCAAAGGATCTACAACACGGTATAAAACTGTTAGCTATCCATACACAATTATAAGATAGGCAAGAGCACAACCACACATCATATAAACGATAACACATCAACATGATATCACACATTTACCCGGTTTATTATCTTTATAACGTTAAGCACGCAAGAGTATATAAATCAGTATATGAAAATAGGTGACACGAGGAATATAATCCTCGCCTCTGCGTGCAATAGCTAGCTGGAGTGGTATCAGCGCACCTTCCCGTATACCGTAAGGAGTGGTATCATTACCTTTCCCGTATACCAAGTCTAACTAGCGTACAGAGAACTTCCCAGACTCCACTACGGGATGAAAGGGTAAGTTGTCACATCCACTACAATGGGCGGTCAATATAACATAGATCGGTAATGAATCATATCGCATGCTAATAAGCACATAACACACACCACTCAAGCACACATCCAATATAAGGACGGTAGCTAAGTAAGTCCTATGGACTTACCTCAATCTCAGAAGTATCTCGCTACGAACAAATCCCAGAAAAGTCCACTCCAACTGGAGGACAACACAGCCTATACAAGGCATGCACATATATATCACAGTCCTTTCACACATAAAGGTCACACCTAGACCCAAGGGATCCATAAGGGATCAATTCCAACTCGTAACCTCAAGGCCGTAACCGGCATATATCTATCATACTCGTTATAAACCGATACCTAGCATGATACTAGTTCCCTCATACTAGAAAGGAAAGGAACTACCTAACTATAAGTAGTCCCGGGACAAGACGCACCTGCGTGATCTGAGGACGCAGGGGCGGAATGCAGACAACCGCAGGCGCGGTGGAACGTAGTCGCGGGGGCGATAACAAGGTCGCTGGTAAGCGCAGGTACGCCGCAGGCGTTGTGGCACGGTAGCCGCGGAGGCGGTGGCTCTTGGCCGCGGGGGCGGCGACAGTGCAGAATGACACTTCGCGGCTTCTCTTTAGCTCTTCACGTGATCAAATCACGTCTTCACTCAGCCAAAACCAGGCATAAACATGTACATACACATACCAACATTAACCCTATGGTCCATACAACTAATCCTAAGCTAAAGAAGGGAGAACAAGGAATAAGAAAGAATGAAGAAGCAAGGAAGACATACCACAGCTGTGGCTCAGCAAGGAAAGGACAGAACCAAGGTTTCACAGGCTGGCTTCAAGCTCAGCATCAAAGCATATCATCAACCAACATCAACCATCCACACCAACTCAAGTAAACTTAGGGAAGAACCAAGAACAAGATCAAAGGAAATAAAGGAGAAGCAAGAAGGACGTAGGGAGCTGGAGAAGTGAAGTGAAGAAGTGAAACCCTTGCTCAGCAAGGTAAGAGACGGTAAAGGTAAGAAGGTAAAGCACGGGTCAAAGGAGTCAACAAAACCGGCTGCAGCCGCCGTAAACCGCAGGGGCGGATCACAGGGCCGCAGGGGTGGAATACGTGCCCGCGGGTGCGGCAAGGCCAATCTCGGCCAAAGCCAATCTCGGCTATGGTCCGATCTCGGTCCGAAAGAAAAGGGCTCTCACATCTCACCCCCCTAAAAACAAGTTTCGTCCCGAAACTTGCAAGATCCAGTAAACACTCGGACTCGGAAGCCGAGGTAAACTCTCTATAACCTCAAACATAAGCATGGAGGGAATCATCAACTCCAGTAGTAAACTATACTATCCAGGGCCTAGAGGAAAACCATCTCTACCCAAACCATAAACATATCACAAGGCATAGAGGAAGCACATCTCTATCCTTATCATAATCATAACAGAAAGGCATGGAGGAAATACATCTCCAACACTATTATGTCCATCAAACTAGCATGGAGGAAAGAACCATCTCCAGCTAAACTTATCGTATCACAATAGCATGGAGGAAAGAACCATCTCCAGCTATAGACAAGAATCATACTAGCATAACAAGATCTAATAAGATCATAATCACATCAAAGCTAGCATGAAATGAACACATTATAGCATATAAGCATGTAAGCATATAAGACTCACCAAACTAGTACTAAGATCTACTCGGTGATCCTACTGGTGCACCTATCTCGGCATAGAACTCTGGATAGTTCCTCTGGATACTATCCTCAGTCTCCCATGTAGCCCCATCGGGTCCTCGTCTCGACCACTGTATCCTCAACATAGGAATGTCCTTCGAACGCAGGCGTCTCATACCTCGCTCTAGGACTGCAATAGGATGCTCTACAAACGTGTGGTCCGGCTCAACCACCAAATCCTCATAACTCACGATGTGCCTCGGATCTGGTATATACTCCCTCAGCTGAGACATGTGAAACACAAGGTGAACACCCTCAAATCTCGGAGGCAATGCTAATCTGTAAGCTGCACTCCCAACTCGATCCAGAATCTCGAACGGTCCGACATATCGGGGGCTCAACTTCCCCTTAATGCCAAAACGCCTAACACCTCGTGTCGGGGACACTCTTAGCCACACATGGGCTCCAACCCTGAACTCTAGAGGTCTACGCCTCCTGTCAGCATAAGACTTCTGATGGCTCTGTGCAGTCAGCATACGCTCTCTGATCAATGCTACCCGAGCCATATCATCCTGAATCTGATCAGGTGCTAAACCACTGACACTACTCTACTCATCCCACCATAACGGGGTACGACATCTCTGTCCATACAGTGCCTCATATGGGGCCATCCCAATAGATGCATGTCAGCTGTTGTTGTAGGAGAACTCAACAAGTGGGAGATGATCTGTCCACACCTGTCCCCAATCCAACACACAAGCTCGCAGCATATCCTCCAGGGTCTGAATGGTCCTCTCTGACTGACCATCTGTTTGAGGATGGAACGCAGTCGTGAAGTGCAAACTCGTCCCCAGGGCAGTCTGTATCTGCTGCCAGAATCTTGAGGTAAATCGCCCATCTCTGTCTGAGACGATCGTCCTCGGTACACCATGGAGCTCACTATCTGCCTAGTGTACTCCTCAGCTAATCTGCTCACCGGTCATGTCTCCCTAATAGGAATGAAACGTGCCGTCTTCGTCAATCTGTCTACTATAACCCAGATGACATCAAAACTCCGGCTCAGCCTCAGTCCGGTCACAAAATCCATGGTGACGTCCTCCCACTTCCTCTGTGGAACAGGAAGGGGATGAAGCTCACCTCCAGGTCGGAAATGCTCGATCTTGACCTACTGGCAGGTCGCACACTGAGCTACAAATCTGGCTACATCGGGCTTCAGCCCTCCCCACCAGTATGAACGTCTCAAATCTTGATACATCTTACTCGTACCTGGATGTACAAAGTAAGGTGTACAGTGAGCCTCCTGTAAAATCCTCTGCCTCAGCTCTGTATCAGCAGGTACACAGACGCGACCGCGGCGCCTCAAAACTCCATCTGCTCCAAGCAGGAACTTTGGTGCCTCATCCCGAGACATCTTATCTCTGATCCTTTGTAAAGTCGGGCAGGTCTCCTATTTCTGTCGGATCTCATCCAACAGATCAAGAAGAACCTCTAAAGTACGTAGCTGGGCATCCTCATCAGGAAACTGAATGTCCAACTCCAACCAGATCAGATCCCTCTGCAACTGATGCTGAATTGTCAGCCTCGCAATCGCCTGCTCTCGAGGCGTCTTCCTACTCAGGGCGTCGGCGACAACGTTCGCCTTCCCTGGATGGTACAGAATCTCTAAATCAAAATCCTTGATCAGCTCGAGCCACCTACGCTGGCGGTTATTCAATTCCCGCTGCGTGAAAATACTTCAGACTCTTATGGTTTGTGAAGATCTGACATGTAGCACCATACAGGTAATGTCTCAAGATCTTCAATGCATGAACTACCGCTACCAACTCCAGTTCATGAGGCGGGTAGTTCTCCTCATACGTCTTCAACTGTCGAAACGCATAAGCAATAAATCTGCCTCGCTACATCAAAACACATCCCAAGCCTAGCTTGGATGCATCACTGTAAACCACAAAATCCTCAGTACCCTCTGGCTGTGCCAAAATAGGAGCAGAAGTCAAACGCCTCTTCAACTCCTCAAAACTCTGCCTGCACTGATCAGACCACACAAATCTGGTAGTCTTCCTCAGCAAACTCGTCAGTGGACGGGCAATCACAGAAAAACCCTCCACGAAGCGTCTGTAATAACCGGCTAGGCCAAGGAAACTACGTACTTCCTTGACGTTCGTCGGTGTCGTCCATGCTGCTACTGCCTCTATCTTCGCTGGATCCACCTTGATCCTCTCAGTTGAAATCACATGACCCAGGAATGCTACCTCTGACATCCAGAACTCACACTTAGAGAACTTAGCATAAAGTTCTCTATCCCGCAAAACCTGCAATACAATCCTCAGATGTCCTGCATGCTCCTCACTGCTACGAGAATATACCAGAATGTCATCAATAAAAACCACCACAAACTGATCCAGGAAGTCGATGAAGATACTGTTCATCAACTCCATAAAGATAGCTGGGGCATTCGTAAGCCCAAATGACATCACTACAAACTCGTAGTGGCCATATCTGGTCCGGAATGTTGTCCTGTGCACATCCTGCTCCCTCACCCTCAGCTGGTGATATCCGGAATGTAGGTCAATCCTGGAGAACACAGTCGCTCCCTGTAGCTGATCTAACAAATCATCAATGCGCGGCAGTGGATACTTGTTCTTGATGGTCACCTTGTTCAGCTCTCTGTAGTCTATGCATAACCTCAGTGATCCGTCCTTCTTCCGTACGAAGAGGATAGGTGCTCCCTAAGGGGACACGCTAGGGCGAATGAAGCCCTTCTCAGCCAACTCCTCGAGTTGCTTCTTCAGTTCTAACATCTCGACAGGCGTCATCCGGTATGGGGCCTTCGAGATGGGTCTCGTACCAGGCTCCAACTTGATACTGAAATCCACACTCATCTGAGGCGGCAAACTGGACGGCTCAGCAAAAACATCTGTATACTCACAAACAACTGGGATATCCTCTAACACTGGACTCTCCCCCTCCATGGCATAACAACAGAAGGCCTCGCAACCCTGTGCACTCAATCTAGCTGCCCGTATGGCGCTGATAACTGTGCCTACCTTTCCAAGGTCCCAACCTCGGAAAACCTCTATCTGGCCTAACTCGGTAGAGAGGGTAACAATCCTTCTACCTACATCTAAAACTGCAGAGTGTCTAGCCATCCAATCCATACCTATAATGACTTCTTCATGCTCTAATGGCATGACAAAGAAGTCAACTAGTAACACACGGGTCCCTACTGAAATGGGACAACCGTGAATCTCACGGGTACCTCTGACCCTACCACCATCGGGTAACCCTATAATAAAGGGCATCCCCTCAACTGTATCTAACCCAAGACGCTCTACACAGGCATAAGAAATAAAAGAGTGCGTAGCACCAGTATCAAATAAAACTCTAACAGGTAAACCATGAATCAGAATGGTACGTGTAGCAGGCTCCTCTGCACTCCTCAGCTCAAAAACACGACCCTGTGGGCCTCTGATATCAGTGGTGCCCCCACCACGACCTCTGCCTCTACTCGGCCCAGGAGCAGATCCCTAAGTCGTAGGGCGATCTGGGACTCTCTGCTGTCCCTGAGTCTGCTGCTGCTGAGGTGGCCTCTGCCCACCTCCCGCTGCACTAACAGGAGAAGAACCCTGCTGAGATGAAGCTCCGCCCTGACGGCAATAAACAGCTCGGTGACCTTGCCTACCACATGTGTAGCAAGTCACCAATGGCCTCGTACACTCTGGCCTCATATGCCCTGGATCTCCACAGTTAAAGCACTGACGTCCCTTCTCTGCAACCGGTGCAGATGAAGGCTGACTTTGGCGTCTCTGACCACGCCAACCACTAGCAGAACCACCAGTACCACTGGTCTGCCCTGTACGTTGTCTCTTCTCAGACCCTCCGGTCTGAGAAGCTCTCCTCTGTCCAGCTCGCTCCCTCTCATAATCGGAAGCTTTGTCCTGATAATCTGTGAGAGTCTCACAATGAAATCCCGCCATGTAGGTCCGGGTAGTATCCCTCAGTCGTCGGGAAAAGAGATAAACATGCTGGTCTGCAGCACGTGCAACTGGTCCTAGTAATGCCAGCTCCTCCTGAAACCTCCTGATGGCCTCAGAGACTGGTACATCCTCAAACCCAACCTCCACAAAATCTCGCAGTTTCTCCCTCCTCAGAGAGGCAGGGCAGAAGCGCTCTCTAATCATCGTCTTCATCTGATCATAACTGGTAACCTGATCCCGTACTGATCTCCACCAGTGTTGTGCCAAGTCCCAAAATAATGTCTGAACCAACTCAATCTGTCTGTCAGCTGGACAACGAATAGACTCCAGAGCTGAGTCCACATGCCCAATCCAGAGCTCAACCTCCAACCCCACCTTCCCAGTGAAAGGGGGTACACTCATCTGATGGAATGCCTTCAACCAGGTATCCGGTCTAGGCCCTCTATGCTCCTCCGGTGCTCTGGCAATCTCAGCAGCAGGTACCTGTACAGCTGGTACCTGAGTAACAGTGTGGGATCTCTCAGATGGTTCCTCCTAGTCTGGGGCACGCCTACCGGCTCTGGCAACCTCCTCTACTCGTCTAATATAAGCATGCAACTCTGACCTGCCCATAGAGACGCGATTAGAATCACCAGACTGGGCTCTTTGTGCCCCCTGTCTCTCAGCTGCCCCGTTCCCAGTCTCAGGAACGGCGCTCTCAGCAACCTCCTCATGTAACTCTCCCGCATGTGAACCGTCAGCAGGAGTCCTACCCCGTCCTCTACCTAGAGGGGGTCTACCTCTACCTCGTCTTGCTGCAGGTAAGGCTCTAGTCTGAACCATCTGCAGAAGACGTAAACGTATCTTAGAAGGCTATATATATAACATATGTATAGATATATCACATATCAATCACAACAGAATATCTATATATATCTATACTATCGAGATCTTCAGAGGGGCGATGGTTCACGGACACGATAACCCAAAACATTTGTACTCATTTCAAAACCAAAACCTTTTGGAAAGTCAAACCCCTTTCGGGTTCTGTTTATTTATCTATTCGAACTTTATTGCAGATTATTAGTGCCATTTTTGTCAACCTGAGCTCTGATACCAACTTTGTAACACCCCAAATCCGTAGGACTCGGAGTGCTACTGGGCTAGGATCTCACATGGATCTTGACCCTAGCCTGACAACAACTTCACTGAATCTCACAACAAGGCACCAATAGATTAAAACAAAACATAAAACTGATGTATATATATATACTGATCAAAAGGTGATACATAGTACTACTGAGTACAAAAGTCAAAACACAACTCCGTACAACATAAATAACCCGAAACCCCGATATCGTCCCTGTGTACAGAACCCTCAGCAGATCACCCCTCCGGATCACTCTGCAGTTCTCCTAACCTGCAAAGGATCTACAACACGGTATAAAACCGTTAGCTATCCATACACAATTATAAGATAGGCAAGAGAACAACCACACATCATATAAATGATAACACATCAACATGATATCACACATTTACCCGGTTTATTATCTTTATAACGTTAAGCACGCAAGTGTATATAAATCAGTATATGAAAATAGGTGACACGAGGAATATAATCCTCGCATCTGCGTGCAATAGCTAGCTGGAGTGGTATCAGCGCACCTTCCCGTATACCGTAAGGAGTGGTATCAGTACCTTTCCCGTATACCAAGTCTAACTAGCGTACAGAGAACTTCCCAGACTCCACTACGGGATGAAAGGGTAAGTTGTCACAGCCACTACAATGGGCGGTCAATATAACATAGATCGGTAATGAATCATATCGCATGCTAATAAGCACATAACACACACCACTCAAGCACACATCCAATATAAGGACGGTAGCTAAGTAAGTCCTATGGACTTACCTCAATCTCAGAAGTATCTCGCTACGAACAAATCCCAGAAACGTCCACTCCAACTGGAGGACAACACAGCCTATACAAGGCACACATATATATATCACAGTCCTATCACACACAAAGGTCACACCTAGACCCAAGGGATCCATAAGGGATCAATTCCAACTCGTAACCTCAAGGCCGTAACCGACATATCTCTATCATACTCATTATAAACCGATACCTAGCATGATACTTGTTCCTTCATACTAGAAAGGAAAGGAACTACCTAACTATAAGTAGTCCCGGGACAAGACGCACCTGCGTGATCTGAGGACGCAGGGGCGGAACGCAGACAACCGCAGGCGTGGTGGAACGTAGCTGCGGGGGTGATAACAAGGTCGCTGGTAAGCGCAGGTACGCCGTTGACACGACGCAGGCGCTGTGGCACGGTAGCCGCGGGGGCGGCGACAGTGCAGAATGACACTTCGCGGCTTCTCTTTAGCTCTTCACGTGATCAAATCACGTCTTCACTCAGCCAAAACCAAGCATAAACATGTACATACACATACCAACATTAACCCTATGGTCCATACAACTAATCCTAAGCTAAAGAAGGGAGAACAAGGAATAAGAAAGAATGAAGAAGCAAGGAAGACATACCACAGCTGTGGCTCAGCAAGGAAAGGACAGAACCAAGGTCTCACAGGCTGGCTTCAAGCTCAGCATCAAAGCATATCATCAACCAACATCAACCACCCACACCAACTCAAGTAAACTTAGGGAAGAACCAAGAACAAGATCAAAGGAAATAAAGGAGAAGCAAGAAGGACGTAGGGAGCTGGAGAAGTGAAGTGAAGAAGTGAAACCCTTGCTCAGCAAGGTAAGAGAAGGTAAAGGTAATAAGGTAAAGCACGGGTCAAAGGAGTCAACAAAACCGGCTGCAGCCGCCGTAAACCGCAGGGGCGGATCACAGGGCCGCAGGGGTGGGAACCCGCAGGGGCGGCATACGTGCCCGCGGGTGCGGCAAGGCCAATCTCGGCCAAAGCCAATCTCGGCTATGGTCCGATCTCGGCCCGAAAGAAAAGGGCTCTTTAATCTAAACATCCAAAATAAAATATAAGAATAAAATTACATAATGATCAGTTGATCACTACTCCTTTGCCTCCTTAGGCAATCCACAACTAAGTTCATTTTTCCTTTTCCCCTTTGTAGATGGATTTGGACAATTGTGAATGTTATAAGAACAAAATTACATAATGATCACTACTCCTTATATTTATATATTTAATTTATATTTATATTTTAATATATGCGGGACGAGACGGGCCTTGCGGGACGAGGACGGTAAGGCCCATATCCCGGTCCTCGATATTTTTGGTGGGACGGGATGAGATTTAAAACTTTTGGATGAAAAACCACCAAGATAGGGACGGGACCGTTATGGGTCCGGGATCTGCGGGATTTGTGCTAAACCCTATTATTTGAGATGTAGTAAAAATGGATGGTGTTTCAACAAAATCGGCTTCCGATATGATTGAAGAGGAATCCAAGTTCCAACGAAACTATTCTTGTGAATGAATTTGAAAACTGGATACCTAACCCAAAATTAAAAATTTATTTGAAAATTTTCAAAAAACGGATTTCCGACAAAAGCAAAACTTGTTGAAAGAAAAATTGCCGTAACAAGACACTATGAACAATGCAACCATCACCTTGAAAACTTTTTCCACCCGCTCATTAAATGTCCTCGCACTAAACAAATTTTTGTCAAAATCGATAGAAGAATATTTACCGAACTTGACAATATTAACATCCAAAATAAAAAAAGCTTGTGACCTTCTATAGGAAATTAAAAACAAAATCGGAAGAAACAATTTTGCATGTCTCGCAAGTATATAGTGGAATATATGGTTCTTCAAGAACAAAAATATATTTAATAATGAGCCTATGGGCTCGGAAAATAAGGTAATTATTTTCATCTAAAACCAAATACAAAACTAGAAAACTAACAAAATTGATGAGGACAATTACAATATAAAATAACATCCAAAGAAAGATAACTCTACCAAAAGGGAAAAAAAACACAATATTAAATGGGATAAACCAAAACCTAGTTTTTTTAAACTTAACTTTAATGGATCAAAACTCGATTCGGGAATCACATCTGTTGGATTTGTGATTCGGAATCACAATGATGAGGTTGTTACCCTTGATGGAAAAATTAATAATTTCAACCCGGTTATAAAAGTTGAAGCCTCTGCTCTTAAATCCGGCTTACAAGAGGCTATCCGACTACTAATTAAAAAGATCGAAATCGAAGGTGATAATTTGTGTGTAATCAAGGCACTCAAAGGTTGGTGGAGTTGTCCGTTGGAGGTCGAGATGATTCTACCTGACTCTAGACTATACCTTCGTGTTTTTGACGAAGTCCGTATTAAGCTTGTTTTTAGAGAAATCAACTGTGTTGTTGACTGATTGACCCATCTAGGAATCTCGAACCCCAACACCAATTTTTCTAAAGATTCCGAACTTCGTGTTTCATCCTTAAGGATGCTTTAATTTAGACTACCTCTAGGAGGTAGACCAATTTAACCGCTTTCCTTTTTTTTTAAAAAAAAAAGAGTATTATAATATGATGGATATTGGCTTATAAGATTAACATATATATGATCAAATATATATGTTTTGATGATTATATATATAATTCTCTCCTATTCATAAATCATAGTCATTAATCTTTTTATAATTTGTAAATAGAGTTAATGTTAGGATCCTACAATAACTTTGAAGTCAAACTTCTTATCCCACTCTTTTTCGTAAAATCAAATCGAAACTAAAATACTTTTATATAATTTTTGAGACAAATTCTTTACAAAGAATAATATCTCCATCTTTATCAAAATTTTCTAACGATAAAAGTGAATATATTTCTATCATAATCCTGGTCGATATACTGGATGCATCTTTCACGTGGAGTCACTCTTAAGAGTGAATCAAATGCTTGTTGTCATGTTCGGGTTTTAAAAGAACCTTTATTCAAGTGGGAGACATCACTTTTTAAGAGTTGTCATATTTTTCACAAGTAAAATTAGGTAGATTACTTTGTTCTTACATTTTCGTGTGTATTTTAGGCTTTTAACATTAAGGTTTAGGTATTACAGTTTGGTTTTTAACTTTTCAGTATTCGATTTTGGGTATATAATTTTAGAAACGAGTAATTCTGTTTGGTGTTCTCATGGTTTTGTATTTTTTGGTTGGTGATCAATAAATTTTATTTTTCGGTTGATGTCTTTATGGTTTTGCCTTTTCTCATTTTGTGCCATTCTTATAAAAAAAAACGTTAATTTTTAAATTTTGAGAAATTTCTTTTGATATCCTCATAATTTTGTCATTTACGGTTTGTAACCACCAAATTTTATCTTTTCGGTTGATGTCATTTAAGTTTAATATATTTTCATAGTGTGCCCAAACTTTACTCAACTATTAGGTTACACTTCTGCCGTTGGTTTTTTATTTAAAAAGAAGAATAAAAAGAATGAAAACATTGGTTTCAAACATCAGATCATTGAAAGTTGAGGATGAAATACATTTACCAATATTTTGATTGTTGACATATTGAAATCAACACTCTCAACAACTGCGATCTCCTCAACCTTCCCCGTAATATCGATGGATTCTACCTAGTACATTATGAGAGTTTTCTCCTCATATCTCTCCAAGTAACCAACGCCGATGCCGTATCTGGAGGCATGAACAATGGGTTGACCGGCTCCGCGAACGCCTTTGGGAGGGTAACGACAATAGGAGACTGTGAATTTCGCCAATTCGGGGGTATCGATCATCGGAAATATGATTCCTTGCGGGCCAAGATCAAGAGCCTTCTTGGCCCAAGCATCACTGCTCTCCGTGAGACGGAGGATCGCCGGAGTGCAGGTGCGGCCAAAACTCGGAGGCAGGGGAGAGCGTCCGACACTCTACCGTATCCGTGCTCCATGTCGATGACGCCGAAGTTGTACCAGCAAGGCCGGCGATCTAGGAGAGAAGCGGGGAGGCGGAGCCGATGAATACTACATAGAGGATGTTGTAAGATTTATTTATAAATCTTATTATACGGGCTTACATATTATCATACACAATTATATTATATGGATAATTGTTAGTAGACTATCTAAAGTAATTCGATTAAGTAAAGTCCGTAAATTTTAATTAAGCGGTAAGGGTTTAATAAGTGAATAACAAATTTTGGTCCAATATACTTAATGAAATTCTATTAGGTCAATATATAAATGATTTTAGGTTTTGATGGTGGCTTCCTTCGGAGGCGACAAGTATTTGCTCCCAACGGCTTTGAGCTTGGATACGGTTGGCTTGGACAAGCTTCCGATGGTAGCGAGAGGATGCTCACCTTTGCTTCCGACGGCTTCGTTTCCGGTTGTTATGGTTCAAGACGAAGAGAGGTGAACGTAGCTGCTCCGAATCTGGTTCAATTGATTCGAGGCTAAGGTCCGGGAGGGTTCGGCACGACAAAGCACTATCTCCCAAGTGATGGTTGGTGTTGGTGGCCGGAAGGGTGGTTGCCAACGGAAATGCATAGGGGTTTAGGGTTTTGGAAGTAAGGAAGGAGATGGTGAATAGTAATATATCGGAAAGCGTGATAAGAGTTTTTATTAAATTTCGTAACAAGCTCCCTTACGAGTTCATCCAAATCCTAATATTTTTTCTGAATATCGATAAATCTTCAATTTAATCTTCATAATTTCAAATAGAATTTATCACTAGAAATTCCTCAATTATAATCGTTTTAGTTTATCCATTAAATATATAGCTGACTTGTTTTAAAATTAAATCATTATCTTCAACCCGATGAAAACAATACAACTTAAAAAAAAGAATAGAATGACTACCTAAACTTATATCGGCTAATAGAAATACGAGATATTACATCATGGTTTACATGAACTCCTTCCGAGTTTTGTCTAGGGTGGTCAAATCATCATAGAAAAATTACATGTTAGATCCTAAGAAATTGAACTATATAATCTTTATCCTCAGTATCATCACAGAAGTTTTGATTCTCATATAAAATATAAAAGCATAAACAAACTTACTTTTTTTTTTAAAAAAAAAAAAATCTCAACAAAGGACTAGTATCTAAACCTGATCATATCCGAGCATTCCGTTCGAAAAAATGTGCGGATATGAACATAGGAGGAAGTTTGACCGGGCCGAAAAGACTGGCCCACCAAGCCCACCCGGTCAGATCCGGACACCAATCTAGACCTGACCTTGCCAAAAAGCCCGGGTTGAAAAAAAAAATGTATATATTTAAATATTAAGATTAATTATTGCATATTTTGCATAATTATAATACATGTTAAATATGTATTTATTTCTAAAAATTAAATTTCCAAATTTCCAAAACCACAAATTTGATTTACAACCACAACTCTGAGTTTAGTTATAAAATGATTTTAGTTTTTTTAAATCTTTGAGTAGACCCCACGTTCTACACCTCTATTTAAAATTTAGATTGTAAAATTGTTTTCTTGTTTTATGTTGTGTTTCCTTTGTATTTGAAAACCAAATTTCCTAAATCTTTGAAACATATATTTTAATAGATTTGGGTTTAGATTTGAAATTTATGTTATATACCATCCTACCCTCTCTTCTTCTTGTCTCCCTCTAATCGTCTACGTTTAATATTCAAGAATTCAGAAGTTAGTTTGGAATATCATCATCCATAGATTAGCTTTATCACTCTATATTCGAACTTTCTACCGAAGATTCGACAATTAATCAGTTATAGCAGTAAATTTCCAACAAACAGTCTGCTCGGAGCCGGTTCAACTTGTTCTTATGAACGGAACCTCTAATAATTGTAAAAGTCTTGATAACTTAGTTAGTGAATGGGCATTATTACAATTACATGATCTTAGGTTCAAGGCCTCTTTCTAAATGTGTATTTTTTCAGGTTTTGGACTTGGCCCTCTAGAAACCTAGCTCATATGTACTCTATTATTTCATTGGATAATCTGATCTCTATAAATCCTCGACAACACATCCTACAATAGCGTGAAAAACAATAAAACTTCCTTAAGCAAACCACCATGGCCACACCGGCGAATTAGTCTCTGAGAAAGGTTAGCAGCAACGTACACTCACATTGTTAGAGCATATTCTCCATGAAAAATGATACATCTTTTGTGTGGTAACCTCATTTTACAAATCTTGTTTCAAACAGTCATATTCTGACCTTGTAAATTCCTTTGCAAAACTTGAATATGTGAACACCTCCATAGCCGATAAGTTAATCGAACCGAAATATTTTCATTTATGATCTGGCCGCCAGAGTTGATTATCTAATACAAATTAAACATACTTAATTAAGGGTTTCGAGATTTGTAGGATTTTAAAGTTTCAGGTTTTTCACGGTTTCAAGGTTTACGGTTTTAGGTTCCTTGAGGTTTGTCGGATTTGTAGGGTTTTACGGGTTTCAAGAATTTAAGTATACATATAGGGTTTGAGGATTTAAGCGTTTTGAGGATTTAATGGTTTTTGGATAAATTTTGGGTGAATGATTTTACCTAGGGTTAGATATATATATTGTATAACTTTTATAAAGAAATATTTGTAAAATATAACTATTACTTATTGATATATGAACGGTTAGTTTAATTTTTTTTAAAAAGTATTATTAGTGAAAAAAAATAGACTAAAACGGAAAAAAAATAAAAAAGAAAAAATATGATATGACGTCGATTAAATTTGATTAGATTATAAACTAAATTTAAGTAAAAGATAACCCTTTCAAAAAGTTCTAGCTAAAATATAAAAAATTTAAAAATATTAACTAACAATTCATACCATAAAATTTTGGAAAATATAAATTAATAAATTCATATATAAAGGTCCAATTTCTAAGCGGGCTCAAAATGGGAATGTCTTCACCTTCGCCTCTCTCGTCACTCTCCCTTCAATCGTTGGATCAATTTTGATGTCTTGTTACCAGGACTACGGACACCAGTTACCACACCTATTTGTTGATTATTGTAAGTGATTATGGGACCAAGATGAACGTTCAACATATGATCTAGTGTATGTCTATTTTAGAAGTTCGTTCTTCGATCTGGAAATTTGGTGGTAGGTAGTATAGTGTCCCGTCGACGAAGGTGAGTAGAATAAGAAGTCTCGGTGTGCGCCCAATACTTGTCTTTCAGCTTCGGGGAAAAAGTACTAACTAGCAGTTGCACAACAAACTCAAATTCTTCTATGGTAGGTATTAATAATCTCTTATGGTTTGAAGGTTTAGAAATACAGATGTACTAACCTTCACCGGGTTGGAAGAGATATGATTAGTAGAGACATATCCAGTAGGATTAGAAGGGTGATAATTAAGCTCAAATTTAGTAGGGGAGGAAGACAAACCTGAAAAGGATTTCAAGATCCCAAGATCAGGATTCATAACAAATGAAACGGTTAGGGAGACGGCATGGGCACGGGAAGGAGACAAGTGGGATGAATGTATGTTGTCCATTTGGAGGTTGTCTCGTGCCTCGTTTCATGCTACGCCATTCTTTGATTAATTTTAGAGAAATAATTAAATTACCTCCTTTTTCGAAATTCTCGGAAAAATTCCCTTGGACCTCAAATTTCGTCGTGATTTCGTCCCTGTAAATTTGTAAAGGTTCATCCACATCATAAATCACATAAACATGCAGAGGAATATTAGATACTACCGGTTCTAACACCGGTTCAGGAATCTCAATTTCACTTTTATAGAAGGTAGAAGAAACTTTCCTATGTGCATATTCAATACTGGTTGGAAGTTCGTACTGAGTTTCTTTCAAAGACGGTTGTTCTTCAGTCTTTTGTTCCTTTATTCATTCCCTGGGAGTTTTAACAACTTGGAGAGAGGGTCGATATTCATCTAACCCCGTCAAAATGTAGAGCACTACCTTATGCATAGTAGTTTCCTCCTACGCATCCGGGTACCAGGGAATTATTTGTTCTATTTTTTCATATCTAGCGTTTCGATTCATGAAGGAGGGACATTGTAGATCGTTGTGTCATGTAATTCTGCGAAGTTGACATTTAACAATCAGTTTAGAACTTGCATTCATAGATCTTGTATGCCTCCTTCTTGGTTCTTTCTATTGGGATAATTAGTGGGTGTGGGAGCATGCTGGTATGGTAAAGGGTAGTAGTAATTCATCTCCTTCTCTTTCATGATCTCAACCTGTGAGACAAAGAAAGAAAAAAAAAAGAAGATAAAAAGTAACAAGAAACTTAGAATAAATGGCTATCAAAAAAAACAAAAACAATATGTAGTTCCCGACAACGGTGCAAAAAAATTAATGGTCCTAAACCTATCTACAGGAATGACAAGATCGGTTGTAGTGTATCGAGTGATGAATCACAAGAACTACTTATGATTTGGAATTTGATAGCATTTTTTCATGTTATCCTTTATAGTGTTATTTTCATGTGTTTTCCTTAGTTTTTGCATGGGATAAGACATTTACATCTTAGCTAGTGCTTAAATGCTCAAAAAATGTCTACTATCCTTTGTCTCTTGTGTTTAGATGTTTTGATTCCAAATAGAAGCTTAAAGAGATGAAATCCATCAAGATTAACAGAAGCTTACTTCACCTTATCATCACATGGAAAGCAAGAAGAAAGCCCCGGAGCATACAAGGAAGAAAGACCAAAGATCAAGAAAGAAGATCCAAAGACTCATCAAGGAGATCGCAAGTCTTATGGATCGAGTTAATTTCTCACTCAATAGAAGAAGCCTTCACACTTGCACAAATAAGAAGAACCACTCGATCCAGATGACTTAAGCTCTCCATGTAGGGTGAAATCTTACCAACCGTTCGAGTGAAGATTCACTCGAAAGAAGAAGACATGCCACTCGATCGACCACTAGATCGACGTGGAAGTGAGCCAAGCACTTTTCATGACAAAGCCATAAGTTTCAATCGAGTTTGCCATTCCACTCGGAAGAGGAAGAAAGATCACTCAGCCGCCTTACTTTCAACTTCAATCGAGCAAAATGGAAAATTCGGACGACAAATCCCAAGTGTCATTCGAGTTTGCTAACCTACTCGAACGAAGAAGAAATATTACCTTGTCGAATTATTTTCCACATGGATAGAGTAGAATGGAAAGATTGGAAGAAGAAGAAAATTGGATAAACCTCCTTGTTACTCGATCGAGTGGGTCATCAACATCGATCGAGTGAAATGGAAAACTCGGACAAAGAAGAAAGTGTAACGGCCTAGCACGTAAGTTAGATAGAGAAGATTCATTTTGATGAGTTGGCACATGTAGAAACCTATATAATTGTTTAACTGACTTAGATCTAGATATCTCAACCAATTTAGGTTTAGATCACAATAAACTCTCTCTCTCTCTAGTTGGGGATAAAATTCAAAGTGTACGTTCTTGGTGAATTCAATCAAAAAAGTGAAGTTTGATCCATTTGCAACCTTGCTATCATTATAACTTTTGTTTGGTAACTTCGATTCACTTGATTCTTTCACCTATATTCCTCATTTCTTGTCTACTTTCATACCATGGAAATGGTTTCTAGATTTTAGAGATGGTTTCATGATCATGTGTGAGTAATTTTTATATTAGGGTTTGGGGTGAAAATTCCAAATCCAAGCCATGTCCTCTTGAATTGATGTTATGCCTTAGGAAATAAATGAACATGCATCAATGCATGTTAGTGATCATATAGGAGAGGCTTAGCCATTTTGAATGTTTAATCAATGCTTGATCTAATATGAATGTCGAATGCTAGATTACTATCTAGATTGTTCCTCTTTATGCAAATTGTTTAGTTTCAAGCATGCTTCTATGTTCTCATATGGTTGGCTATCATGGGTGAGACCGATAAGTAATTTCATTGTTAGTGATGATTGTTTAGATGTCTATCATGCTAGAGTGCGTGTAGCTAGGGCCGAAAGGATGACTTTCAAGCCTGTTTTGTGTTAATCCATGCTAAACTAAGTTGATTCATGCTTGCAAATAGAAAACACCATGTGATGCTTGTATGTCTTGATTTAGAGCTTAGTAGTGACTTATAGTTGCCTTACAACATTTGAATAGAAAACACTATGTGACACTTGTTTTTTGGATGACTAATGCTTAGATTATCACATGCCTTATATGTCTACATAAGTTTAGTAGCATTAACGTGTTTACTTGATCATCTAAGTTCTCATATACTATAATGGCATACAATCTATCTTAACGTGGCTTAGAAAGGGTTTGGAGGAACTAGCCCCGACCCCTAATTGTTTTCCATAGTTGAATTTGAGTTTATGATTTTACCTGCTAGTTACTATATCCACGTTGACTGCCCTGTTCACTCACTCGATCCATGTCTACTTGCTCACTCGATTGAGGAGTACCAGTCACTCGATTTGTGTTGATTGTTTCCCCTGAATTTTGTGTGATCACTTGATCCTTTTTCCTTTCTTTTTTACACTTCAATTTGTTTAGATGGCTTCTTAGAACATGGTATTTTGGGAGATGACCTTGACATGCATGTCTTATATTTACATTGACACGGCTGTGCACTTGTTGTTTTATGTGATTCCCCTCTAGAGTTTTTGCATGCTTCTTTCCACACGTACATCATTATATCTTGCATTGCACACTCACGACCGGCGCACGTCAAATGTAACTAACAGACAATTATGCTTAGTGAAGGGAATGAAAGAAGAAGAATGGGAAAAGGTAAATATGTGTTTTGGAATTTATTATAAGGGAACAAAATAAAGGAAAGTAAATGATTGTTGTAGGCAACGAATTGAGGGAGGTGAACTAAGGAAACATGAATCTTCATTATAATGAATTAAAGTAAAATTGCATATACGAATCTCATGAACATTGATCTTTTAATATTGTAGGTAATTATCTAAAATAGGTTTTGACATATTAGTTGGAAATAGTATAAAAACCGAAACTTTCTACGATAATTAGAAATCTTCGAGGTAAAAACCAAGTTATTTTCAATCTTTCCAATAAAAAACCTCGTTGATGTTGCGTAAGATCTTTATCTAAAATCCTTAATAAACGCCACTTCTTTTGAAGGTAAATAAAAGATGAGAACAAAGTACTTTGAGAAGAAGCAAAATCATAATCTCAATTCATAAATTATATATGCAATAATAAGTCAAACCACTATAGGGATCATCCAATCCTTAGATCAAGAAGGAAATTAGTTAGATATGCATGACTGATTATAAAAAAATAACTTTTTTTGGTTCCCTTCTTCTATTCTTTTCATCCCGTTATCATGCCTTATCTTAAACATCAAGAACATATACCAAACACATTATTTCAAAGAAAAATAAAAAAAAAATGAAAAGAAAACTTACCAATGAGTTGCCTCACATTAAGTGCCCTTGTTTAAGGTCGTAGGCTCGACCCATTTTCCTTTAGGCAAGCTTAATCACATCTTTTTACAACCACTTTGTTAGTGGAAATTATATCCACTATATTATCTTGCCCCTGAAAAACATGGTGAGAGCATGAAGAAGGAGTTGAATTTGATTTCCGGACTTTGGTGCGTCTTCACCGAGCTTTCTTTTTCCTTTCTTCTTGGGATATAATGTTGGCTTCCCTTGTTGCTTCAAGCTTTGTGTATCTACAACATACTTATCCTATTCTTTCTTAGCAAGCAATGTTCCTATGGGGGTGAGTGGAATAAAAGCCTCTACCACTTGAGTTGTCCTATCCTTGATCACACGATCATCACTAGACCTGGGAGGGTTCTAATGGAACTTTCCCCGGCAACGAAGCCAAAAACTTGATGTAGTGTGGGAGTGGAAAACAAATCACATAGAACCACAAGTGTAGGGCCGTGTACATGGTGTTGCACATCAAGGTTGAAATCCCAAGACATTATGTATATCCCGACTTCATATGGAATTCACTAGTAAAGAAAGAGTGTGTAAACGAAATGAAAAAGGGGTTGATCAAGGTGCTTTGCGGTTGAGTTTATGACCATTGGAGGTCTTTTTGCCTTCAGTTGTCAAAAACTTAGGGTAGAAGAAACTTACACTTACCCCGGGTTTTTGAAAACCCGATCGAGTGCCCAAATCAATGGGAAACTCGAGGTAGAACCCGAGGTAAGAGTACCTCAACCCAGGGTACGAGTACTTCAACCCAACATACGGAAACTTTTTTTTTCTTCTTGTATCCTTAGACATCCTTCTCTACTTCTCTTCACCTCTTGTTGTGGCCTATCTTAGACATCAAGACACATATACCAAACACATTATTTCAATGAAAAATTAAAACTAAAATAAAAAGATTGCAACTCATCACAATTGGATATATCGTACACATTTTTCCAAATAGGTTCAATCATATCAATGGAACATAGGGAGTGGTCATCAACCGGGTGTCTCAAGGTATCGTATATATCAAACTCAACTACTTTTCCATCAAATTCCATATTAAGCTTTCCACTAATATAATCAATCTTTGTCTTAGCGGTTTTCAAAAATGGCCTTTCTAGCAAGATAGGGACATCATGCATATCATATTCCATATATAAGACAAAGAAATTAGCCGGAAATGTTAAGTTGTCAACCATTACTAAAACATTTGCAGTTACACCCTTAAGAGAAACGTTAGATCCATCAGCTAGTTGCACAACTATTCTGGTTTCATGCAAAGGTCCCAGACCAAGTGATTCATGCAAAGAATAATGCAAAACATTGATAGATGCTCCTAAGTCAAGCACAGATCTTTCAAATGGAGTTTCACCTATTACACAAGGAATGCCTGCAATACCCGGATCCGCGACTTCTTGGACATTCTTCTTTGAAAAACCGCACAAACGTGCTCACTCACCTTGATCTTCTTTTTTCCTTCAATTTATGTTTCCTTTTGATTGTGCATGTTTCCTTCAAGAACCGAGCAAATTTAGGAATATTCTTCACTAATTGTAAAAGAGGGATGCTTACCTCACATTTGGAAAATGTTTCGAATAGATCCTTGTCTGTCACAATCCTTGCCGCCTCCGCCGGTACGGCGTGTTTGTCCAACGACTTCTCGGTTTTGTATTCTTCGATTTCCGGAGATGCTTCAAGTTTTTTTCCGCTTCGGAGAGTCAAAGCAATGAAGTTTTATTTGGATATACTACCATTTGATATGGTAGGTTTCCCGAGTTCCGAGCCTTAATTCTTGTGATTGCTTCCTCCATTTGTCCTGTTTGCTTTTCAAGTTCTTGATGCTCGATTGTGTACTTTGGACATGGGTAGAAAACTATTTAGTGCAAACTTGAAGCATATCCTCGGTTGTTTCGAGCTTACCTAACCTTTTTTGTGGTTGGTTTGGTTGATCCCTCCATTGGAAATTTGGATGGTCTCGTCACCCTAGATTATAATTGCTTGAGTAGGGACCATTTCGGAACCTTTGTTGCCCTAGTCCTCCAAAAGCATTGACCTCGGCGACGGGCTCGTCTTGTACTTAGGGCATGCGTCGGTGGGGTAGAACGGATCGGCGTAAACTCCACAAACCTTCAATTGTTGAGGTATTCTTAACAACGTGAGCCTCTTCACCATCTCTTTCAATTCCGCAATGTCATTTGAGACTTCCGGTAGTGTCGGGTTTACCGCATGAACTCTATTTTTGGCAACGGCCCTTCCAAAGTTTTTAGTGCCTTCCGCCATTTACTTCATTTATTCCATAGCATTTTCAAGAGTGGTGATAAGAATATTATCTCACCATGCAACGTCGAAGATTCTCCTTTCGTTGTCGAGATAACCTTTGTATAGGTACAGTACTAGGTCCTGGTTTAAGTAGCCATGGAATAGGCAGTTTGAGCCGATTCTTGCAGATCGCTCATAGTACTCGCATAGAGTCTCGTCCCTTGCTCGATATTGCTAATAACCTTCTTCAAGCTATTTGCTTTCTTCGCCGGAAAGTACTTTTCAAGGAAGGCTTTGTGTAAGTTCTCCCAAGAATTGGTACTACCAGAGGGTAAGTAATAGTACCAATCGTTGGCCGCATCCTTGAGGATGAATCCGAATGCCCTCATCTTGATTTTATCCTCCGTGGCGTTAGCCGGTTTCATGCTCAGGCAAACTGTGTGGAACTTTCCCAATTGCCTGGTTGAATCATCTCCACCTAGTCCATGGAATGATGGTAGTAGGTGGATCAAGCTTGGTTTCAACTCGAAATTGATACCTTTGCCAATAGCTAGGATGGTCACAGCCAAAGGTTGTTGCATCATGTTCGGTTGAGCCAATTGTCTAAGGGTGCATTCCGTCATTTCAAGTTCTAGTATCTAGTGTTTTCTTCGTTGTCGGTGGAATGTTCTCTCGATTTCTGGAGCAAAAGAAACACAAGAGTTATTAGTACCACAAGTGTGAACCATGCTATGGTTCACAACAAAACTAATAACTTAATAAGCACAATAATATAAAAAATCATCTCCCCACCAACGGCGCCAAAATTGATGAGCGTAAAATTGTCGTGTGCCTATCAAAGTAATTATCCTAGACAAATTCACTAAAACGAGTAAAATAAATAAGTAAGGGTTGAAACCAAGAGAGATAAGTGTCAAATTAAAGTGAAAAGAAAATATTGACAATTACAAGTAACCGGGGGGGGGGGGGGGGGGGGTATTGGAAATTGACAAGAAAAAGCAAAGAAAAGCAACTTAACCGTTTTCACTCTCAAAAGAGATGGTTGATCCTAGTTTCTTAGAAGTTTTCTCAAGCTTTTTTTCTCATCCCAATCATACTTAGATATTGGTTTTACCAGCCCTAAATATCACTTATTGTAAAATCCAAACCGTAAACCTACAAGATCCTATAAAATAATAGCATTCAAGCAAGGATTAGTGAGACATATTACATATATATAAGAAACAACCCGTTACTTCAATATGTGGTTAAATTCCCCTCATGAAAGACACTTGCAACCCGCTTATGTCAACCGTATTTTCTACTAGAAAAGCATCCCGAACCCGGAATTGAGAATTCATAGCATTTGTGAAATACCAAACTACCTAGATGGCCAAGATAACGTAGAAAGGTGAGATTCAAACACGCATTAGACACAAAGAAAATATCATAAAATATTCTTGAGATTCAAACTACAAATGATAGAAACTTACAACCAAACTCTTGTATGAGAGCATCAACAACCAAGTGTAGCTAAGTAACTTAGCTATCCATGAGGAGTCTTGAAACAAAGCAAAGAAGAAAGAGTTTTGGGATGTGAACGAGGTGAGCCTAACACAAGCCTAGCACATTATTTTATACTACTCAATGTATTAAAAATGGGGAAAACAAAGGTCACAAACAACCATAAAGCTCGCATTGAAAATATCTTCACTTATTTCAGAATAGCTTCCTGCAGGTGCGGGGATTGGGCGTTGATGGTGTGGGGTCATAAACTTCAAGGGGGCATTTCAGCTTCAAAGGTTTTGTGGCGGTAGGTGGCCACGAGTACGGGACAAATCCGTGGCCGCGGTGAGTTTTGGCCGTGGGTGCGGTGTATGTGAAGCGTAGTGTAGACAAAACCAATGGCACGGGAGCGCGACTAATCCGCGGGTGCGTCTTGATCTTGCCGCATGTGCGGGTTTGTTCTGCAGGGGCGGTGGGGCATCAAAAAGTTCTTCTTCTTGGTTCTTTCTTCGTTTCCTTCACTTCCATACTAGAAGCATGTAACAACCCAAATCCGTAGGACTCGAGGTGCTACTGGGCTAGGATCTCACAATGGATCCTGACCCTAGCCTGACAACAAGTTCACTGAATCTTACAACAAGGCACAAATAGATTAAATACAAAACATCAAACTGATATATATATATATATATATATATATATATATATATATATATATATATATATATATATATATATATATATATATATATATATATATATATATATATATATATATATATATATATATATATATATATATATATATATATATATATATATATATATATATATATCAAAAGGTAATACATAAGTACCGCTGAGTACAAATAAAACATAATTGTACAACAAAAGATCCCATAAACCCCGATAACGACCTAGTGTACGGAGCCCTCAGCGGATCACCCACTCTGGATCACTCTGCAGCTCTCCTAACATGCAAAGGATCTACAACACGGTATAAAATCGTTAGCTAACCATACACATATATAAAGAGATGCAAGAGCACAAGCACACGTCAGGAATCATAACACATCATCATGCTTTCACACATTTACCCAGTTTATTATCTTTATAAAGTCCAATCACTCAAGCGTATGTATATATATATATATATATATATCAATATGAACATATGTGACACGAGGAATATAACCCTCGCCTCTGGGTGCTCATGGTAGCTGGAGTGGTCCCTGGTCACACCCACCCGTGTACCCTGAGGGAATGGGGAGTGGCCAACCGTTTAGCAAGTCTGACCCAACCACAGAGAACCGCCCAGACTCCAAAGGGATGAAAATGACAGTTGTCAAGCCCTACAATGGGCAATCACTATACCATAGGTCGGTAATCATCATAACTCATGTTATAAAGCAGATAACACACACACCACTCATGCACACTGCCTAATAACAAGACATAACAATATATCACACTCATATCCATCAAAGGGGTCACACCTAGACCCAAGGGATCCATAAGGATCATATCCTAACTCAAAAACCTCAAAGCCATAACCGGCATAAACGATATCATGATCATCCTCATTCTATCCTCATACACATACCTAGCATGCTACTAACCCGCTCATACTAGGAAAGGAAAGGATCTACCCAACTCTAGGTAGACCCGGGACAAGATGCACCTGCGTGAAGAGAGAAACGCAGGGGCGGAGCAAGGCAACCCGCAGGTGCGGCAAGGCTTAGCCGCAGGCGCGGTGACAGTGGCCGCAGGCAATGCAGGCACGGCGCAGGCACGGCGCAGGTGCTGTGACACAGCTTCCGCAGGGGCGGCGGCTTCCATGCGCGGGGGCGGCGACAGTGCAGAAAGTAACCCCGCGAATCCTCTTCGGCTCTTCACGTGATCAAATCACGTCTTCTCCATTCCAAAGTCACACACATACATATACATACACATTCCAACATCAATCTACATTCAATTCATCTAACCCTAAGCTAAGGAAGAGGAAATAAAGAAGAAAGAAAGGAAGAAGAAGCAAGAAGCTTACCACACTTGTGGTCCTAGGCTGCAAGGAAGGTCAACAAGCTTCACAACTAGCTCTCAAGCTTATCATAACATCCAACACCATCAACATCAACATCCTCACACCCAAACACTTCCAACTCAAAGGAAGAACAAGATCAAGGTCAATGAGAGAAGAAGAAGAAGCAAGAAGGACGTAGGAGGTCTGGAACGGGAAATGAAGGTGAAACCCTTGCCCAGCAAAGTAAGAATAAAGTAAGGAAAAGAGGGTAAAGCACGGTCAAGAGGTCAACAAAACCGGCTGCAGCCGCAAGAAACCGCAGGGGCGGTTCCCTGAGCCGCAAGGGGGGACAGCTACACGAGCCGCATGGGCGGCTCCCTGAACCCGCGGGGCGGCTAATGCCAAAACTGGCTCCAAAAGATAAGGCTCTTACACCTCACCCCCCTAAAAACAAGTTTCGTCCGGAAACTTGTAAAATCCTCAAACCACTCGGACTCACAAGCCGAGGTACAACTCTCTCTATAACCTCAAACATAAGCATGGAGGAAATCATCAACTCCAACAACAAAATACTATCCAGGGCATAGAGGAAAACCATCTCTAGCCAAACCATAAACACATCACAAGGCATAGAGGAATCACATCTCTAGCCGTATCATACTCATAACAGAAAGGCATGGAGGAAAAACATCTCCAGCAACACTATGTCCATCAAAATAGCATGGATGAATAACCATCTCCAGCTGAATCCTAATCGTATCACAATAGCATGGAGGAAAGAGCCATCTCCAGCTATAAACAATAATCATACTAGCACAACAAGATCTAATAAGATCATATATCACATCAAAGCTAGTATGAAAATAAACACATCATAGCATATAAGCATATAAGCACATAATACTCACCAAGATAGTACTAAGATCTACTCGGTGATCCTACCGGTGCAACTATCTCGGAATAGAACTCTGGATAGTTCCTCTGGATATTATCCTCAGTCTCCCATGTAGCCTCATCAGGTCCTCGTCTCGACCACTGTATCCTCAGCATAGGAATGTCCTTCGAACGCAGGCGTCTCATACCTCGTTCTAGGACTGCAATCGGGTGTTCAATAAAAGTGTGGTCCGGCTCAACCACCAAATCATCATAACTCACTTTATGTCTCGGATCTGGTATATACTCCCTCAGCTGAGACATATTAAACATAGAGTGAACACCCTCTAATCTCGGAGGCAAGGCTAATCTGTATGATGCGCTCCTAACCCGATCCATAATCTTGAACGGTCCGACATATCGGGGGCTCAACTTCCCCTTAATGTCAATACGTCTAACACCACGTGTCGGAGACACTCTCAGCCACACATGGGCTCCCACTCTGAACTCTAGAGGTCTACGCCTCCTATCAACATAAGACTTTTGACGGCTCTGCGCAGTCAGCATCCGCTCTCTAATCAGTGCAACTCGAGCCACATCATCCTGAATCTGATCAAGTGTCAAACCACTAACACTGCTCTACTCATCCCAACATAACGGGGTACAACATCTCTGCCCATACAGTGCCTCATATGGGGCCATCCCAAGAGATGCATGCCAGTTGTTGTTGTATGAGAACTCAACTAGTGGGAGATGATACATCCACACTTGTCCCCAATCCAACACACAAGCTCGCAGCATATCCTCCAGGGTCTGAATGGTCCTCTCTGACTGACCATCTGTCTGAGGATGGAACGCAGTAGTAAAGTGCAAACTCGTCCCCAAGGCAGTCTGAATCTGCTGCCAGAATCTCGAGGTAAATCGTCCATCTCTATCTGAGACGACCGTCATCGGTACACCATGGAGTCTCACTATCTACCTAGTGTACTCCTCAGTTAATCTGCTCACCGGCCACGTCTCCCGAATAGGAATGAAACGTGCCGTCTTCGTCAATCTGTCTACTATAACCCAGATAGCATCAAAACTCCGACTCAGTCTCAACCCAGTCACAAAATCCATGGTGACGTCCTCCCATTTCCTCTGTGGAATAGGAAGTAGATGGAGCTCACCTCCAGGTCTACAATGCTCTATATTGACCTGCTGACAGGTCGCACACTGTGCCACAAATCTGGCCACATCGGGCTTCAGCCCTCCCCACCAATATAAACGTCTCAAGTCTTGGTACATCTTACTCGTACCTGGGTGTACTGAATATGGCGTACAGTGAGCCTCCTGTAAAATCCTCTAGCGTAGATCCGCATCAGCGGGTACACAGACGCGACCGCGGCGTCTCAATACTCCATCTGCTCCTAGCAGGAACTGTAGTACCTCATCTCTAGACATCCTCTCTCGGATCCTCATCAGTGTCGGGCAGGTCTCCTGCTTCTGCTGGATCTCACCCAATAGATCAGGAAGAACCTCTAAAGTACGCAGCTGGGCATCCTCATCAGGAAACTGGATGTCCAACTCTAACCAGATCAGGTCTCTCTGCAACTGATGCTGAACTGTCAGCCTCACAACCGCCTGCTCTCGAGGCGTCTTCTTGCTCAGGGCGTCGGCGACAACGTTCGCCTTCCCTGGATGGTACAGAATCTCCAGATCAAAATCCTTGATCAGCTCGAGCCACCTACGCTGGCGATTATTCAATTCCCACTACGTGAAAATGTACTTCAGACTCTTATGGTCTGTGAAGATCTGACATGTAGCACCATACATATAATGTCTCCAGATCTTCAAGGCATGAACTACCGCTGCCAACTCCAGATCATGAGTCGGGTAGTTCTCCTCATACGTCTTCAGCTGTCGAGACGCATATGCAATCACCCTGCCTCTCTACATCAACACACATCCCAAGCCTAGCTTGGATGCATCACTGTAAACCACAAAATCCTCTGTACCCTCTGGTTGTGCCAAAATAGGAGCAGAAGTCAGACGTCTCTTCAGCTCCTCAAAACTCTGCATACACTGATCAGACCAAACAAATTTGGTAGTCTTCCTTAGCAAGCTCGTCAGTGGACGGGCAATCACAGAAAATCCCTCCACAAAGCGTCTGTAATAACCGGCTAGGCTAAGGAAGCTACGTACTTCCTTGACGTTCGTCGGTGTAGTCCAAGCTGCTACTGCTTTAATCTTGGCTGGATTCTCCTTGATCCCTTCCTTGATGTTGTTCATCAACTCCATAAAGACGGTTAGGGCATTCGTAAGCCCAAATGGCATCACTACAAACTCGTAGTGGCCATATCTGGTCCGGAATGTTGTCCTGTGTACATCTTGCTCTCTCACCCTCAGCTGGTGATATCCTGAGCGCATGTCAATCCTGGAGAACACAGTCACTCCCTGAAGCTGATCTAACAAGTCATCAATACGTGGCAATGGATACTTGTTCTTGATGGTCACCTTGTTCAGCTCTCTGTAATTTATACACGGCCTCAACGATCCGTCCTTCTTCCGTACGAAGAGGACAGGTGCTCCCCATGGGACAAGCTAGGGCGAATAAAGCCCTTCTCAGCCAGCTCCTCAAGTTGCTTCTTCAGCTCCAACATCGCGGCAAGCGCCATCCTGTATGGGGCCTTCGAGATAGGTCTCGTACTAGGCTCTAAATCAATGCCAAAATCCACACTCCTTTGAGGCGGCAAACTGGACGGCTCAGCAAATACATCTGCAAAGTCACAGACAACTGGGATATCCTCTAATGTTGGACTCTCCCCCTCCTTCATGGCATAACACTAGAAGGCCTCACAACCCTGTGCAATCAGCCTCGCTGCCCGTATCGCGCTGATAACCATGCCTGATTTTCCAAGGTCCCAGCCTCGGAAAACCTCTATCTGTCCTAACTCGGTAGAGAGGGTAACAGTCCTCCTACCTACATCTAAAAATGCAGAATGTCTATCCATCCAATCCATACCTAAAATGACTTCTTCATGCACTAATGGCATGACAAAGAAGTCAACAAGCAAAACACGGGTCCCTACAGAAACGGGAAAGTCACGAATCTCACGGGTACCTCTGACCCTACTACCATCGGGTAACCCTATACTAAAGGGTATCCCCTCAGTCGTATCTAGACCTAGACGGTCAACACAGGCATCAGAAATAAAAGAATGCGTAGCACCAGTATCAAATAAGACTCTAATAGGTAAACCATGAATCAGAATGGTAATTGTAGCAGTCGGTGCAGCTGGCTCCTCTGCACTCCTCAGCTCAAAAACTTGACCCTGTGGTCCTCTAGTATCAGTGGTGCTCCCACCACGACCTCTGCCTCTACTCGGCCCAGGAGAAGATCCCTGAGTCGTAGGGCGATCTGGGACTCTCTGTTGTCCCTATGTCTGCTGCTGTTGAGGTGGCCTCTGCCCACCTCCCGCTACACTGGCAGGGGAAGAACCCTGTTGAGATGAAGCTCCACCCCGTCTACAGAAAATATGTTTGTGACCTAGTCTGCCCCAGATGTAACAAGTCACTGTCTATCTCGTGCACTCTTGCCGCATATGCCCATAACCACCACAGTTGTAACAATGTGGTCCCTTATCTGCAACTGGTGCAGATGAGGAATAACTCTGGTGACTCTGGCCTCGCCCGACACTAGCAACACCACCAGTACCACTAGTCTGTCCAGTACGCTGTCTCTTCTCAGACCCTCCGGTCTGAGAAGCTCTCCTCTGTCCAGCTCTCTCTCTCTCATAATCAGAAGCCGGGTCCTGATAATCCACCAAGGTCTCACAATGAAATCTCGCCATGTAAGTCCGGGTAGTATCCCTCAATCGTCGGGAAAAGAGATAAACATGTTGATCTACAGGAGGTGCAGCTGGACCCAGCAATGCCAGCTCCTCCTGAAACCTCCTAATAGCCTCTGAGACTGGTACATCCTCGAAGCCAGCCTCCACAAAGTCCCGCAGTTTCTCCCTCCTCAGTGAGGCAGGGCAGAAACGCTCTCTGATCATGGTCCTCATCTGATCATAACTGCTAACCTGACCCTGTATAGACCTCCACCAGTGTTATGCCAAATATCTGAACAAAGTCTGCACTAACTCAATCTGTCTATCAACAAGACACCTAATAGACTCTAGAGCGGAGTCAACATGTCCAATCCAGAGCTCCACCACTAACCCCACCTTCCTAGAGAAAGGGGGTACACCCATCTGGTGAAATGTCTTCAACCAAGTGTCTGGTCTAGGCCCTTTGTACTCCTCTGTAACTCTAGCAATCTCAGCAGTAGGTGCCGGTGCAGCTGGCACCTGAGTAACTGTATGTGATCTCTTAGATGATCCCTCCTGTGCTGGCGGATCTGGAATACATCTGCCCGCTCTAGCGGCCTCCTCTACTCGCCTGATATACTCGCGGAATGCTGGTCCCTCCATGGAGACACGATCAAAGTCATCTGAATGGACTCTCTGGGATCCCTGTCTCTCAGCTGCACCGTACCCAGTATCAGGAACGGCACTCTCAACAACATCCTCGTGAACCTCTTCCGTTGCACGTGGATCAACAGCGGAAGTCCTACCCCGTCCTCTACCTAGAGTGGGTCTACCTCTACCTCGTCCAGCTGCAGGTAAGGCTCTAGTCTGAACCATCTGCAAAGGACGTAAACCTAACTTAGAAGGTTATATATATGCCATATGTATAGATATATATCAAATCAATCACAACAGAATATCTATATATATCAATATTGTCGAGATCTTCAGAGGGGCGATGGCTCATGTACACGATATCCCAAAACATTTGTACTCATTTCAAAACCAAAACCTTTTGAAAAGTCAGACCCCTTTCGGGTTCTGTTTATTTATCTATTCGACCTTTATCGCAGATTACAAGTGCCATTGTTGTCAACCTGGGCTCTGATACCAACTTTGTAACACCCCAAATCCGTAGGACGCGAGGTGCTACTCGGCTAGGATCTCACAATGGGTCCTGACCCTAGCCTGACAACAAGTTCACTGAATCTTACAACAAGGCACAGATAGATTAAATACAATATATATATATATATATATATATATATATATATATATATATATATATATATATATATATATATCATAAGGTAATACATAAGTACCGCTGAGTACAAATAAAACATAACTGTACAACAAAAGATCCCATAAACCCCGATAACGACCCAGTGTACGGAACCCTTAGCGGATTACCCACTCTGGATCACTCTGCAGCTCTCCTAACCTGCAAAGGATCTACAACACGGTATAAAACCGTTAGATAACCATACACATATATAAAGAGATGCAAGAGCACAAGCACACGTCAGGAATCATAACACATCATCATGCTTTCACACATTTACCCGGTTTATTATCTTTATAAAGTCCAATCACTCAAGCATATATATATATGTATATATATATATATATATATATATATATATATATATATATATATATATATATATATATATATATATATATATATATATATATATATATATATATATATCAATATGAACATATGTGACACGAGGATTATAACCCTCGCCTCTAGGTGCTCATGGCAGCTGGAGTGGTCCCTGGTCACACCCACCCTTGTACCCTGAGGGAATGGGGAGTGGTCAACCGTTTACCAAGTCTGACCCAACCACAGAGAACCGCCTAGACTCCAAAGGGATGAAAGGGATAGTTGTCAAGCCCTACAATGGGCAATCACTATACCATAGGTTGGTAATCATCATAACTCATGCTATAAAGCATATAACACACACACCACTCATGCACACATCCAATATAAGTATGGTAGCTAAGTAATTCCTATGGACTTACCTCAATCTCGAAGTAGTCTCAACTACGATCAACTCTCAACCGGGTCCGCTCCAATCTGGAGGAAAACACTGCCTAATAACAAGGCATAACAATATATCACACTCATATCCATCAAAGGGGTTACACCTAGACCCAAGGGATCAATAAGGATCATATCCTAACTCATAAACCTCAAAGCCATAACCGGCATAAACGATATCATGATCATCCTCATTCTATCCTCATACACATACCTAGCATGCTACTAACCCGCTCATACTAGGAAAGGAAAGGATCTACCCAACTCTAGGTAGACCCGGGACAAGACGCACCTGCGTGACAAGAGAGACGCAGGGACGGAGCAAGGCAACCCGCAGGCGCGGCAAGGCTCAGCCGCAGGCGCGGTGACAATGCCGCAGGCAACGCAGGCACGGCGCAGGCGCTGTGACACAGCTTCCGCAGGGGCGGCGGCGGCTTCCAGGCACGGGGGCGGCGACAGTGCAAAAAGTAACCCCGTGATTCCTCTTCGGCTCTTCACGTGATCAAATCACGTCTTCTCCATTCCAAAGTCACACACATACATATACATACACATTCCAACATCAATCTACATTCAATTCATCTAACCCTAAGCTAAGGAAGAGGATACAAAGAAGAAAGAAAGGAAGAAGAAGCAAGAAGCTTGCCACACTTGTGGTCCTAGGCTGCAAGGAAGGTCGACGAGCTTCACAGCTAGCTCTCAAGCTTATCACAACATCCAACACCATCAACATCAGCATCCTCACACCCAAACACTTCCAACTCAAAGGAAGAACAAGATCAAGGTCAAGGAGAGAATAAGAAGAAGCAAGAAGGACGTAGGAGGTCTGGAACGGGAAATGAAGGTGAAACCCTTGCTCAGCAAGGTAAGAAGAAAGTAAAGAAAAGAGGGTAAAGCACGGTCAAGAGGTCAACAAAACCGGCTACAGCCGCAAGAAACCGCAGGGCGGTTCCCTGAGCCGCAGGGGCGGACAGCTACACGAGCCGCAGGGGCGGCTCCCTGAACCCGCGGGGGCGGCTAAGGCCAAAACTGGCTCCCAAAGACTAAGGCTCTTACAAAGCATGTTGAAAATGATCATTAATGATGAGACATATACCATGATAACTAACCTTTGAACTTTCTTCAAGGAATAAAGGGATTAAGGTACTCAAACTTAAAACAATTAAGAGGCCATACTCATCACATTGATAGACTAGATCGTTAGTTGACACCAACTATGACTTACATATTTCATATGATAAATTATGATGTTAATACTATCAGATCCTACGGGGTCACACCCATTGCATTGATGAACTAGATCGTTCAATAAAAAAACAATATAATATATACATATATATTATAAATATTATATTTGATTTAATATGATATTTTACTATATAATAAAGAGTTATCTTCTAACAAATATTAATGGTAAAATATATTATTATTTAGGATTTTATTACAACCACAAGCTTTACAAAGTGCACGCTTTCTGAGAGAAATACTAACCACAATTAGCAACACTAATTATAGATCTTTTGGTTGCCTTTAAATAGACACATTCGGAGGTGATTGAAATTGCCAATTGATTGTTTCAAAAGAAAGATTTAGATTGTAAAATTAAAGTGATAAAATTGGGTCGTGTTGAGGTTCTCAATTTCTCTTTTTTGAGCTAGTTTTACCTTACACAGAATTTCAATATTCACAAATTATACACAATATGACATATGTCTTCATAAAAAGTGATAAAATTGGTGTATTAACCGGAAATTTTAAACTAATTTTATTTATTCCGAAACCCGATTCGAGTACTGAAGTGTGGATCAAACCAAACCCATATGTAATACCACCCAACCGGGCCAAACCTTGTGCATATCCAGAGATAGGGCCTGATTTCTGCTTCTCTCTTCAGGCCGGCCAAAGTGCGGCTTCTCCTCGACATCGGGCTAGCGCCCTTGCCACTTCCCTCTCCAGCGTCCCTTGGCCTAAAGAACAACATCCGGCCTCTTCCTCCTTCGACTTCGCCCTAGCGTAACTCCTCGCCAATGCGGACATTACTCGAGCATTGAAGACATCAGTTAGCCGTGGAACGACAGTAAAGACTAGCAGTGAATACGGTATTGAAGAGGAGGGACTAAACGACCGCCACTCAACTCTCCCCTTAGCCGACGGTGAAGACCGCTCTCTTTCCAAACTCCCTAGTTTTCCCGGCGACCCGACACCTTGATGTGAGACATCAAATCTCGAGCCTTCTTCTCCCAATATCGACTCCTTTGAATGCACACAAACGTTGAGTACCATCCTCTCTTCTCGACATCAACATGTAAGCCTCGCTTCTCTTCGATTCCCTTGTATCGTCCCGACATTAATCCAATCTCCTCACAACCCCTCTTCTGAACTCATGCCCTGCGCAGTTTGCCCGAACACGCCGTAGCCGAGACCTTCCCCTTTGTACCGATGAACTGAGTCCGCTTCATCTGCTCCCTTCCCTGACCGTAATCAACAATGAGTGTACCTCTCTACTACATTTCTTCTTCTTTGGACTTACGTGCATGAAAGATGACTGTGTGTTTTCGTAGCCTGCAGGTCTCGAACCCAACATCTCATGCTCCCTTGCCTAGTACCTTGTGCCGGCCTTAATTTTATGTTCGGAAGGAATCGAACTTAGGAACTCCCATACTTCCGCTTGTTGTTGACTTGTGGTGACTTGTATGGCCAATGAGTTTCGAACTCCCATCTTCATGTTCCATCCTTTAAATCCGGTTCTTGTGCAATTGAAGGGATCGAACCCCAGATCTCTACTTCATATTTGCTCCATCGTTTTCTTTGTGTCCTTTAGGAGTTTTGAATTCCCGACCACTGGATCATTTTATTTCGCCTCGCTTTTGCCATTTCTGCGCCTAGGAGGTTCGAAACCGCATCCTATTGCGCTTCACTGTGCCAGCCTGCTACGTGGAGCGAGATTCGAAACGTCTCCTGATTATGTGTGTTGCTTCCTTTCCCTTAGTGTAGATCAAACCACAGACCTCTTTGATCTCTAGTGCCGCTTGGTGTCATCGACATCCTTTTAACCGCAATCCTTGCCACCGCGAAGGTTCGAACCCTCGACTTATCCATAATTTTGATTTTGGAATTATTATGAATAATTAGTGGAACTCTTAAGGGTATGTATGAATATGGATGGAATTATAGTAGGACTTGAGTTTGAAACTAAAGGATAATGGGAATGCCTTCAGGCCGCTAGTTAAGGGTTGTAGTAGAATTATGGATTTTAGAAAATGATGAGATGAGGAATGGATATGTACGGAATGATGAGATGATACAAATGTGAAATGGACGTCTAGGTCTTTGGAACCTATGACTTAATGAAGATAAGAGTAGAAATGTTAGAATGCTTACTCTAGAAATGAAAAAAAAGTGTAGAACAAGTATACTAAGATGTTGTTACATCTTAATCAAGATTGTTAGATCGTCAACCAGACGGATCGAGTTTTGCGTGTTAGGATATTGGACGCGGATAAGGTGAGTTCATCAGACTCACTTAGCTTTCAGTAACTTAATAAGTGTGTGTTGAGGTAGTGTGTGTATTGAGTGTTTAATAATTAAAGTTGGACTAGACCGCCTACACCTTATTATTGGAGAGTTCCAAGTGTATGATAATGGGTTGTGGCATCACTGTCCAGCGCTGAGTGCGATAGAAGCTCCCCGCGACCAATCCACAGATATACCTAGGAGATGCATTGAAACCTTTCATATTGGTTGATGGGAACGGGGTAAAGGTTGGAGGATCTCCGTGCCACTCGGATAAGTTTGAACTAATTAGATTGGAATCAGCCTAATGAAAATATAATAACCGGCGACATTGATTGCGCATTGTGAGACCCCTACTCTTCCGCGACCGAGACTGGACCATGCCGAGATTGGCTTTTGGCCGAGTTTAGACTTTTTCCGCACCTGTGGGCATATTGACCGCCCCTATGGCTGTCTCCGCCCCTGCAGCTCATAGAAACGCCCCTACGGTTTCCGGCGGCTGCAGCCGCGTTTTGTTGACTTCCTTGACCGTGCTTTACCTTTCCTTCCTCTTATTCTTTCCTTTCCTTGCTGAGCAAGGGTTACCTTTCAAACTTCTTTCTCTTCACTTTCAGGTCCTCCTTTGCTTCTCCTTCACCTTCCTTTTGATCTTGTTCTTGTTTTCTCCTTGGAGTTTGGCTTGAAAATTTGTACCTTGTGGTTGATGTTGATGCTTGTGAGTGTTTATGTTGAGCTTGAGAGCTAGTGGAGGTGTTATCTTGCGAGCAGTTTCGTGCCTAGGCCACAGTTGTGGTATGTCCTCCCTGCTTCTTCATTTCTTCTTCTTCCTTGTTCTTCTTCTCTTAGCTTAGCTTAGGATTAAATGTTTGGACATAGGATGATGTTGGAATGTGTATGTATGTGTATGTGTGTGACTATGGAAGAGAGTAGACGTGATTTGATCACGTGAAGAGCTAAAGAGAAGCCGCGAGATTTCATTCTGCACTGTCGCCGCCCCGCGGCCAGAAGTCACCGCCCCTGCGGAAGACGTGTCAGCGCCCGCGCCGCGCCAGCGCCTTGCCTGCGTTACCGCGTTCCGTGTCACCGCCCCCGCGGCTGAGTGCCGCCGCGCCCTGCGGTTGCCTGCGTTCCGCCCCTGCGTCCTTAGTTCACGCAGGTGCGTCTTGTCCCGGGACTACCTATAGTTAGGTAGTTCCTTTCCTTTCTAGTATGAGGAACTAGTACCATGCTAGGATTCGGATGTTGACGAGTATGATATAGTTATGCCGGTTACGGCTTGAGGTTTACGAGTTGGACTTGATCCTTATGGATCCCTTGGGTCTAGGTGTGACCCCTTTGTGTGATAGGATTGTGATATATATGTATGTGTGCCTTGTATAGGCTGTGTTGTCCTCCAGTTGGAGTGGACGTTTCTGAGAGTTGTTCGTAGCGAGTTACTTCTGAGATCGAGGTAAGTCCATAGGACTTACTTAGCTACTATCCTTATATTGGATGTATGCTTGAGTGGTGTGTGTTATGTGCTTTATAGCATGTGTTATTATGGTCACCGACCTATGTTATATTGACCGCCCATTGTAGTGGCTGTGACAACTTACCTTTCATCCCGTAGTGGAGTCTGGGAAGTTCTCTGTAAGCTAGTTAGTTCTGGTATACGGGAAGGGCACCTACCACTCCATATGGTATACGGGAAAGTGCGCTGATACCACTCCAGCTAGCTATTGCACGCAGAGGCGAGGGTTATATATACATTCCTCGTGTCACGTATATTCATATACATTTATTATACGATTGAGTGTTGGACTTAAAGATAATAAACCGGGTAAATGTGTGATATCATGATGATGTGTTAATATTATTGATGTGTGTTTGTGCTCTAGCATCTTCTTATATATGTGTATAGTTAGCTAACGGTTTTATACCGTGTTGTAGATCCTTTGCAGGTTAGGAGAGAACTGCAGAGTGATCCGGAGGGGTGATCTGCTGAGGGTTCCGTACACGGGGACGATATCGTGGTTGGGATATTTATATTGTACGGGTTTATGTTTTGACTTTTGTACTCAGCAGTACCTTGTATCACCTTTTGATCGTATATATATATACATCAGTTTTATGTTTTGTTTTAATCTATCAGTGCCTTGTTGTAAGATTCAGTGAAGTTGTTGTCAGGCTAGGGTCAGGATCCATTGTGAGATCCTAGCCCAGTAGCACTCCGAGTCCTACGGATTTGGGGTGTTACAAAGTTGGTATCAGAGCCCAGGTTGACAACAATGGCACTAGTAATCTGCAATAAAGTTCGAATAGATAAATAAACAGAACCCGAAAGGGGTCTGACTTTTCAAAAGGTTTTGGTTTTGAAATGAGTACAAATGTTTTGGGTTATCGTGTACGTGAACCATCGCCCCTCTGAAGATCTCGACAGTATAGATATATATAGATATTCTGTTGTGATTGATCTGTTATATATCTATACATATGGCATATATATAGCCTTCTAAGATAGGTTTACGTCTTCTGCAGATGGTTCAGACTAGAGCCTTACCTGCAGCAAGACGAGGTAGAGGTAGACCCCCTCTAGGTAGAGGACGGGGTAGGACTCCTGCTGACGGTTCACATGCGGGAGAGCTACATGAGGTTGTTGAGAGCGCCGTTCCTGAGACTGGGAACGGGGCAGCTGAGGAACAGGGGCACAGAGAGCCCAGTCTGGCGAGTCTGATCGTGTCTCCATGGGAGATCAGAGTTCAGCTTATATCAGACGTGTTGAGGAGGCTGCCAGAGCCGGTAGACGTGCCCCAGATTTTACAGGCACAGAGGGACCATCTGAGAGGTCCCACACCGTTACTCAGGTACCAGCTGTACAGGTACCTGCTGCTGAGATTGCCAGAGCACCAGAGGAGCATAGAGGCCTAGACCAGATACCTGGTTGAAGGCATTCCATCAGATGGGTGTACCCCCTTTCACTGGGAAGGTGGGGTTGGAGGTTGAGCTCTGGATCGGGCATGTAGACTCAGCTCTGGAGTCTATTCGATGTCCAGCTGACAGACAGATCGAGCTGGTTCAGACTTTATTCCGGGACTTGGCAACACTGGTGGAGATCAGTACGGGTCAGGTTACCAGTTATGATCAGATGAAGACGATGATTAGAGAGCGTTTCTGCCCTGCCTCTCTGAGGAGGGAGAAACTGCGAGATTTTGTGGAGGCTGGGTTTGAGGATGTACCAGTCTCTGAGGCCATCAGGAGGTTTCAGGAGGAGCTGGCATTACTGGGACCAGCTGCACCTGCTGCAGACCAGCACGTTTATCTCTTTTCCCGACGACTGAGGGATACTACCCGGACCTACATGGCGGGATTTCATTGTGAGACTCTCACAGATTATCAGGACAGAGCTTCCGATTATGAGAGGAGCGAGCTGGACAGAGGAGAGCTTCTCAGACCGGAGGGTCTGAGAAGAGGCAGCGTACAGGGGACCAGTGGTACTGGTGGTTCTGCTAGTGGTTGGCGTGGTCAGAGACGCCAGAGTCAGCCTTCATCTGCGCCGGTTGCAGAGAAGGGACGTCAGTGCTTTAACTGTGGAGATCCAGGCATATGAGGCCAGAGTGCACGAGGCCATTGGTGACTTGCTACACCTGTGGTAGGCAAGGTCACCGAGCTGTTTACTGCCGCCAGGGCGGAGCTTCATCTCAGCAGGGTTCTTCTCCTGCTAGTGCAGCGGGAGGTGGGCAGAGGCCACCTCAGCAGCAGCAGACTCAGGGACAGCAGAGAGTCCCAGATCGCCCTACGACTCAGGGATCTGCTCCTGGGCCGAGTAGAGGCAGAGGTCGTGGTGGGGGCACCACTGATACCAGAGGCCCACAGGGTCGTGTTTTTGAGCTGAGGAGTGCAGAGGAGCCAGCTGCACCTACTGCTACAGTACCATTCTGATTCATGGTTTACCTGTTAGAGTTTTATTTGATACTGGTGCTACGCACTCTTTTATTTCTGATGCCTGTGTAGAGCGTCTTGGTTTAGATACAGTTGAGGGATGCCCTTTATTATAGGGTTACCCAATATGGTAGGGTCAGAGGTACCCGTGAGATTCACGGTTGTCCCATTTCTGTAGGACCCGTGTGTTACTAGTTGACTTCTTTGTCATGCCATTAGAGCATGAAGAAGTCATTCTAGGTATGGACTGGATGGATAGACACTCTGCAGTTTTAGATGTAGGTAGGAGGACTGTTACCCTCTCTACCGAGTTAGGCCAGATAGAGGTTTTCCGAGGTTGGGACCTTGGAAAGATAGGCACAGTTATCAGCGCCATACGGGCAGCTAGATTGATTGCACAGGTTGCGAGGCCTTCTGGTGTTATGCCATGAAGGAGGGGGAGAGTCCAGTGTAGAGGACATTCCAGTTGTTTGTGAGTTTACTGATGTTTTTGCTGAGCCGTCCAGTTTGCCGCCTCAGAGGAGTGTGGATTTCAGTATCGAGTTAGAGCCTGGTACGAGACCCATCTCGAAGGCCCCATACCGGATGGCGCCTGTCGAGATGCTGGAGCTGAAGAAGCAACTCGAGGAGTTGGCTGAGAAGGGCTTCATTCGCCCTAGCGTGTCCCCATGGGGAGCACCTGTCCTCTTCGTACGGAAGAAGGACGGATCACTGAGGGATTATGCATAGATTACAGAGAACTGAACAAGGTGACCATCAAGAACAAGTATCCACTGCCGCATATTGATGATTTGTTAGATCAGCTACAGGGAGCGACTGTGTTCTCCAGGATTGATATGCGTTCAGGATATCACCAGCTGAGGGTGAGAGAGCATGATGTGCACAGGACAGCATTCCGGACCAGATATGGCCACTACGAGTTTGTAGTGATGCCATTTGGGCTTACGAATGCCCCAGCCGTCTTTATGGAGTTGATGAACAATATTTTCATCGACTTCCTGGATCAGTTTGTGGTGGCTTTCATTGATGACATTCTGGTATACTCTCGCAGTGGAGAGGAGCATGTAGGACATCTGAGGACTGTATTGCAGGTTTTGCGGGATAGAGAACTTTATGCTAAGTTCTCTAAGTGTGAGTTCTGGATGCCAGAGGTAGCATTCCTGGGTCATGTAGTATCAGCTGAGAGGATCAAGGTGGATCCAGCGAAGATAGAGGCAGTAGCAGCTTGGACGACACCGACGAACGTCAAGGAAGTACGTAGTTTCCTTGGCCTAGTTGGTTATTACAGACGCTTCGTGGAGGGTTTTTCTGTGATTGCCTGTCCACTGACGAGTTTGCTGAGGAAGACTACCAGATTTGTGTGGTCTGATCAGTGCAGACAGAGTTTTGAGGAGTTGAAGAGGCGTTTGACTTCTGCTCCTATTTTGGCACAGCCAAAGGGTACTGAGGATTTTGTGGCAAGCTAAGCTTGGGATGTGTTTTGATGCAGCGAGGCAGAGTTATTGCTTATGCGTCTCGACAGTTGAAGATGTATGAGGAGAACTACCCGACTCATGATCTGGAGTTGGCATCGGTAGTTCATGCATTGAAGATCTGGAGACATTACCTGTATGGTGCTACAGGTAGATGGCTCGAGCTGATCAAGGATTTTGATCTAGAGATCCTGTACCATCCGGAGAAGGCGAACGTTGTCGCTGATTCTCTGAGCAGAAAGACGCCTCGAGAGCAGGCGATTGCGAGGCTGACAGTTCAGCATCAGTTGCAGAGAGATCTGATCTGGTTAGAGTTTGACATCCAGTTTCCTGATGAGGATGCCCAGCTACGTACTTTAGAGGTTCTTCCTGATCTGTTGGATGAGATCCGACAGAAACAGGAGACCTGCCCGACTTTACAAAGGATTAGAGATAGGATGTCTCGAGATGATGCACCCCAGTTTCTGCTTGGAGCAGATGGAGTTTTGAGGCACCGCGGTCGCGTTTGTGTACCTACTGATACAGAGCTGAGGCAGAGGATTTTACAGGAGGCTCACTGTACACCTTACTCTATACATCCAGGTACGAGTAAGATGTATCAGGACTTGAGACGTATATATTGGTGGGAGGGCTAAATCCCGATGTAGCCAGATTTGTAGCTCAGTGTGCGACCTGCCAGCAGGTCAAGATCGAGCATTTCCGACCTAGAGGTGAGCTCCATCCCCTTCCTGTTCCACAGAGGAAGTGGGAGGACGTCACCATGGATTTTGTGACTGGCTTGAGGCTGAGCCGGAGTTTTGATGCCATCTGGGTCATAGTAGACAGATTGACGAAGACGGCACGTTTCATTCCTATCAAGGAGACGTGGCCGGTGAGCAGATTAGCTGAGGAGTACACTAGGCAGATAGTGAGACTCCATGGCGTACCGAGGATGATCGTCTCAGACAGAGATGGGCGATTTACCTCGAGATTTTGGCAGCAGATTCAGACTGCCCTGGGGACGAGTTTACACTTCACGACTGGTTTCCATCCTCAGACAAATGGTCAGTCAGAGAGGACCATTCAGACCCTGGAGGATATGCTACGAGCTTGTGTGTTGGATTGGGGACAGGTGTGGACGGATCATCTCCCACTTGTTGAGTTCTCCTACAACAACAGCTGGCATGCATCTATTGGGATGGCCCCATATGAGGCACTGTATGGACAGAGATGTCGTACCCCGTTATGCTGGGATGAGCAGAGCAATGTCAGTGGTTTAGTACCTGATCAGATTCGGGATGATATGGCTCGGGTAGCATTGATTAGAGAGCGTATGCTGACTGCATAGAGCCGTCAGAAGTCTTATGCTGACAGGAGACGTAGACCTCTAGAGTTCAAGGTTGGAGCCCATGTGTGGTTGAGGGTGTCCCCGACACGAGGTGTTAGGCGTTTTGGCATTAAGGGGAAGTTGAGTCCCCGATATGTTGGACCGTTCGAGATTCTGGATCGGGTTGGGAGCACAACTTATAGGTTAGCCTTGCCTCCGAGATTAGAGGGTGTTCACCTTGTATTTCATGTGTCTCAACTGAGGGAGTACATACCAGATCCGAGGCACATTGTGAGTTATGAGATTTGGTGGTTGAGCCGGACCACACGTTTGTAGAGCATCTTATTGCAGTCCTAGAGCGAGGTATGAGACGCCTGCGTTCTAAGGACATCCCTATGTTGAGGATACAGTGGTCGAGACGAGGACCCGAGGAGGCTACATGGGAGAGTGAGGATAGTATCCAGAGGAACTATCCGGAGTTCTATGCCGAGATAGGTGCACCAGTAGGATCACCGAGTAGATCTTAGTACTAGCTTGGTGAGTCTTATATGCTTACATGCTTATATGTTATGATGTGTTTATTTTCATGCTAGCTTTGATGTGATTATGATCTTATTAGATCTTGTTATGCTAGTATGATTCTTGTTTATAGCTGGAGATGGTTCTTTCCTCCATGCTATTGTGATAGGATAGGTTTAGCTGGAGATGGTTCTTTCCTCCATGCTATTTTGATGGACATAGTAGTGCTGGAGATGTACTTCTCCATGCCTTTCTGTTATGGATACGATACGGATAGAGATGTGATTCCTCTATGCCTTATGATATGTTTATGGTTTGGCTAGAGATGGTTTTCCTCTAGGCCCTGGATAGTATAGTTTACTGCTGGAGTTGATGATTTCCTCCATGCTTATGTTTGAGGTTATAGAGAGTGTTACCTCGACTTTTGAGTCTGAGTGTTTTCAGGATCTTTGCAAGTTTCGGGACGAAACTTGTTTTTAGGGGGGTGAGATGTGAGACCCCTACTCTTCCGGACCGAGATCGGACCATGGCCGAGATTGGCTTTGGCCGAGTTTAGACTTTTCCGCACCCGCGGGCATATTGGCCGGCCCTGCGGGTCTCCGCCCCTGCGGCTCATGGAACTGCCCCTGCGGTTTCCGGCGGCTGCAGCCGGTTTTGTTGACTTCCTTGACCGTGCTTTACCTTTCCTCCTCTTATTCTTTCCTTTCCTTGCTGAGCAAGGGTTACCTTTCACACTTCTTCCTTCAGCTTTCACGTCCTCCTTGCTTCTCCTTCACCTTCCTTTGATCTTATTCTTGTTCTCCTTGGAGTTTGGCTTGGAAATTGTACCTTGTGGTTGATGTTGATGCTTGTGAGTGTTATGCTGAGCTTGAGAGCTAGTGGAGGTGTTATCTTGGAGCAGTTTCGTGCCTAGGCCACAGATGTGGTATGTCCTCCCTGCTTCTTCATTTCTTCTTCTTCCTTGTTCTTCTTTCCTTAGCTTAGGATTAAATATTTGGACATAGGATGATGTTGGAATGTGTATGTATGTGTATGTGTGTGACTATGGAAGAGAGTAGACGTGATTTGATCACGTGAAGAGCTAAAGAGAAGCCGCAAGATTTCATTCTTCATTGTCGCGCCCCCGCGGCCAGAAGTCACCGCCCCTGCGGAAGACGTGCCGCAGCACCCGCGCCAGCGCCAGCGCCTTGCCTGCGTTACCTGCGTTCCGTGTCACCGCCCCCGCGGCAGAGTGTCGCCGGGCCCGCGGTTGCCTGCGTTCGCCCCTGCGTCCTTAGTTCACGCAGGTGCGTCTTGTCCCGGGACTACCCATAGTTAGGTAGTTCATTTCCTTTCTAGTATGAGGAACTTAGTACCATGCTAGGATTCGGATGTTGACGAGTATGATATAGTTATGCCGGTTACGGCTTTGAGGTTTACGAGTTGGACTTGATCCTTATGGATCCTTTGGGTCTAGGTGTGAACCCTTTGTGTGATAGGATTGTGATATATATGTATGTGTGCCTTGTATAGGTTGTGTTGTCCTCCAGTTGGAGGGGACATTTCTGAGAGTTGTTCGTAGCGAGTTACTTCTGAGATCGAGGTAAGTCCATAGGACTTACTTAGCTACTATCCTTATATTGGATGTATGCTTGAATGGTGTGTGTTATGTGCTTTATAGCATGTGTTATTATGGTCACCGACCTATGTAATATTGACCGCCCATTGTAGTGGCCGTGACAACTTACCTTTCATCCCGTAGTGGAGTCTGGGGAGTTCTCTGTAAGCTGGTTAGTTCTGGTATACGGGAAGGGCACCTACCACTCCATATGATATACGGGAAAGTGCGCTCATACCACTCCAACTAGCTATTGCACGCAGAGGCAAGGGTTATATATACATTCCTCGTGTCACGTATATTCATATACATTTATTATACGATTGAGTGTTGGACCTATTAAAGATAATAAACCGGGTAATGTGTGATATCATGATGATGTGTTAATATTATTGATGTGTGTTTGTGCCCTAGCATCTTTTTATATATATGTATAGTTAGCTAACGGTTTTATACCGTGTTGTAGGTCCTTTGCAGGTTAGGAGAACTGCAGAGTGATCCGGAGGGGTGATCTATTGAGGGCTCCGTACACGGGGACGATATCGTGGTTGGGATATTTATATTGTACGGGTTTATGTTTTGACTTTTGTACTCAACAGTACCTTGTATCACCTTTTGATCAGTATATATATACATCAGTTTCATGTTTTTGTTTTCATCTATCAGTGCCTTGTTGTAAGATTTAGTGAAGTTGTTGTCAGGCTAGGGTCAGGATCCATTGTGAGATCCTAGCCCAGTAGCACTCCGAGTTCTACGGATTTGGGGTGTTACAGCGCAGGTTGATGTGTTTACCGTTTTCCTTATATGTGTGTGCGCCTTAGCTCATCTTATTATTAGAATTCTTAGCTAACGGTATAACGTGTTGATAGACTTTGCAGGTTAGATGTCTGCCGAGTAATCGGGAGTGGAGGGGTCATTCGGATTTCCGTACCGGTAATTAGGGATTGGGCGTATTTTCTTTTCAGTAGAAAAACTAGATATACTTCATGTTTTCCTTATCGTTATGCATGGTTGTTGAATAAGTTGTTATTATTGAATATTTTTATCATTTGAAGGATATTTTAATTTAATATTGAGTCTTGTGTAAGGTCCGTGCATCATTGTTGTCAAACTAAGTTTGGGACCCACTTTGAGGTCTCACCTAGTGACATCCCAAGTTTTCAAAATTCAGGTGTTACAAATGGTAATAGAAACAACATGTTGTTGATTCGAAAACAAGCATTACGTTCTAATACAAAGTCTCTTGATTTTAAATAGGAAATTCAATGCAGATACATTTAGATCGCATTATATGAGAGAATTTTAGGAAACAAGATGATAAAAATTAAGAAAATTAAACATAAACTAAAGTTCTTGGGATGAACTCCAAAATATAGCTAAACTTTATTTCACATCCGAAGGCTGGAAACCAATACTATGGAGTCTTGAGACCCAATATTGATTTTTCTCAATCTCTATCTTCTCCTTCGCGATATCTCTACAAGTGTCAAAGTAAAAAGAAAGTAAATTATTTGATATGGTACAACGACTCTAGATAATATGACCAAAAAATGAACTTGTAGTTATAATAATATTAATATTAAATATAATTTATTCAACTCACTTGGAGATAACTTCGAACTTGATCAATAGTCAAACTTTCATCATCAACATGCATCACCATCCAAATTTGTGTTCCGGTGGCCACTACATAAAAACGTAAAAACATTAAATACCAAGTTCGAGAGTTAGTAAATGCAGAATATTAAATAAAAGTACCAAGTTAGATAGTTACATCTAGATCCTCCAAGCATTTCAGCAACATTTCTGAATTTGAGTTTTAATTCTTCTGTCCACACTCTTCTTTGTTGTCTTTGGATGTGTTGTTGTGGATAAGTGTTTGTACGACGAGGAGCATAGTTGGAACTAAAATCACTTCGAAGAAAGTATTTTTTGTATACACCAGCAATTTGACTCGATCTGGATTCTCCATATCTTATTAAGATTAGGTTTGCCTCTCTTAATGCTTTGATGCCTGCGGATTAACAAAATTGATCGAAGAACATGCTTTAATTTTCAAAATATATATAAATTCTAGAAATCATAAATACATGGTTATATATCAGAGTTATGTAAACATACTCAAATTAATGTTTAAACTCTACATAAAGACTTACCATCAGTTATCGCTTCTCTTTGATACTTAACTTCCATGTCGGAGATTCTCTTTCCAAGTTCTTCTTGAAGGATCGATGCATACATGTCAATTACCATTAACTTGCTTTCAACACTCAATAATGAATACAAGTAAACAAAGAAATGGTTTATACGAATTTGTATTTCTAGAGGCGATAGACTCAAAGTGACAACAAATTGTCGCAGCGATTCCATTTTTACCTCTGGGTTTTTCGAGATTATTTGTTTTCTCTTTCTCAATATTTTAGACTAAAAATATTCACATTATATAGAGATTATGAATGATAGAGATAACATGCGTTGGAGAAATATCGTGTAGACAAACATTTTTTCCATTGTACCATTCATGAATGATGTAAATAATATCATTCCTTATTTGGTCAAGTAATTATGGTATAGATAAAGTCGCATTGAAGATTTTAAATTCAAACGGTAATTTTATTATTTTTAATTATGACTTAAAAATAATAAAATTTCAAATCTATGTATTACTAAAATAGCTCTCATTTCGCCCACGTGTCAACTTCTAAGGTCATCTACATCAACATTTTTTTTATTTACGAATTTCCCACAATATATTTACAGATTTGTCATTAATTATTTTATAAGTAAATTTCTATTAGAATTAATAAACACTAGCTTTCCATGCACGGATTTGGTTTAAAGTAATATATTATACTTATGATTCAAGCTATTGCGATAATAAGGAAAAAACACTTAATTATAATATATTAAAAAACATTAAGTTAGAAGAGTGAAATGAGCAATATGTTCATCTTTATATATAATAATATTAAGTGTTTACAAACAAAAATATGATAAATAAAAAAAAGTTTTTTTTTATAAATATCATAGGTGGTAAATATTGTATAGTTATGAGCCTATGCCATCAATATATATGATTCTCCGTAATTTACATATTCTGTAGAAAACTTTTATTCTAATATTTTTATTATATAGTATTTCTAAGTATATAATATTCCAAATCTCAAATCACGATATAGTACATATTAATATCTTCATTAATATGCATAATATTTTTTTGAGAAATTAAAATAATGAGGTGGCATAACCTCAAGATGACATGTGGAAAAATGTGAGGTGACTTGATGCAAAAATGACACGTGGCGAATTTAATGTGGCGATGACATGCGACGATATTCACTTTTGTTTTAGTATTATATAGTAGAGTGAAATGAGCAATATGTTAATCTTTATATATAATAATATTAAGTGTTTATAAACAAAGTCATGATAAAATAGTTTATTTTTTTGATAAATAGCATAATTGGTAAATATGGTATAGTTATGGCATCAATATATATTGATTCTCCGTAATTTTCATATTGTGTAGAAAACTTTTTTGTCTAATACTTTTTATAATATAGTCTTTCTAAATATATAATATTCCAAATCTCAAATTAGGATATAGTAATATCTTCATTAATATGCATAATATTTTTTGAGAAATTAAAATAATGAGGTGGCATAACCTCAAGACGACATGTGGAAAAAATGTGAGGTGGCTTAAAGTAAAAATGACATATGACGAATTTAATGAGGCGATGACATGTGGCGATATTCACTTCTGTTTTAGTATTATATAGTAGATCATCGTGTCACACTACCACGTCACTTTTGTTAAATAAGTAAATAAAATATTTTTTTTACATATTTGGTATATATTATATATCTAATAACCTCCAATTGTAGTTAAGATTTACAAATCTTTGTATTAATTAATTATCATTACAAGTTCTAACAAAACTATATTGGTAAGAAGATCTCACAATTTTTTTTTAATTACTGTTTAATTGATCTACAATTTGATGAAAATTCTATTTAATTATTATTTTGAAAAGTATATTTAGGGAATCAATAAACAAATTATTTTTTATTAAGTACCTAGTGTTATACAAACACCAGCTAGACTAATTAAACTTGATAATTTATTATTATTTTTTAAGATTATATTTAATGTCTACTTACACAAACTAGTGTTACACAAATACAACGTTTGATTTTACAAAAATTTGTGATAACCCACATCTTTAAATTTACACAAGTCGTCTCGATTTACACAAAACCTATACATTTACACAAGTCATCGATTATAGTTACACAATCTGATCTAAGCTATATTGATTTTATTTACACAAGCCATATAAATTTTATTTACACAAGCCCTATCGACTTTATGTACACAAGCCCTATCGACTTTATCTACTAACGAATTTATCTACACAAGCCCTAACGAATTTATCTACACAAGCCCTAACGAATTTATCTACACAAGTCAATCGAATTGTGCAAGGAACGTTGAATTCCGAGCAAGTAGAATTACACAAAGTCAAATTACACAAGCCAATCGAATTACACAAAACATCAAAGACAAGACGAAGGAAAGGATGAAACTGTGACATTACACAAACAGATCTGACGAGCTTCATTCCTCGCAGATCTAGAGATCTGGGCTCTCCAATTTTTTCCAGGACAAAAACCACTTCATTCCTTCAATAGTTGGTGGATCCGACGAGGTTCCTCCGGTGAGATCTGGGCTCTCCGATGACGGTTACATCAGTGGAGGCGGTTTCGAATCAGGCTAGGGTTATTAGCAGATCTAGAGAAGGAAAAGAAGACGAGACGAATGTAACGCCCCCAAAAGCGGGATAGGCGTCACATCGCCAGGAGCCCCGGACAAGAACTCCCTAAGGCTAATATAAACAATAAAATGATAACAACAAATGACAACATATCAAGGCATAACATGCCAACAAAAAAAGATCAAAAGAAACCAAAAGACGTCCCATGATGTCAACCACAAAGGGTTCCAATACCCGCAATGACAAAAAACCATGAATGGTTAAACTCGGGGTAAACAATACTCATAATTCAGAATCATGAACTAACCCCCCAAAAAAATAAAACGGATATTGGAACAAGCCCTTTAGATATCAACCACCCCAAGTTCAACCAACACGACTCTCACTAGGGTTCCAGACCTCCATTCTCCTGAACTGATCTTGTACTTGATTATGTTAAAAAACATAACCAGCTCCACCGTTGTGGGGTTAGTCTTCCACGTAGACTAAGCCGATACATAAGTAGGGTAATATATATGATCACGATATGGGAATAAGCATAAATGGCATAACATGATCTTATAGAATTACTCAAGGAATTGAAATAACATCATGCAACTTAATAATTATCAATCTCAAAAGATCATATCAAATATTCATAAGTCATGTCAATGGTTCATGCTTCAAAATTCAAAACTCATAATCCAAATCAACAATTCATATATTATGTCAAATACTCATAATCCAAAATAATATTTCATAAACTATGCCAACTACTCATAAACTATGTCAACTACTATAATCCAACTTAACAACTCATAATCCCTCTATATCGGTATAACTTATCAGAAGGCCAATCGACTGAAATGGGGTAACAAGGTATATCCTTACCTCTTCCTCAAATCATCATATGAAAATGAAATCACAATATCAAAAAATGCTCAAGCAATCTTTATTTCAAAATTGTTTTCAAAAACAATTTGTAAAGTGCTAATATAGCGAATGTTCAATCATATTTCTTGAACACGAAGGTACCTCCTAAACCCCTACCATTGGATGGAAACACGGATCAGGTGAATCCTCGCCATTCACTAAGGTCGGGCACAATCATCGGCCTGCTCAAACCATATACCACTGGTATTCATGGTCCGCCCTAACCAAAGAGTGAATAAGAATCATGAAAACGGTATCACCGACAACAATGTCGTCATGGTCATAGAACACATAAATTACAAGGGCAATTGCCCGCTATGGTCATAGGCCAAATCATCTCATATATATATATATATATATATATATATATATATATATATCGCAAAAGCCGATTAGGTCAAAGACCAAGTCATCTTAAATCCTTAATATCCTAACCGGTTCCTTTTTTCTAAAATTCTTTGATAACACCTTTTTAACTAATCTCAATCAATTATCATGTAATCACAAGGCTTTCTAAACCGACTCCTCAAATCATGCCATACCCATAACTCAAAACTAATATCATGCATTCCTCATGGACTCCAAGATCATTCATCTCTAGATATCATAACATATATATTTATATATTTATCATGCTCATCATGCCAACACATAATTTGAAACGCCTCAATCATACATGCAATATCATGAAGGCTTAAACTTAATCATGTTCGCATGCCAAATTATATTTTAAAATATCTCAATCATACATGCAATATCATGAAGGTTTAAACTTAATCATGCTCATATACAAAAGCTCACAAGTACTTGCCTCAATAATCACGTAACGGTTTTTAATCCATATCAATAACGTCCCCTAAAACGCGTCAAACAACCTAACAAACAAGAAATCACACAATCAACATACATACTAGATCAAAATCACAACATCATCTAATAGGTGTAAAAGTGACTTACGGAATTCCAACTCGAATTTGGGTTGCACTTCTCTTAGGGTTTGTTCTTAACCCGTTATCCAACTAAGTACGTACCTAGAGTATCCAACTAGGCATATTAATCCATATTCCAACTTATAACTTAACAACAAGCAACCTTTCCAATATTTGGAGAATATTCACGTAGTGTCGTTGTAACGAAAGGTCATCGACATTTGTCGAACTTCGACTTGAGCTATACCCTTCCCGAAAGCATTCCCGAACCTAAACCAACATAACTAAACAAGTTTAACTTTAAAAGCTAAACTTGGGTCATAAAACGCAATATAAATATATATGGGTTAAAACCGTTATTAAAACTAGGGTTAAAATTCGTAAATATATTTTATGGGCTAAAATTGTAAACCTAATAATCTGGGTCATTTTTGTAAATAAAAATTTCAGACAAATTTTGTAAATACACCTTCTAAGGCATTTTTGCAAATTCAGAAAACTTGGGTCATTTCTGTAAACTAAAAGTTGGGACAAAATCTGCAATTATGAACCAGAGGGAAAAAACATTAATAACATAAACATGAGTTATAAACGTAAATATAAGTTTAGGGAGGATTTTCGTTAACCACCCTTAATTAGGGGGGGGGGGGGGGGGGGGGGCGAGCATAATTAATTGAAAGTGGCCTAGCCGGTTTTCTGCGCACTCCCGGCGACGGCGAAGGGACATGGCTCAGGCAGGGGCTTCCTCCGGGGGTGCTAGGCAGGTGGCGAGCCTCCTTCCGGTGCTGGTGATGGCGGTTCTCCGGCGAGTTCGAGGAAGAAGGCGGGGAGAATAGAGGAGGGGTGGAAGGCGTGGAGTGTGGTTGTTCCGGTGAGCTCGGGGACGAGAGTGTGATGGTGACAGAAGAGGAGAAATAAGGGAGGCCGGTGAGGTTGTTGCTGGTGTTGGTAGAGGAAAAGAGACAGGGAGAGATGAGGGAGATGGTTGCTCCAGCTTCCGGCGAGAGGAGGTTGTGGAGGGAGAGAAGAAAATAAAGAAAGAGGGTTGGGGAGATGTGCAGAAAATAGTGAAAAAAGGGAATGGGGAGAGTGAGGTCTGGTACTCTGGTGGTAGTGGTCGACTGGAGTAAGAGAGGGAGAGTGATGGGGAGAGATAAGTGAAAGAGAGATTGAAGAATGAAGTTAAGGAGGGAGGTTGTCACTTGTCCGCTAGATCGAGAGGTGCAGGCTAGGGGGAAAGGGAGAAGAAAGAGAGGAGGATAGGGGAGGTGATGCAGGGGCTAGGGAGGAGAGGTCCAACCTGGGCGGGAGAAGGAGTTGTCACGAGAAGTTAGGAAAAGAAGAGAAGGAAGGAGAAAGAAGAAGGAGGTGGGTCCGGGGTGACAAGGCGCCACATGTCGTGGGGCCTAGAACAAAGAGAAGAAGAGGAGAGAGGTCGATGTCGGGGTGGCGGCGCCGCCTTGGCCAGCGTGGCCGGCTCGTCTCGGGATAAGAAAAAAATAAAAAGGGAAAAAAGAAAATTAAATACATTAAATTAAAACTCTATAAAAATAAACCTTAACCGTTACGGATCGGAATATTTTCGAAATTTTCTGTAAAATAGTTTTACGGGAATTATATATATATATATATATATATATATATATATATATATATATATATATATATATATAATTATTTAAATTTATAAATACAATATAAACTCGTAAAAAATTTAAATTTATGATATAAAAATAGTGATAATATATGGAAAATAGTTATATAAAATGCTCTCTAAAAGGCGTTTCATCATTCCCCACTTAAAAAAGTTTCGTCCCCGAAACTAAGACTTGAAACGTGAGAGTAACGTTCCCTCGTCAGCGCTTTTGTTCCCCAAGTAAGTGCATCGGTACCATGTAGAAACCATAGAACTCTCATCAATAGAAAAAGCAAATCAAGTTGAACAAATGAACGCGCAGTCCACGGGCTCTCTAAAGAGCGAAAACCAACTTCATCCCACGCTAACCCTAGATCCTAGCGGCCGTTCAAAATCGCCACAAAAAGCCAATCGATTCCAACAACACACTAGTCTAAGATCCGGTAAGGGGGTTTCGATCTCCGATTTGGCACCGATGAAAGCAGATCTTTCGACAAAGCAAATGGAGACAAAAGAAGAGACCCAGTTATGGAAGCATAGGTGACATTGGAGGAAAAAAAGGGCTAGATTAAAGCCAAGAATGGAGAGAAGAGTTCAAACCATCAGCCCATGGAGGAACGTTCCCACAAAAAGCTTGGACAGCTTAAGTCGATCGAGGCAAGAAGAGAGCGATTTCGCACATCGCTGGAGTTTTGTCAATGTCAAGGAAGATCGGGCGAGTATGCAAAGAAGTCCGTCACGATACTGCCGAAGGAGGCTTCGAACTTGCAAAAGGAAGAGAGCAAGGGGGGCTACCTTTCAATCTGACCCACCTTACACTAGAAAAGGTATAACTCTCGAACCACACAGCGATTGCTTGAGGTTGACATTGCTTATTTTACCTGTTACTTCTACTCTTAGAACAATAGACAGACATATCTATTTCAGTTCTTACTCTAGCTTAAGAGTGGTCTTAGGTATTCTCTAGGTAGGAACTAAGATGAAAAATCAACTTTATATACAATATATTCTCCTAATAAAACAAATCACTTATGAAACTGCTTTATCCCTCATTCTTACTTCTCCACAAACGAAAATCAAACACTCCCTCAGATGAATGAACAAAAATGTCATTTAAGGATGTTGAGTGCTCAGACACACAAAGAGAACAATTTTCCAAGAAGAAATCGAACAATGGTCACCCTCAGGCCAATGAATAACAACAGAAATCAACATTTAATAGCTATGGGTGGAAGGTGTTAGCTTACCCCATTCGGTCCACCCCTAGACCCCCTGTAATCCCCTCATTTTGTATTGTGAAACTCAGCCTTCAAGCTTTTAATTTTTGCTACATAATTGAGGATGATCTCTTGTTGTTTTACATCTCTTGTTTTGTGTGGCTTTTAGTTTTGATTTGTCTTGCTCTATTAATAATGTTTATCTGCTCTAGCAATTTAGGTTCTGCTATTTGTTACCGGTTATGCTACTACTGGTGGTTCTGCTTCTTTTCCTCTCTTTATCTGGTGCACCTTATCTCCTAAAACCAGAAACTGTTGTGGCTTTCCGTCTTTGTGTTATGCAGATGCAAACTAGGAGGAAGAAGTAATAACAGTGGCGAGGTAATCTCAGCCAGCCGAGTATTGACAAGACTAACAGTCAAGCTCCTATCAAAGCGTAAGAACAAATACCAAACGAACAAATTGAATTGAAAATTCAAGACTAAAGAGATCAAGCCAAGAAGTCTATGTAAGACAAAACTTATGAATGAACTTGAGCAGCAAAAGTCCCAACATGAACTTATTGTTGAGAAGTGTTATTTAGTTACCCACTATGGAAAAATGTATTGTAATAAACACTATCAGTTGTGTGTTAGATCAATTACTCCCCTTTTCATTAATGATTGGTATTGTGCTTGGAAGGATGATCTCAAATATTTAGTCAATCGTTGTTGTTGTTATGACGTAGACTGTTTATATGGCAATATGACTGCCAAAAGAACATACAGAAACAACATGAACAATTGGGAGAAACTTACCTGTTTATATGGCAATATGATTGCCAAAAGAACATACAGAAATAACATGAACAATTGGGAGAAACTTACCAAAAGCACAAGTCCATCTATAATGAACGCATATGACCAAAATAGGGTAGGAATAGTGGGGTTGCTACCGCCCAAATCAAGAAATAAATATAAATGAAAATAGCGTTCTGGAATTGTCGGGGAATGCGTAAGAAAAACTTCTGGACTAACTTAAATATTGTATGTAAAAATGAATGCATACAAGTCATGATCCTGGCAGAAACAAAGACAAGTTCCGAACCTGGTGAGTCATTATGGAAAAGTGCAGGTTTCGACAAAATTCTTTTCATACCAGCAGTTGGTTTCTCGGGAGGCCTATGCATGCTATGGAAGGAGTATCAACTTAGACAAGAAAAGATTGAGGTCATCAGAACCCATAGTAGGTACATCCTACTTAACCATAAAAACATAAACTCGGCTTTTGAAACAAGGATCTTCGGGATCTATGCTCCACCTAACGAACAAAACAAAAACGAATTTTGGTCACAATTTACTACGGAATTTAGATCCTCGACGAAACCGACGATAGTCATGGGAGACTACAATGAAATAAGGGTACTCTCCGATAAAAAGGGGGAGCTCCCATTGCAAATAATAAATTTGACAGACCGCAAGACATAACTGATCAATGTGGACTCATTGACCTTCCGATTAAAGGAAATGAATATACGTGGAAAAAAAGGAAGGAAGGAGATGATAATACGTATGAAAAACTGGATAGAACAATGACAACTATTGAAATCCTACAAGAGTACCCGAGTATACATATAAGAAATCACACTTTTACTACCTCGGATCATTGCATGATTTCGGTTAATCTTCAAAATCAACAAATAACATATAGAAACAAACCTTTCCGTTTTGAATCTATATGGATGCAACGGCAAGACTGTGAATACCTAATCAGACAAACGTGGAGAACTCAATTCCCAGGAACACACATGTTCAATCTTGTGAAAAAAACTAACCTCCTCAAACAAAAATTGAAAGACTGGAGCCGCGTGAAATTCGGCAATATCAATACGCAATTAAAGTCTGTCGATGAGCAAATAGAAGACCTCCAAATGAAACTACACTCCTCTTTTAATCAACAAGTAAATGATAAAATTATTAGGTTATGCAAGAAAAGAGAGTGCATACTAGAATACCAACATAAGTATTGGGTGCAACGAGCAAAAACAGCGAACCTGCGTCTAGGGGGTAAAAAACGAGTTTCCACCATAGGAAAGCTATTGAAAGAAGGAATAAAAAGATAATTTCAAATATATCAAGAAACAATGGAACTACCCTATTCAAAGATAGTGAAATTAATGAGGAGTTCTTAAATGATTACAAAACCCGTTTCCAAGCTTCGACAATCGACACCCAAAAACTTCATAAACTATTTGAAGTAATACAACCAGAGATCACCAACGATGATAACTTAGAGCTAGAGAAACCTTTCTCTACTGGTGAAATTAAAATTGCCTTGTTTGACATCGGCAGTGAGAAATCGCCCGGGCCGGATGGAATGACAGTTGGCTTCTACCAGAAGTACTGGCCATTATCGGCCCAGCCGTCACTAGAGCGGTGAAAAGCTTTTATAGAACCAGAAAAATCCTTAAACAATTAAACCATACATTCATCGCCCTCTTGCCAAAGGTTGATAACCCGACAACAACTGCCAATTATAGACCAATTAGCCTCTGCTCAACGGTCTACAAAATAATAGCCAAGATTCTAGCAAAAAGATTAGGATCAGTCTTGCCTAAACCAACTCATCCTTTACAAAGTGCTTTCACCAAAAATAGAGAGCAATACACGATAATGTTCTTATAGCCCATGAAATATTCCACGGGTTTAGACCAAAAAAAGGAAAAGAGGGGTACATGACCATTAAATTGGACATGAAAAAAGCTTATGACAAGCTAGAATGGAATTTCTTAAAGTTGGTCCTACAACAATTTGGCTTCAGTGAGAAATTTAGAAACTGGATCAACGAATGTATAACAATTGTCTCTTACTCTTTACTGATTAATGACTCACCAACAACCCTTTTTGTTCCCCAAAGAGGAAATAGACAAGGAGACCCATTGTCCCCGCTCCTCTTTAACATAGGAGCTGAAATACTAGCAAGAAACATTCAAAAAGTAAGTAGAGATAACCCACGATCAATTGGCTTTCCTATAACAAGAAACGGATCAATAATTCCTTTCCTCACCTTTGCGGATGACATCATTATTTTTTCCAAGGCAACTACTGAAGCAAGCAACAAAATACTATCGGTACTAAGAGATTATTGTGAAACATCCGGCCAAGTAATTAACTACCATAAATCCTCCTTCCAAACATCTAACAATGTAGACCCATCAAACAAAAGGAGAATCCAAGCTCACCTTGGTATCTCCTCATCTACAAACTTAGAGTTGTACCTAGGATGCCCTATTATCAACGGAAGGGCTAACAAAGAAATTTTCAATACAGTCATTCAGAAATCCAAACAACAACTTACTAAATGGAAAGCAACATCTCTCTCACAGGAGGGAAGAGCATCGTTAATCAAAGCAAATCTCAATGTCAAACCGAGCTATCTCATGCAGGCCTTCATGTTGCCCACCAGTATACATAATGAACTAGATAAGATCAATAATTATTTCTTCTGGAATAAAGGACCAAACTACCACCCACTAATCAGTTGGAACAAAATCTGCAAACCAAAATCCCTAGGAGGCACAGGCATAAGGAAGGCTGAAGATATGAACAAAGCGTTACAAATGAAACTCTTGTGGAAGATCATGGCAGAACCTGATAATATATGGGTTAAAATTATAGAAGAAAAATATATTCGTGGGCAATGCTTATGGAACTACGAGTGTGGAAAAAATACGTCTTGGCAATGGAAAAAGTTGATTAAACTAAAAGACGAATTTAATAAAGGCCTCCGTTGGCGGGTGGGAGACGGAAAGACAATAAAGTTCTGGAAAGACAGGTGGCTAATGGAGGAACCACTAAGCTCTATAATTTCTGATCAAACCCTAATAAAACCGTCTGAAATTGTGTGCTCATTTATTTTGGACAAAAAGTGGAATGAACCACTTCTTGACCAACTGGGCACCATCCTTCCGACCGACATTATTAATAGAATCAAGAATTATAACCTCCCAACAACTGACATCAGAGATAGAATTTACTGGTCGAATAATGATGAGGGTTGGTATTCCACCAAATCAGCCATGATGATGATTCAACAACGGAAAGTAGGAGTCTCAAAAGACAAAACTTGGTTATGGAACATGAATATCATGCCAAAAGTAAAACAAATTCTTGTGAAAATTGACTCTAAATGGGCTCCCAACAAAGGAAAATCTTGACAAACAAAAGACCCCGGTGGTAATGCACTGTGAATTCTGCAATCATCACACCGAGAGTGCTCAACATCTTTTCTTTGATTGTCAATGCACTCACCGTGTCCTGGATAATACCAAAATATCCACAATCCTGAGAGGTATCGATACATATAACAACACAATCTATGATACTCTACTAATCCTGAAGAAAAAAACATCACCATTAGAGTTTAGACAAATTGTTATGATGTGGTGGAACATTTGGTTGGATAGGAACCAAATTATCTTTAACAACAAAAAACCAACGTCGAATCTGAAACAAGTTGCGTTGAAACAAATAGAAGAATGGGAACAAGTCAATACTAAACATAAGACCAATAATCAAACCCGAAGTAGACGGAAGACCAAGAACATCAGATGGCAAAAACCTAAAGTAAATTATGTCAAACTCAACTTTGACGCATCAACAAACAACACAAATCATTTCGCGTATGGTTTCATTATTCGTGATAACCAAGGCCACCCTTTGGGTTTTGGAAAAGGGAAATGCAATGCGGAATCAATTCTAGAAGCAGAAGCTTTCGCTCTGCGGAAGGGCCTACAAAAGGCCATACTATTAGGGTTTTCAGCTATCGAGATTGAGAGGGACAATTTGACGCTGATCAACTCAATTAATAGGACTTGGAAGCCGCCATGGGAGACGGACATGATCATCTCAGATATTTCCGCCTTGATCGCGGGCATCCCGTAGTCCAGTATCACCCACATCTTTAGGGAAATCAACACGGTTGCAGATAAGCTAGCAATGCACGGACACTCCGCGCAAGCAGATGACGAAGGTCTTCCAGATGATGTGGTTCTACTCATCCGTAAGGATGCTGTAGGTCGATTGGTTTCTAGAAACTGATCCACCTATTCTGCTTACCTTGTATCAAAAAAAAAAATAGAACTCTCATCAACGGTATCTCTTCGTTTCTCTACTTTTTAGTCACAAACTCGGGAATCTACATTGGGTGCTCCTCCTAAGTACCATTCTCTCTAAATCCAACATCTTCATATCTGAACACCTGCTTAGGACCTGAGACATATTTCCTCAAATGGATCCACGAAAGACATTATGTACTCGTCTCGTGAATGATGTCAACGTCACTCAATATGCCGAAGGTCTAACCTCTCTATAATCTCAAAGGACCCACATAGCGGGGCTTAACTTCCTTCTTTTGCCAATCTGAACACACCTTTAGTTGGTTGAACACGAAACAACCCATGCTCTCCAACATCAAATTTTACGGGTCAACGATATGCATCTACACATGCCTTATGGCGTCTTTGCGCCATTAATAACCGCTTCTTAATTAAAGCAATCTCATCCTTAGTGCGTGGTAGGATTTCCAGTCTTACAAAACACTTATATGTTTGGTTATCCCAACGCAATTGTGACGTACACTCCCTTCCATACTAATTTTCATACGGTGTCATCTGGTTCGATGCATGTCAACTGTTATTGTAGGTAAACTAAAGTAAAAGCTTGTAACACGTCCTTCAAGGTCTAAATGGTCATTTTAGATTGTCCATTTGTTTGGGAATGAAAAGCGGTACTGAATCTCAACTTTGTCCCCATAACTTTATGGAGAGTTTTCCTTTCTTAACAATTTCTTGAATCTTCTTCAAAGATACATCATCAACTAATTTCCCTTTGTTAGTCTCCAACAGGCGATCGAACTTCCAACATACTCAATTGGCATGTGCTTCTGCCAAACCAACTCAAACTCAAGCGTCATTACCTCATTGCAACTTAGGTTGCGCAGTCAAACATGCAATCATGTTTTCTTGCCTCGACCTCTTGCTAAGAGCATCTGCAACAACATTAGTCTTTTTCACAACTAAGACCGTATCTTATATTAACTACTTCACATACGGCTTCAATTGGCGAGATGCATAGGATATTACCTTGCCATTTTGCATCAATACACAACTAAGACCTTGTCCCAAAGTATCATTGTAAACTGTAAATCCATCGGTACCTTGGAGTAAAGTCAGAATTGGCTCACTTGTAAGCCTTCTCTTAAGTTCTTCAAAACTCTTTTGTCGCTTCTCATTCCACTCAAACTTATTTGTCTTACGAAGTAGATTAGTCAACGATTGAGCTAATTTAGAGAATTTTTTCACGTATTTCCGATAATAACCGGCAAGTCCAAGAAAAATTCTAACTTCTTCCATAGTCTTTAGGCGGACTGCTACAATCTTATGTGGATCAACCATCACACCTTCTACCGAAATCACACGATCAAGGAATGCTACTTCTGATAGCCAACGTTCACATCTAGATAACATAGCACATAGCTTCCCTTTTCTCAAAGATTCAATGACAACTCGAAGATGATATGTATGCTCCTCTCGACTGCGAGAGTATATCATGATGTCATCCCTAACCACCACAACAAAACGGTCTAAGAATTTCCGGAATACTCGATTCATCGTTTCCGTAAAAATAGTTGGCGCATTAATGAGCCCAAAAGGCATCACTACAACTCATAAGGTCTCTACCTTGTCGGGAATACCGTCTTTGCAAAAATCCTCATCTCGAATCCTCAACTGATGTAACCGAACCTCAAGTCTATCTTGGAAAAGACTACCGATCCTTGCAACTGGTCGAGTAGGTCATATATCTTGGGTAAATGATACTTATTCTTCATTGTTACCTTATTCAACTCTCTTTAATCAATGCTCAAGCGAAGATATCCATCTTCTTGTATCACGTACATCACTAGCAACTTCATGACAATACAATTGGTCTAATAAGTCCTTTATAAGCAAGTTATTGCAATTGCTTCTTCAATTTATACATCTCTATTGGTGTCTTCCCATACGGCGCCTTGAAGATGGCATCGTCCACATCCCGACGTGGTAGAAGTCTTGGTAAGTCTTCAAGACAAACATCAAGGAATTCACAAACAATGGGAATCACTAGATGTCTCAGATCCCAACATTTGCCTCGACCCATCCATAAGTAGAGGCCTCTTGAATCCATCATCTCTAGAACTCAAAGCTTTCATCTCGGTCCTCCGTATTTTGGCCTTGGTTAACAACCTTTCATATATCTTAATCCTTATTTACACCTTGGACACATGGTTATAGTATTCTTCCACGGTCTGACATCTATGTATGTGCATCCATGTCCTAACTGAAAGACTCAACCATACCTCGAAGTACTCGATCTTATCTTCATCGCTTCACATTATATAGAGATTATAAATGATAGAGATAACATGAGCTGGAGAAATATCGTATAGACAAACATTTTTTCCATTGTACCATTCATTTATGATGTAAATAATATCATTCCTTGTTTGGCCAAGTAATTATGGTACATGTAAAGTCGCATTGAAAATTTCAAAGTCAAACGGTAATTTATATACTTTCCTTTTTTGGATAATGATGCGTGCATATTTTTGGTAGAATGAGGTCGATCCAGTAACCTCTCCACATCTCATCACACTTACTATATATAATAAATAAATAAAGGATAAGTAATCATCAAACGGATGATACCCCGCCCGACTAGGGGTGTCAATGGGTCAGATTTGGGGTGGAGAGTACCCTATTCATCCCCATCCCCATTTAGTATAATGTCCCTCGTCCCCATACCCGTTCGGGTATTGAAAATTGTCCGCATCCCCGTCCCCGTCGGATATTTGTCCCCATCGGGGAATCCCCGTCCCCGTTTAATTATCCCCATTTATATTTTTTTGGTTTCCCATCCCCATTCCCGTTCGGGTATTAAAAAATGTCCTCATCCCCGTCTCCGTCAAATATTCATCCCATCGGGAAATCCCCGTTCCCGTTTAATTTTCTCATTTAAATTCTTTATGGTTTCCCCGTAAAACTCTATGTCCCCATCCCCGTCCCGGTTAACTTTTAGGAGTTTGATAAAAACATTAACACGGATTAAAAATGTAAAATTAGGCCATAAAATAAAAAAATTATTACTTTGTTTAACTATACGAATATAAAAAAAAAAACACGAGGAAAAAAGAAGAAGAGAACTCCATTTTATTTTTAAAAATGCAAATTTGCCAAAGTAAAGGTATACCGTGTATATATTATGTTTCATTCGTTCAAGTAGGATTGAGACTCGTAGTATAAACTAGTGTAGTGTAAAATAATTATATCTTACTAACATTTAGATTACAAGTTAAGATAAATTGATATTATCATATCATTTTAATTTTACGTTTAGGATTTATGTTGCACCACAAAAATATGTATTTAAGACTAATACACACGTAAAAAAACACAACATGTTTGTTACTAGCTTAATACACGTGACTTTGCACGGGATTTGTAAAAATTATATGATATTATATAATTTTTTTAAATTTTAATTTGGATTGCATCAAATATGTTTATTTAATATGTCATTTGTTTATCTATATATTATTTCATAATAATCAGTTGATAAGCTCTTGTCTCATATGTTTACTAAATATAGATTAGACATATAAATAAGTTAATTAATCTATTAATAATTTGACAAAAATACGTTAATCATATATAGTTAATCAATTTGGTACAAAGCATTAAAACTAATTCTACAATATAAATAAAGATTAGTTTATATATTAGTAATCTTATCGGAATTAAGTGAAAAAAATTAAAACATATTCTGTAATATTAAGATGACATGTGGTAAAATGGTAGTCCTATAAAGGAAATTATTTGTGCCAATAAAATCATATATAGTTATGATTGATACAAAATAACGTAAGATTAATTTTGTTTTTCAAATGTAAATAAGTTTATATCGTCTCCATAAATAAAATAAAATAAAATAAGTGAAAACAAGGAGGTGGCTCAACAAAAAGACGATACGTGGCAAAATCTTATGTGACTTAATGTAGGATGACATGTGGAAAAATCCGAGGTTGCTTAACGTGAGAACAACAAGCAAAATATTTTACTTTTGTTTTAGTATTATATAGTAGATGCATTTGATCATCGTGATTTCCTATTCATATCCGAAGCTCGGGCCGGGATTTGTGAAATTTTCGGCTCGTTTATCCGGACCCAGGCCGGGATAAGCCTGGATGGCGGGTCTACAATCCTTGTCGTACCCGGCCGGGCAGGCGGACGGGCCTCCGGTACCCGTTTTATTTTTTCTTCTTTAAAAATAAATTTAAAAGTATTTTAAATATAAATTTTATTTAAAAATAAAATATATTTAAGATATTATATGTAATATACATTAAACTTATGTTGAATATTCTATAATTAGACTTAATATTTTAAATATATACAATATAATATATTTTTTTATTACTTTTTAATTGAAATGTTATCCTCATATTTTTCAAAATATATTTTGCCTAAGTAGGAACAAGTATGATACTCTTAAGTCTTAATGTACAAAAGTGTATATAGTTTACTAATCTTTAGTTCATGATTACAAGATAAATGTCAATATATATTATATTAATGTACAAGAGTACTATTCGGACGGACAAAGATTCACAATTGCACGATAAATGCGGAATCCGTATACACCCCAACCTGGTACGCCAGTTTTAAAAAATGACCGTTGTAAATATAGCCGTTGTAGAAGTAGCCATTTGACAATTGAACCATTGGATACACTCCTATATATATGTCAAAGCATATTACTATTCACCTTCGACAACACGTTGTTTAACAAAACCGTAAAAATGTCAACATATTCCGAAGAAGATGTAGAATCCAATGGTGAAAGCACAACTATGTCATTTGATGTCGACAAATATAGTGATCCGGAAGAACTTATAACACGTATCGAGGTAAGTGTACAATTATCATTTTAACGTAATTACTTTTATACATGTTATAGAGTAGAGATCTTAAATTTTCGAATTGGTTTTAGACATGTCAGAGTAGATAATTCGAAATTGTCGAATTTTAGACATGTTAGAATAGAGAACCGAAATTGTCAAATTAGTTTTAGACATGTTAGGATAGAAAACCAAAATTGTCGTATTAGTTTTAGACATGTTAGAATAGATAACCAAAATTGTCAAACTTACACTTTATTTAACTTTATTTTATTTTAATTAGGATCTTATGGAATTTTCTCGTGCAATTGGTACCAATTTTTCGTCCAAGTTTGAGTTTCATGGATATTTTTGAATATAGAAAATTTATTGGGTTGAGCTCGGTATATGACCAACTCAATGAATTTTGTGTTGGTCATAAGAAAATCATAGTTGGATAGACGGGGGGCTTCGTATGTAACGTCCAGAACGGGATAGACGTCACATCACCAGGTAGGGCTGTTCATTTTTCGGTCCGGTCCGGGTTTTGGACCGGACCTGGACCGGACCTGGACCGGACCTAGACCGGACCTGGACCGGACCGGACCGGAACAAACCGGTCCGGTCCTCGGTCCAAGAATTCCAGTCCAAAACCGGTCCAGTCCGGTCCAAAACCGGTCCGGTCCGGACCGATATTTTTAAAAAAAAGAAGAAATTTTTTTTAGTTATAAAATATTATAAATATATTAAAATTTTAGTGAAATAAAAATAATAAAATTAACTAATTAAGTTTCGGTCCGATCCGGTCCGCAATAGGCTTGGTGCGAAAAAAAATGAGAAAAAAAATTTTAAAAAAATTTTAAAAAATTTTTTTTAAAAAAAATTCCGGTCCATCCAGTCCGGTCCGGTCCAGTCCAGGTCCGGACCGGTGAACAACCCTATCACCAGGAGCTCAGGACAAGGACTCTTTAGGGTTAATAGAACACAAATAAAAGAACGAGTTTCAAAAAGTTTCTATAATTCTAGTTTTTGAGGGTTTCTAGGAGTTCATAGAATTCTAGTTTTTGAGAGTTTTAAGGTATTTGGATGAATATTTGGTGAAATGATTTTAGGTAGGGTCATATATTTATATTGTATATTTTCATGCAGAAATATTTGTAAGATAATATTTAATGATATATGAACGGTTAGATTATAAACTTAGTTTTAGTAAGAGATAAACCTTTTAAAAAATTCTAAAATATAAAATTTTAAAAATATGCACTAATACTTCGTACCATACAAATTTTGAAAATATAAACTAATAGTTCATATATAAAGGCCCAATTCCTGAGCGGGCCCAAAACGGGAATGTCTTCACCTTTGCTTCTCTCGTCACTCTCCCCTCAGTCGCTGGATCGATTTCGCTGCATTGTTACCAGGGCCACGGGTGCCGGTTACCACGCCTATTTGCTGATTATTGTAAGCGATTCTAGTTTTTTGTTTTTTTTTTGTTTCCTAAGCAGTTAAATTTGATTTTTTGGTTCCACATCAACGGCCTGTATCTGAAATTGATGTTGGGGGTTGAATTTTCGCTTTGGGCACTAACAAGTAAATGATTGAGGAGATATTCTTTGCCTGGGTTTCGCATGGATTCATGGAAACTTGTGTTGCTAAGCATGTGTTCCAAATGTTTGATGAAAAGCTTGAATGAATAGTTACTTCATGAACTTACTTGATTGGATTCTGAGCCGACTGAGCGAGCGTTTCTTTTTCCATGTTTTTTTAATCTTTTATTTGCATCTTGTACACTTATACTCATTAGTCATTACAAAATTTTCCCAGTATGATTGTTTGTTAGCCAAACCTCAACTTTGGAGGTTAGGTAACAGAGAAATGATACTTGTAGGATGTTAGATGTATGTGGATTCTGTTGTGATGAAATGTTTTGGTATCTACTTATTTTTTTAATTTTGGTTTTGTGCTACTAGTACGTTATGTTATTTAAAGTATGCTTTATATATGAAGGGAGGTGCTGGGTAATTCAAATTTTGGAATTCATTGAAGAGATAGGAGGAAAGAGAGTTGGAGTATGTGTGGTATGGGAACTGAGTGAGTGAAACCATAGATATTAGGTACAAAATATCCTTGATAGATTTACCCTCCGTTTGGTTGCAACTCCGGAAACGGAAACGGAATGGAAACGAATCTAGTCCACATATGTACTTTGTTCATGGAATCATTTCGATTGGTTTCATGCAAAATGCACTTGCTTCCCCCTACTTTGTTACCCTATAGGGTATTAAAACTAATCAAAATCTACTACAATTAGTTCAAACTACAAGAAATGATTCCCAACAACTTCATGAACAAGGGTGTACGTATGGACTAGATTCGTTTCCATTCCGTTACCGTTTCCGGAGTTTAAACCAAACGGGCCCTTAGTTGATAAATGTATGGTATATGTGGGAGAAAAGGAAGCGTGGAGTAAGTGAAAACAATTTTGCAGGTGATAGATGGAGGATTTGACAGAGAAAACAACAAAAAGGAGATGGACGACTCCAAATCAGAAGTTTATAGACAGATTGAAGACCCCTTTCAAGCTTCTGTCACCCATTGTTCATACAAAAACGGTCAGGATTACCTGCTAGATTTCTTTGAAAAAAAACACAATTTGTTAATGATTTCAACAGTTTCTCGTATTTTGAACATGTATCAAGAATTTAATCGGAGTTGAATGGGTTTTGTTCTGGGAATGAACTCAAGACTTCAATTTTTGGGCGCTGTGGAATTTTTTTGCAGATACATTTACATGATTGGTGGTTGATGCTGCCTCAAGAAGGAGAGGGCATAGCGGTTGGAGGGTTTACCATTAGAAGGTAATACACATCAAAATTTTGCAGATGCAATTACAAAAGATGATATTGTTCCTTATCATGTTTATTTGATAAACTGGTGGTCTAACTTCTACTAATCTCCAGTACTTTTAAAATGTTCAGCTTAAATATCAGTTATACTCGTTATAAAGTTTCATCCGATAATTTTTTTTCATTTGGCCCTATACACATTTTTCACTTGATGAATAATTTTTCTAGCATCACTAATTGGATCAATTTTTCGTGCTAGAAACCATTCAGTTCTTGATCTTCACTCTAGATAGATTGTGATGTTGAAGTAGTTGTGATTTTGATTTGGTGTTTAAGGATAGGTGTTCTAAAATATGTGTTTTCTTGTAGGCTGTCTCCTATAGATTGAGTTATGATTCTGCTATTAGCTCCTTTGTGCATCAGAGAATCTAATCTAATTTAGTTGAGATGTTACATTATTTTTCTTATTATTGTCTCACTTCTCTCGAAATCACTTAAGGTATTCTCTTGATGTATATGTTGTTCTTCAAGAATGATTGATTACTAGTTCTTATATCTCTTATGTTACAGGGAAGGAGTTGAAACTTACTTTTGTTCTGCTTCCATTAAGGAGAGGCACGATAGTTCCACCCTAGAGTCATCGGATGGCTTTACCATATTCATTGGTGGCCTTATAAATAGGTCTGTTACAGAACAGAATTGTTTCCCGTCCTAGGTATGTGATTCCTAGTTACTGTTGATTGCGCTATCCAAAATGCTTCTTCTGCTTCATATTCCTATCAGACTATAGAGCATCATGATATGCATCAATTGGCATGTTACTTTGTTTGGTTGAAGTTTTTATCAATCACTCTGAATCATATGCTCAGATTTTCTATAGTTGTTTTGCCAAATAATGTATGTGTATACTTTTTAGACCGGATTGCCAAAGGGCTATTGAAGTGAAAAGAACTTATTCTGATGTTTGAGATCAAGTCAATAGATGGGTTTATGAGGAGAAGAGGGATAGCACAAGCTATTTCTTTTGTCACAGACATATATAACAATTTTCTTGGCTGGAGTCGTCTTACGGGCATCTTTTCCCTAGTTCTGAGGAAGAATCAATCGAGTTGGTAGCTGTAAAAATTTGGGATTTGGACTTGGCTGAGAGTTTTTTCTGGATTGTGTAGTCTTTCGGATGTTTTTGATGCTTAAAAGATTGAGCTGTTGATATATTAGGTTTTATCATGCTAGTGCCCTAGTGAACAAATTCAACTTTACTAAAAGCAACGAAAAGATGGGGAAACTGGAAAATAATTAGCCCCTAATTAATCCTAGGAAATGCTGTGATGTACTAATGTATAAAAATATGTCGCAGAAGATTAATTCTCAGTTATTGGGAATTTTTTTTTTTATAACTAAAATCAAGAAACGTCTAAGCTGTATGTTTACGTGATTATGAACTTTTACAAGAAAGTTGTGCATGAAGTTCATCATCTAATTGATTTGTCGCAAAGCCTACCTTGAGTTAAGTTACTTCAGTATGATTTGTAAAGTTCAAGATCAAAGAAATAAAAAGTTTTTTTCGGCATTGTAGCCTACACTGAAGAGATCATGGGATGCTATTTTCTTCATACTTCATATGTGTATTGTTAATGCATTGCCTCTTTTGAGTTGATACCAAACAGGTTTGTAGTCGTTTCCTTTTCGGGTTTCCTTGTAACTGGCATGATTTCACATCCCAACATGTTGGAAAAGGATCAACGGGTGCAGGCAGTCATACAGGGTCTTTTGATGGAAACCATACTTCCCAACCGGGCTCTTTTCAGGATATGCCGTATCTTCAGAAGCGAGATCTTTTGTTGTCTGACCATGGGCTATATGAAGAAGATGCTATCAATCAAAATATTTTTGGTGATCTCTTAGTGAAGTTAAAGCCTGCAAAGACTAGTTCCATGGTTGATATTACTCATGAATGTGATTTACCAAGAGCAAAAAAGTCAAAGGACCTCCAGGTAAAAGGTACACACAATCGCCCTAGCCCCAGTAACAATGGTGTTCGCACCAGAAGGATGACAAAGATGATTAATGCTGCCAGAGATAAGGATATCTCAAATCAAATGTTTGGTTCAAGCCATTGCAACTCATAATGTATAGTAAAAAACGCTAACCGTATGGCTGAAGCTGAATCTAAGCATAACCTTGTGATAATGAAACGATTATTTACATTTTGTTTTAGTGGTTTCTCATTTCTTGAAGCACTTTGTTTGTTGAGCTGTGTTGTTTAGTTATCTTTGCCCAAAGAATGCATTATGGATGTTGTCTTTTTCGCTCGGAAATGGCTAACATCTCCAATATCAGGTCATTCCTGGCTGTTTCCACTTTGCAATTTTGTACCATTAATTACTTGGTAACCGTGCAAAAGGGTTGAAATTGAGATATTCAGATTTTCAAGACAGCCAAAAAAAACAAATCTTCTACTTGAAAGTCAAATTTTTAGAACCTCTTTGATGGTTTCACGTCAGGCAAATCAATGGCCTGATTTGTTACATGTCAAAATACATCAGCAAACAAAACACTGGACGTTGCTTATTCGTATAATAAACTGGTATGAAGCCATTAACTAAGATTAACAAATTTTGAGCTCTACTAAGAGGAAGCCGGGTTCAATGAAAATACCTAGGCAGCTACGGGTACGGCTACATTATCTGCCTTCTTACTTGCAGGTTTTTTCTTCTTCACAACTAGAGGCATTTCTGGCTTCTCAATGCCTTGGATATCAGTTATTCTCAATCGAGTTAACTCCTAGAAATGCCCCAACATCAATGAACAAGTCAGTTTAGGCACAAACACTGTAACACATCACGACAAATAAGAGTATTTGTCAGATAATCTTACCTGTCGATGCCCATTGGTTCTTCTGTAGTTCTTTCTTCTCTTCTTCTTGAATATAATCACCTTAGCATTCAAGGCCTAAAGGGAAGAATATAATTTATATTTTTCATGAAGAAGGATGTAGATGATAACTTGAAATCTTCACTGTGGAAAATTATTCAAGCTAACAAATATTTATTTAATGAATATCATAGCAGATATACAAGCTAGGTACGGGGAATGAGAACATTTTTTGTTGGATAATCAGATCATAGAATAATGCCCATCAAACCCGCTAAATTCCCATGAGATAGTTGAAAGAATAAATATATTGCACCGGAGTATTAGAATGGAACTAACTAAATATGACTCAGCAAAAACCTATAAAGAGAGAAAAAGAAATAACATCCTTATTATCATTTATCAAGAACATTTTATCAGGTTTGCCACTGAAGAGCCTGCTTGGGGTAAACATTACAATCAATTTACCAACATTATTTACTATCACAAGTCCACTGTAGTTTTATTGCAAAAACCCTTATCACAATACCATCCAAACATGACATAAAGATCCAAAATTTCATGTGTCAAAATTGATCTATGGTAAACATTATCCTTGGAAGCACAGATAGGCTAAAATCCTCAACAGTTCTCATCACGAATTGAGCTGCTTCACCTAAGCTTCACTACTAATGGTGTTTGTTGTCCCTTCTAGCTTTATTTTACTAGATTAAGATGATCACAACATTTTATATGTTCTCTTAACTTCTTGTACTGACCTCTTATCTTGCTTGCTTAGGACAAACTTTGAAGTATATGACACACAAATAAAGAATTCCAAAAAAAAACAAAAATGATTTACAGAAAGTCTAGTGTTGAACTCACATGCTCTTCAACAACTGCATGTACAGCAGCATCTTCAAGTATGGGCCTTCCGATAATGGTCTGAGTTTGTGAACCAAGCAACATGACTTTGCTCAAGATCAGCTACAACAAAGAGTACCATAACAATAGCAGTTACAACATATTTATTGATACACACACACACACACACTCAAGGATTCCACTTGTAGCACAAACCAACAGCAATGCTCAACTAAATAGTCTAAATTGCGGAATATCCATCAATAGCTGTTGACAATATCATACTAAACAATAAGAAGTATTGTAACTAACCACATTTATAAGTAAATGATGAACTTGAACAGTCCTGTAACTCAAAGCATGGAAAAGAAAAAGATCAACAAGAATTTGTTTCCTTGAATATTTCATCATGCCGATGCTCAGAATGTCAAAGTTCCATGAAGGAAAAAATGCATAATCAATCTAACTGCGGCAATTCTTCACGTAACATCAAAATAAACCAGCTCCTATGCATGCTCCTTGATCTTGATGAAAGATAACTTAAGAAAAACAGTTCATACAAAATGTTTAAGACTTCTCATCAGTTCAATTGGTGTGACCAAACAGGGTGAAAGAGTGGTTGATGTGGCTGAGGAGAAAGCCATAAACAAGTACATACTAATCTTTGTTTGAATTCCCACACATTACTTAAGGCACTTCATAAACTGCTGTGTAAATATAATCAAAATGCATGGAAACTTGAAGACAAAAATATATATCAGATCATCCCAAAGTCAATATTGATTTCCATGTTCAGAACAA